>BMAV01014154.1:0-10399 GCA_019973955.1 Trichonephila inaurata madagascariensis
AGGTTATTTTTATTGATTCAAAAAGATGTATTTTGAGAAGTACTTTACAAACTGTTTTAAACAACAAACTGATCTATACAGATCGTTTTCCGATTACCCAATTTCTATCCGCTCAAAATTTTGTCTAACGTAATCAACGTTTCTCGTAATTTTAAGCTATGATCGCACCTGAGCTGGCACACTGCTCTCTACATTTTCTTACAGTGGAGAAATTTAACACTGACAAACTCTGAAAATTGAATACGAAACTCACCCTACTATGCTATGACCATTCTGAACATTTGCATTCAGAATTTAATTTCATTTTCGTAAATGCTGTATGATAGTGCTTCTCAAACTTTCACTATTGGCGACCCAATTTTCAATCATATATATATATATATATATAATTTTTATCGCGCCTTCCTTATACAATAATATAATGCGTTTTGACGCTAAGGCTACAATACGATCTTAATTATAAACCGTACGAATTAAAAAGATAAGTATTAAATTTTGTATTTGTTACTTTTGAGTAATATTTATTTTAAGCCAACTACTTTTAAGTAATAGGATAATTATTATGTTATTTTTCTTTTCTCCAATTTTTAAATTGGAACAGATTGCAAAATGATACTTGATTAAAAAATTATTTCCTCCATCATCTATTTCTAAAAGTATAAATGTCATAAGAAAAAGAGTCTAGTCCATTTTGCTCTCTATGATATCCATCACATTTCGCATTAACATTTAAAGCGAGAAGACTTCAAAATGTTTCAACCTGGGAGAGCAGGTGCGCACTCGATACTAATGTTAATAGTCGCGCGAGGAGACTGAGTCACCCCAATGTTTTATTTATTTTTTTATTGTACACGAGAAAAATCACAATTCTCTAGTGAATAATGTAACTAAGAGAGAACATACTTATCTACTTTCAAAGACTTTTCCTTTTTTCTTTGATAGTTTGAGAAAAAATCCATTTAAACTGAACTAAAAGGTTTCAAAGGAACGTAATCGTAATAAAGGACACAAATCACAGACAATTTTCGCTAACATTACAGGAATGATATTTGCAAGCAAAACCGTCATATGTTGTTCAAATTATTGTAGTTTTGCTTTCCTTTGACTTTGAGCCCCACGCGAGTGTATTCAATATAAAAATATGGATGCAAGTTCTAAAGAAAGAATTGAGTGAAACGCGTATTTCATCATACTTTATATGTTTCAGAATACTCATAAAAATAAAAAAATCTTAGCCAAATAACTCTTCAAAGGTCTCTCTGTGCTTTTCCAATTTTCATATAACTGTTTCACATGGAAAAAATCGCAACAGAAATAAACACATTATTTACAACTTCCCCAAATGAAAAACAAAAACATAATAAAAGAGAGAACTAATCATACTAATAAGTTCTAAGGTCAAACGATGAAAATGATGATGACTGATGCAAATCTGCTTCCTGGGTGAAAAGTGAATAAGTGTTCTTTTCCTTTCTACAGCTAATGTACAACATTTCAATAATAATAACAGCGAGGAATTTTTTATCTTCCTAGAATTTTTCTCTGGGTCTGAGTTTTAGTTTTTCCTGAAGGAGTAGTATTTTAGATTTAAGAAGAAAACGTAATAAAAAATTTCTCATTGTGGGATTACAGCAAATCAAACAAAATATTTTTTTGTTGTATTTAGTTATAGGATCAGATAGTTATTGAACGTATCAAAGTGGAAACTTTTATTTTTGATGAAGTAGTATCGCAGCTGGTATATATAAATTATTTCAGAGTAAATGCGAATTTTTTTAACATGTCAGAAAGTATTTTGTTTGCTTCGTTTTCCAGTAAATTAATTTTTTAAATATTTTATTTTCGAAATGCGCGTTCCCATTTTAGAGTTATCATCCACCCTAGGGGGCGCACCCCACACTTTGAGTAATGCTGCAGCATGATTAATATGGACACATATATGAGTATTAATATATCCACTCCGAACTGTATATATGTATACAGTATGCCCACTAAGGTCCCTTGCCATCCTCAACTTCGGAAATGTTTTTGCTATATTCATAAAAGAGGTGTCTAGGTACAGTAAATTGACCATGCGCTAATGAATAATACCACCTACGGCTCCACCTTGTAATAAACTGCGAAGTTAGCATTTCTATCTCGAAAACGGAACAATATTGGGGAAAAAGTGAGTTACAAACTTGTAGAGCGTCATCGGTTTAGTGCGAATAGACACCTTGTAGACATTAAGGCAAATAATAGAATGGTTAAGCCACGCGTATATTTTTTCGTGATTTCCTACACTGTGACGGAAGAAAAAAACGATCTGAAAAAAAAAAAAACAACGAGTAATAACAATATACTGTTATTTGTGTGAGATGTTCAAACATCACACCGTCAGCTGCAATGCACGTTTGGATCCTCGTTTAATGTCATATTGCGTACGTAGGAGCACAAAGAGTGACACATTGGCACAAGCGTCTGTAATGCATCCTTTATGGTCCTGCAATGATTGTGGAGAATCGCATACACTTTCTGTTTCAGGTATTCCCGCAGAAAAAAGTCCATTGGCGTCAGATCAGGCGAAATTGGTAACTATTCTATGACATTGATATACTCAATTATTTGGTCAACATTACGGTACGCATGCTTGCAAGACATCTCCAGTGAAGCAGTACCTCGTCAAGGAATTCGGGAATCATACATGTAATAAGTCTCTCTAATATCATTTTCAGTAATTTTTAATTCTTTCCTCCAGTCCTTCAGGAATAATGCGCTAAATTATTTTAACTTGCCTGCGAGCATGGTTGGGAATTTAGTCATAATCAAATAGTAAGATAGCTTTTGTTAGGATGAGTCACGTGAATTTCATATCCCAGTATAAAAATCGAGAGTCTTTGTTCCCCTCTCTCTCAGGATTTCAGAGAGGCAGAACCACAGGTGCAGTCTTTCTAGACATCTAAAAGGCATTTTACCGAATTTGGGTCAGTGGTCTAATTTACAAACTCATTACTAACCTTTCCCCACCCCTCTCTCATCCACATCCTAAATTCCTACCTCGTCAATAGATCCTACAAAGTCAGAGTCAATGACACTCTCTCACAAACACACAAAGTTAACATTGGTGTCACCCAAGGATCATTATTAGATCCTGTGCTCTTCAAGATCTATTTAAATGACATCCCATCACACCCACAAGCCATGCTCAATCTCTACGCCGATGACACAGCTATACTCGCCACTTACAAGGACACTAAAACCGTAACGATAGCACTTAACAAGCATCTCACTCTTCTTAAAAAATACTTTAATATTTGGAAAATTAAAATAAATGTTGATAAGACTGTTGCAGTCTTATTCACTAAAAGGATTAAACCCGTCACACCACCCACACTCTATTCCACACCACTCCATTGGTCTCAGAGTACTAAATACTTCGTTGTTATTTTAGATAAAAACCTCACTTTTGGAAAACAACATTCTACATTCGCGTAATAAATTCCGGAACGCATTAAGATTAATCTAACCGCTAATTAACAGGAATTCTGAAATGACTTTATATAATAAAAAATTTCTCTACACTGCTGTCTTGCGGCCCATCTTAATCTACGCTTGTCCTGTGTGGAGATATGCGCATTGAATTCAGATATTAAAATCTTAGAAACTTCTGAAAATTCCATTATTAGAAGCATTGTAAAAGCTAGTAGATACACTAAAAATTCTAATATTTATAAAGCTATTAAAATTCCCCCATTTAAAAAACATATTCAAAAACTTGCTAAAAAAATCTACGATAATCTTCAAAATGTAAATAATATCAACATTTTCAGTCTAGAAAATTACACTCCTTTGGATAATCATAAAATACCTAGGAGAATTCTCCTAGACTCTTATAATCCACCCTAATTTTTATCTTGTTCATTCATCTTTTGGTGTATGATTCTCTAAATTTTAAATTCTAATTTCTTTTTTATTCTTTAATTTATAATACTGCCGCGCCTATTTTGGGTACCCACCAGGCAAGCCTTCTAAATTAATTTCTTTCATCTCTACTTAATTTCAGTACAGCCAATAGCGAGGTAACTCACTTTTTTTCATCCGCCAATCACAGTGCACCTTCTGCAATCAACTCTTTCATCTCAGAGAACTTCAGGACTGAAACTCCAGACTATTGCGTCATCCCCTGCCTACTCCCTGCCAACCATTCTGACAGCAACATTTCTTCCATCCAGTCAGGAGGTTCCTTCTCTCCAATCATGTTATTCGACTTTTCTCAGGACTCTGAAACTTTATATATATATATAATTATAACTATTTAAGATAGGAAATATTAGGCACAGTAGTACTATAACAAACTCCTGGCCCTAGGAACCAAGATTGCAGGTTTAAACAAGTTTCAGGGCTAGCCAACCCCTTCACGTGTTTGTGTGTATATGTGAGAGAGAGAAAGTTTAATAAGAAATGTAAAAGTTGTTTTTTTAAATTACATAAAATATTTTAATGGTACTAATTAATTTAGGTCATCATTTAATCTTTTAAGCATTTTTCATAAAGATGAGCAAGTTTCAGAACGTTTCAAAATTTTATAAAACAAAAACGCAGTACATTTGAAAGCTCAAATGTTGGAAAGAAATCAGTGATCTACACTCACAGTTGCAGAAATAAAAAACCTTCAAACATAAAAGTAGATCGATTGATGCAGGGATAAATTCTTCTTCGCGTTGTATGGGAAATAGATTTTGAATTCGTATTCGAATGGATTCAGGAGTCTGAGGTACAAAACGCTGCCCTTGCATTCTTCAAATAAAGAGCTAGCTGTCGACAGCAAAAAAGAATAAAATTCAGTCCAACTGCACTCTTTTCTTTTGAAATTTTTCCACCACTGAAATCAAGATTTACTAAAAAAAAGTTTTCTTTAAATTTTTCGCTTTAAGCATAAAATGTGAAGTGCATTAGATTTTGTTTTTTTTTGTTTTCTTTTGTTGGTTCCTCTTTCCTCCAAAAAGAGTCCAAGTGATAGAAGTTGAGATTTAGATAATCCTCATATTCCTTTTCCTTTCTTTTTTTAAGAAAATGTTTTTAAAATAATCACGGTTTCAAATACAGAAGTTGTTACGATAAAAATTATTTTCTTGAGATATCTTGAAATTCAAGTCATCTGAACAATGGCGAAACGAAAGTAAAGAAAACATAATTTTAATTTTTTAGAGTAACTTAAAAATTACCTACGGTAATTTTTTTCTTTGGCTAATTTATTTTATAATTTCTCTAAAAAAAAACTGGACTGTTTTAAGTGGATATTAATTATCTACATGAAAAGACACAGAAACATTTCAAAACATGACTCGCAAGAAAAGAATTACAAACCTGCTTATAAATACGTTTCATATATTTTAATTGATATTTAGATGTGGAACTGAACAAGCAACTACACATTATTCCTGGTTGAAAGAGAATAATTATTGAAACTATGAATATATAGATTATTTTAATGTTAATGAAAAATGTAGCAACACACACATACTTTAAAAATATTTGTAATGTGTGCCTTAAAATAAGGGAAGAATGTGAATGGAAATAAAATATAATAAATCAAGCATTTATAAATACATAACTATATATATATATATATATTACTATTTTAAAATTTATGCAGTCATTTTGTAAACTACATGTATATTTTGAAAACCATCATTTAAAACAGATATGGTTGTGATGTTTAAGATGAATAAATGTAGTGTGATCTTGGTTAATTTAAATATTGATTTTATTACGTCACAGCTATTCTTTACAGAGTTATACATTGAAGTTATTAAGGGATTATTACAGTCCAATAAAGTGATTTGTGAGAGGAGGAACCCCTTTAGCCGACCGCTCATCGGAAAGTCAAAGCATCATCTTTTTCCCGTCTGCCTCCTTCCTCCAGGTCAAAGCATCCCCCTTCGCTCTCCCTCCTTCTCTGCCTCTTACGAGGGGTCAGCATCTCCCTTTCTCAGGGCTCAGGGTGGCACTCTTGCAGCTCTCGTTTCATCCTGCCAGCGATGAGAAAGGATTCCTCGTGTCAAGGGGTTGCGAGGATGATCTACGGCGGCCACGCATCAACCCTCCGACTCACAGCTACCGGATGCACATGTGAAGATCGTTTCCCCAAAAAAGAAGCCGACCACAAATACGAAACACACTACGTTACATGGTCAAATACTAGTCCACCAAGGCAATCAGAAAACGAAATACAAAGAAAATATTATCCATATTTGGCTCGACATATATTTGTGAGCAAAGTTCTTCCTGCATGAAGATCAACAACATATTAAATAGCTGCCTAGCATCAGCTTGCAGACTGTGACGAGAGTTACAACAATCAATCACATTCCTCTTTTCAAAAAAATTGTAGAAAAGTGTGATAGGGAATATTTGTGTTATTAAACTGATTCAAAAATTAAATGTTCTTGCAACTACAGATGATATCAAATACATCTATATCGTACAATAAATAAATTGAATGAAATTATGCTTGTTTGTGTGTGACTTTGTTTTATTTAACCTATATTGATTGATTTTTATGGTACAATTTATACCTAATATGAGATGAAAAGTTAAGATATCCGAATACGTTCGGAACCGTGATTTTAAAAAAGCGCATAAATGGACAATTTTCATGATATTTAGTGTCACTTAGATTAGAATATATTGTTTTAAGGATATTTTGACAAAAAAATTATTTAAATACAATATTTTGGCAAAAAATTAACAGAATAATCTTTTTTCAAAACGTTCTCCTTTTATAAAAAATGCTTCTAAGATAATAATATTTTGCTTATATAAAGAGTTCTCCAGAGAGTCTGAACTAGGAGTTTTGAAAATTTAACTTTATTTTCAGAGTTACCACCCATTGAAATAATGATCTGCGTTTTTTTCTCAAAATTACTCCCTTATGATGTCTTAAAATATGGATAAACCCACTTCTAAGTTATATATTTCAAAAATTCTAGTTGAGCCTCTGTATAAAAGTCTGAGCTATATACAGGCAAAATATTATTATAATAGAAGCATTTTTCACAAAAGGAGAATATTTTGAAAATGGGTCGTTCTTTGCTCATTTTTTGTCAAAATATTGTACTTAAATAATTTTTTATTGTAATACTATTCTTAAAACAATTTTACATACATTTTCTAATCTAAGTGACACTAAATATTAAAAATATTATCCATTTATACGCTTTTGCAAAATCACGGTTCCGACTACCTTAACTAATGAATGCAATCGTTTTAAAAATGTATAGATCTCCGGTATCCTCCCCTTCCACAATATGGCCCTTGCACGGAAACAATTACCCAACCTGATTTTAAAAAAATATTGGATAATATCATAAGTTTATTTTTGGATAGTAAATAATGAAGTCATAAGCAGTATATAATTCTTATTACGCGTTTTTATTATATCTTCATTATCTGATTTATGCTTTATTAATTTTTTTAGATAGGATTTTAAATTTTTATCATTAATCTTTTTTTTTGTAAACTCCTTTTGTTCATCCTTTTGTAAACTCCTTTTGTTCTATGCATTGCAAAGAAATATTCGAAGAATTTTGTTCAACGAAAGTACTACATATACAGTAATACCTCGACTTACGTAATTTTCAAATCTCGTTGATTCGTCTTTTATTTTTCTTATTAATCTGTGAAACTCAGGCGAAATCAGTGTCAAAGCCTGAATAAATTGGTCATTTGATTGAAGAAGTCATCGATCTTGCCAGGCAAATAAATTTGGAAGTGGATAGTGATGGTGTCCAAGAATTGCTGGATTTCTACAATCAAGATCTAATAATGGATGAGCTTATAGAAATGCATGAGCAAGACATCAAAGAACTTGTTTCTTTAGACCCAGTTCAATCAGGAAATCGAATGATGGTTGGTTATTTGACTGAAGGCTTCAGTTTAATTGAAAAAGGGTTACACACACACACACTTACACACAGAGAGATATAGAGATCTTAGAGAGTGAGAGAGAGAAAATACATACCCCAACGAAAAGCGCATTTTTACAACCAAAAAGGAATTTAAAAAATTATTAATATGCTACGATGAAATTTTGGAGAATAAAAAATACTTTGAGCCGCCAGACTGCTTTGTTAGATTTTATGAAACCTTTTACATCAAAATAACCTCGTCTTGCGATTTTGTATTTGTGTTATCTAATATTTTATTAAACATTTTTGGTCTAAATTATTATTTTCTTTCGTCTCCGGTCCCAACTAAAAATAATTTATATGGGAAATTATACTACTACTTACGGGAAATTCACTTACGCGGTCATCACTCAGTCCCAACTATCACGTAAGTTCGGGGTATTACTGTACTGCAGTGATCTTCAAACTGTATTCCACGGAACCCTGGGGTTCAACGAGGCATACCTAAGGGTTCCACGAATTACAATAAAAAAATTGAAAAGAAACTTATAAATGTGTATGTGTAAAATGAATTCACGTTCTGCATGAAGTTTGTATACCTACAAGAGTTTAAAGCTCATCCCTGTCTCATTAAGAAACTGAAAATTTTATTTTTATACATAATAACTTTATTTTTAAATACTTTTTAAACTTTTATTGAAATAAAACAAAAGAATATTAAAACGCGCGCGCGTTTTATTTTTATGTATATATTACCTACTTGATTACGAATATTTTATTGTTTACCATTCCAGGTTCCACGAGATAATTTTATACTCGTAAGTACAATGCCTTGCAAAACAAAATAGTTTTCTAATGAAAAGCATTTTTGCATTTGTGAGAAAAACACCTACAGTAAAGGAGAGGGAACAACTTATTGACATATCAACAGATTGGATGTTAAAAATTTAAATTTATATAAGAACAGCTCCTAAATTTTATGTTGCAGATTCATGCAAAATACACAGTATTTCTCACACGGATATAAACATTTTAATGCTATTCTGAACAACATGTATAAGTAAAAAATATTCCTCAATGTGAGTGGCTACAAAAACAAAGTATAGAAACAAATTAAACTCAGAATATGAATGCGATTGCAGCTAATCTCAATAGACCTAGATTTCGACAGTTTGTGTTGAAAAATGGAAGCACATATCACAGTTACTAAACATAATACATGCTTAGGTGACACTTAGATCACAAATTATTATTTTTAATGAGAAAAATATATTAATATTAAATATAATATAATATATTTAATAATAAATAAAATATTTTTTTAAAATTGCCTTTACATAAAGTATATATAATATGTTGATATATTTTAAATGTTATTTTAAGATATATATTCTTCAAAGTGTGTGTGCTGGAATAGGGTTCCATGAAAATACTTTCTAGTTCTAGGGGTGTCATGAGTTGAAAAGATTTGAAGATCACTGTAAACATTAAGGTATCCGGCTACCCTAAAATCATGATTTTTATCGAAAATCGACAAATTTTTTTATGATTTTATTTTATAGACCATCTTTATAGCTTAATAAAAATTCCAAGCTTTTTATTTTCCATTCACTAGAACAAAAACTACAAGTGTTTTAGTAAAAGCAGATGCCATAACTTTACATAAAATGTCAAACTTTAAAATGCGTTTTCCTCGTAATGTGTGTTTTTTTAAAAGCTCAAATGGGGACAGCTATTTCTCAAAAAGGTTTAAAAATAATTTACTGAAATTTTTTGTGTCTGTTCTGTATAATAGTAGAATTGTTTTGACCTTCAGATTTATCAATCACTGTTTTATTTCAAAACTTATTGTCTTTTATGTGAATATAATCACTGTTTTTTTAAGCAATTTCATATAGTCACTAAAATAGAGTGCTCTAGTTTTTGTAAAAATAAAAATATCTCTTATCCAGAAGGTCATTTTAAACATAAATAACAATGTAACACATTAAAATTGAAACATTGAGAATTTCTTGAAAAAATGTTTCTACAGAGCGGGCCCCGTTTATGTAATTTTTTGTACATTTTCACCAGTTGTTTCCCCTTTTAATAATAATAAATTAATTTTTTTTTCTGTTTTCAATTTTACGATTTTTTCCTTGAAATATAATAAATTAATCTAAAAATCCCCCCAAAATCCCCATATCTCCATTTTTTCAAAAAAAGTTGTCGCAAGTAGTCGATTCTTGTAGTCGATAAATAAAATCTTGATTTATTTATATATTTTTAAAAATTTTTTTATCAATATACTTGTGCAATAGTATTTCTGAAAAATTCTTTCTTATTCTGATTTCAATGTATGAAGGATGAAAATTTTAAGTATAGTAGAAATACAGAAAATAAGTTTTAATTATTCCTCTCTTTTCTTACATAGAGCACAAAAAACACGAGGATAAAAATAAACATATATAAAATTTAAATTTCTCCGCACCTTCTTTTATCCTTTCTTTAAGTAAATTAATCTAATTTAA
>BMAV01014154.1:15399-30315 GCA_019973955.1 Trichonephila inaurata madagascariensis
CTATAGAGCAGGGGTGGCGAACCTTTATGGATCAACGTGCCATTTTTTTCTAAGGAAATTTTTAAGGAGGTATAGACGTGTTATCAAATAATTTTGACTAGTAATCATTAGGATCATTATAAAACCAAATACAAGCAACTCGAAACTCTTTATTTACAACCAAAAATACGTTTTGTATTGTATAGTAGTGAATGTTTTAGTTATACAAGTTATTCACATTAAGTTGTATTAGTGTGATTTATGTTGTTGCAAATTATAGATGACAAATAACTTATATTAGTATTGTTAGATGTTATTTTTAGCAGAACGCATGCTGAATTGGAGTCACCTGCCAAACGGTTTCTAAGCGAGTCTTTAATATTATTCATTTTTGAAAATAGTGATTCGCAACTTAGGTAGAAGCAAATATGGTTAAAATAGCATGAGCCTGATTCATCAAACAGTTAAATGTGTCTGGAATCGAATTCAACGTTTCCAAAATTTGGTAACTGGCATTTTTACTTATATTGCTTGTTAATCTTTTTATTTCAATCAATTCCAACTTTTTCCTTGTTTCAATAAATTTTTGAATCCATAATGAACTAAACTAGAAAAAGTCAATTGCATTTCAAATTCTTCAATTTCCAACCAATCGAATTGGAAAAAGTTCAGTTTATCAAATGGTGTCACATCAGGGTACATAATAAACTTGACCGTTTCCGAGAATTCTTTGAACTGAGAAAAAATCTCGCTGAAAATTCCTTGATTGAATAATCCCAATTACCGAAATAAATTCTCCAATAACTCTTACTTCGTCTCGTTTTTCATGTACATCTAACCTACCACTCGCGTTTGTTCGTAATACTTCATAGTGAATTTTGTTACTTTGAACTAAAATACAAATCGTTCTTTTCAGTGGCGTGCCAAAAATATTGCGTTGGGTGCCGTCAATGGTACGCGTGCCATTGGTTCATTATCCCTTCTATAAAGAGTGCCTGGGGAAGGTAATTGCAACTCGCAACTCTTAACAACCAAGCCTTAAGAACAGCTTTGCGGAACGAGTGGGACCAATTGTCACAGGGACTCATAAAACCCCTGATTTCCAATATGAAATCTCAGTGCGAGGCCTGTATATTTGTAAGAGGGGAACAAACCCCCATTAATCCATTTTTGGGTTAGATTCTGCAATTTCTGTTTCCTGCCTTCCGACTCAGATGAGTGTGAAGAACGATCATGCGTGTATATTATCGGTTGATTCATGAATAGTGTGACCAATTTCAGAGGATCATAAATTTTTATTGAATAAAGTTATTTACAGGGAATTTTATATGTGGTTGCCTCTGGCATAGTAAAAATTGCGTAAGCGTTTCAGCTAAGCTATAAGAGTTTCTTCGACCATTTTGGGGGTATTTTTCCAACTTCCTCTTAAATTGCTTTTTGAAGCCCTTGAAATGCTCTTAATTTACGTCTATTTAATTGTTGTTTTTTTGAAATATCCCCATAAAAACCGGCAAGAAACACAGACAGGGGATAGTGATAGTCATTTATCAGGAGGAAGAAAAGTTATTTTTTTATATTTCAGTCATTTTATAGTTAATTTTGTAGTATGATTTGTTGCACAATGTTGGTGAAAAATAAAGTTTCCTTGAGTGTAAAGTCGTTTACTTTCTCTGATCAAGTGTTTCAAAACTTTCTTATGATAGTATTTAATATTAATTTTAGACTTCAGTTCTACAAAAAAAAAAAAGGTTTTGATAAGCCTTGAGGGGACATTCCTCTCCATACCATAACACCTGGCAGCCAACTTGTCTTTTGCAAAACTGCTGCATCCTTGCGACGCTTTTTGCGAGAAATATATTATATCTTCGTTTTGCCAGTTGTGAATGACAGATGAAATGAGGCTTCATCCGAAGTTATCCCTGTTTTGTATCTACCTTTGCATAACATTTAATATATAGGCCAAGAACGTTTTCTTAGTTTTTCAACGGTCTTAACAAACATTTGATGACAGACTGGAAAATTTACTTTTTAATAGCTAATTTTCTTTATCTGATGATAAATTGTCGATCGCTATATCTGTAGTTTCTTTGTCATATGTTTTTGAGGCAAATGATTTTGTACAGCAATAATTCTTTTCAACTTCTTTTTTTCTTTTCATTAAGGACTTCCTTTCGTTCACACTTTTTCCCTGGAACTTTTGATTGAGAGCCAAATTTTATTTCTTTTTGAATTTTATATAGTAATACAATAGCAAAATTTTTTTTTTATTTTTAAATGCTTTATTTTTTACAGAATTTGAACAAACATCCTTCAAAAGCTGTAAAATTTCGTCCCGGGTTTAAGAATCTAATTTCAGTACCATAATTTACTTCCACTAAAAAAATGGTTAGATTAGTAATTTAAATGTTTCATTTTTATAATAAAATCAGTAGTAAGGCCATAGAAATTCATCATAAATAGTTATATGCTTTTAAAATTGGTCAAACTTATTTTGTATCAAACGATATAACTGCTGAATGAATATTTTTTGTATTATACCAACCTTACAAACAAATGAAATTTCTTTAAAATCTGACCAGTAGTTCTACAGGTAATCAACTAAGTCTGAAAATTCTCTTAATTTTGAACACCAATGTAATAATGAAAATAGTTTAAGATAATGATCTTCTTTAAATATTTCAAATAGACGCTTATGTAATGCGGCGTTGTTCGGTTATAAATAAGCTAAAATTAAGAGTCTTCCTGAATTCAAATGACTCATCAATCTAAAATAGACTACATCTATTTAGTTTGCATATTATCTACCTTAAAAAAGGTTTATTTTGACTAGTAGAAATAGCTTTGAATTTTCTTCTATCAGCTTCTGAAATCTAGTATTTCCTTGCTCATTATTAGACTAGAAAGCCGAAAAAAGAATAAGAAATTTCAGGAAATTTAACTCTGACTCTCAGAAATAAGTAAAAAAAAAAGGTTATTATAAGACATTTAGGATGAGCATTAGGATTCTTAACGTTATTGCAAATAATTATTAAGAATTCAGATTCTCATTCATTAATTTTTATTTTGTTTTTGTACCCATTACACCCAAGGAAACCCAAATGAAGTTGGTCTTATTTCGCGGAGAATCACAATTAATATTTCCTTTAATCAAAATATATTTTTGTCACAACAAAATTATAATATTATAGAGAAATGTTTTTTTTTTTTTTTTTTTTTTTTTTTTTTTTTTTTTTTTTTTTTTTTAGTAGTTTTTTACGGTAAAGTAAATTACGTTGGACTCGTTTTAATTTCTTAGTAAAACTTTTTTTTCTTAAATATAGTATCAGATTAATTGCTAATTATCATTGCCTTTTGAAGCAACAAGAAGCCATTCGACTCCGGGACGTAAAAGTAATACCAGACAGAAGAGATTAGTAAAAAAAAAAAGATGCTGCTTGACATTTAATTTAAACATAATCCATTGGTTTTTGTTACCAAAACCTGATGTGTTAATCTATGCAAGTAATAAGAATATATTTCGAGTAATGTAATTAAGATTTTCTAATTAGTTACGGATTAAAAACAGGATAGATTAAGATATGATTATTAACTAATTGGACTCAGATTACTGAAGCGAGCTTAAGGAGTATCAAAATTTTGTCAATTAAATTTATTGTAAACAATGAAAAACTGTGCGTTGAGGGTTATTTCCATCCGTGTGCTATGCAGAATATTTTCCACACCTCTATATAATAATTAAAACACTTGTACTTATTTATCTTTGTATAGGAATCTATAATGTTAATGAATAGAAGTAGAAACTAAAAAACATACAAGACCCATTATCATTCGGAACTTAATTAAAATTTCATACGTCTTAATTAAATTTGATGCTTGTTCATCCTAAAAAATTATGATAAAAGGAATAATTAAAGAAAATACTTTCAGAAACGACACTCTCTTTACAGGGGAAAGCGATTTTTTCCATAAGATAATTGAACTCCACTTCTTGTTTGTTGTACTGAATTACGAATAAAACTAACAATGAAGCGAGACTTAATTAAATTCTTCCATCCTCGTTTTGAATATTATTGTAAGTATATGCGATACTTTTTTAAGCTGGAAGCTATGAAAACACTTTTTATAATTTGATTCTCTTTCATAATGCGATTAAGTGTAAGATTACAGACTTTTTTTCGTCCCTCGCTATCGATTTCTTAAAATGTCTTTATTTTTTACGAGAAACAAAGTGTTTTTGCTCAATTGTACGTATTAAAGAAATCTTAAATAAGATTTTTCAATAAGAGAAACAAAATAAGAATTGATTATTTTTAAAAAAGGAACTTTTTCTGATAAATTAACAGAGTTCCTTGATGAACTATACATTTTTACCTTATAGTTGCGATCAAGACTCTCAAGTTCAAATCAATATTTTTTTTAATATAATAGAATAAAACATGCATGCGCAGATCAAACATTTCTAGCTATATATGCTACTCACCCAAAAGAATCTTTTATTCCATGTTGGACTCGAGTTTCTAATTTTTATTTTTACTCTTAAAACGTAAAAATATTGCATAGACCTTTATGTAATTCTCGTACCGTGTTTCAACGAATCCGTGCTCCAGGATTTCTTCCTTTATGAGGTTTTAGATACATGTTTTTGAATATACAGGATGTTGCCAAATTCGACCGAGAAATTCTGAGATAGTAGGCAGCATGGGGATAACAAATTAATAGAGGGTCGGAAGGAAGATTAGCCATATTGAAAACAAACACTATTTATTAACAATTATCAACAATGACATAAATTCCATAACCCTAGTAAAGAAATGCACCAATTGCTAAATGTGGTTAGCAATAGCGAGGTAGACGAGATTTTAGGAGAATTAACAATAAATCGGATCGCTTACGTCTAGGCTATACACCTTCTAATTCAAATCGTCATAATTCACTTTAACACTTAATTGACCAAATCGTCAATCTTAATAATTATCAAATAAGCTACGAAGTGCTCTCGCCTAGCTTTACATTAATAAATCACTGTTATCCTTTAGCAGTCTCACTTCTCTCCTCTCTAACTAGAAAGTTTAATCTTTAAATACAAGACTCAATTTACATAATCACAACTTCATCGGTGGAGGAAAGTTTTCAATGGAATAATTTTTAAGACCCATTATTCCCCCAAGAATGCGAATAAACCCTTTACATTGTCACAGAAATTGTTTGAAGTTACGGCAGTGCAATCCATGGCACAGTCGACACAAGGGGCGAAGTATTGTCGCTAGCCTTTAAACAAATCAGGTGTGCTGGCAATGACAGCTGAAGCGACGACAATCCGTGCCGTAAGATCTTCCATTGTAGACACCGACGTCTCAAATACAAGCGATTTCATGTGACCCCAGAGGAAGAATCCCAGGGAATTGAGTTTCGAGAAGCGTGGAGGCAAAACAACAGGTCCACCGTGTCCAATCCACCTCCCGGGATATGTAGTACAGAGGTGAATAGACAAATGTGCTGTTATACTATCTTAATTTAGCCACATGTTCTAGTGCGTAGGCCTGTATCCCTCCAGCAACTTCTGGAGAAGTGGAAAATTTGCGTTCGTGTATGTTTCCTCAACCCTACCACAGCGCTTCAAATCTCCCCATTCGTTTGGTCACTCCCCTCGTCTGGATCATTGCCCTCCCGACGACTACTATTATCGCGACTTTCACCGACAAAACGTTCTTTGTAGCCCCATGTTCTATGTTTATTTATCATCCCTTAGCTGTCTACAATTACCCCTCTGAATTTTTCGGTCGAATTCGGCAACACTCTGTAAAGTACAATAGAACGTCGTTTATCCGAACGTTTACTATCCGGAGCGTCAAATATCCGGACCAGATTTTTTGTCAACTACTACATCGATTCCAGGATGCGCTGAAGAAGATGTAGAAACCTGGATGGCATGCGATGCAGAAGACTGAGGATTTCAAATGCTAAATGATGACGAGGTTGTGACTTCCGAGCAAGAAGAATCCGACCCTGTCGACGGATGAAAACGAGGACAACAACGTAAGTAGCAAGAGTCCATTAAATGCTGACGCGTTTTCTGCGTTAGAGACAGCTATGGATTGTTACGAACAACGATTAGAGTGCTGTCCTACTCAACTACTGCTGCTCCAGAGAATTAGAGACCTTCGCATCGAAAAAACGAAGGTATATAATTGTACAGCAAAAATTACGCGATTATTTTCCACAATAAAGGTAAAATTGCGACATTTTGCACCTGCTTTGCTTTTTCTTCAAGCACGTTTCCCACATGTTATGATTTTCTATATTCTTATAGTGCCCAGTTTCGTATACTACATAGATCGCATTTGGTTTTCGGTTATCCCAACAATAGCGTATCCGAACAGTGTCCGGTCCCAATTGATTCGAATAAGCGACGTTCTATTGTATATATATTCATTTTTTAGTTTTTAGGGGGAGTTACCCTGCATTATATAAATTTTTGTAATATTCCTTATGTATCTATAGCTAACTAGTATTCCCCTAAAATTCGGAATAAATCTCCATTTGAATGTATGAACGAAAAAATAATGCTTTCCATATTAGAAGTGAATAAAGATTTAGAGTCTGAATTAAAATATAAATCGAAAATGTCTTTTAGAAGGTCATAGTACAATCAAGCTAAGAAAGCACTTATATTTATACAAACATATACATGCACTTAATCATTTAAGAGTCCAGTTAAATATACCATATTTACTCGAATTTAAGCTTCACTTTTTTTCCAGCGTTAATGCTACTGAAAATCGGGTGGGGCTTAGAATCGAAGGCAAAATATTTGTAAGATGGGGGAAATTGAGTTTTCACCTCTTTCAAAAGGAACAATTTAACCATCCATCCTGGTCACTTGCATCGATGAATTATCAGATTCCGTAGTTTATCTCCTGTATTCAGTCTATCCTAACCCCTCAGGGGGCTCACCTTCTTTAGGTGAGTATGGGTGTCCCAATCCCGAGGTGCCCTAGTGATCTTTTCCTTTACCCAAGGGGTTTACTGTCTTTAGTAAATACGGGTTTCACGACCCCGGGGTACCCCAGTGACCCTTCTCTATTTTCGACCCTACTTCTTGTCACCCAATTTCTCCTTTATTTCCTTTTTTTCTCTCAGGGGCTCACTTTCGGATGAATACGGGGGGCCACGTCCCCGAGATACCCGATTAAATTTTGAAAAGAAAGAAAAACCAATATATATATATATATATATATATATATTTGCTTAGTTAGTGTTTTAGTTACAGGTCAATATTTAACATTATATTAAGTTCAATTAGGGGTTGCTTTGTGGTTAACTTTATTTGGGTATTTTAAGTTTAATTATTTTCTACTTTAATTTAGGTTTATTCATTTGAGGTATTTAAAAGGAAAAGAAATTTACTTTCGATTCAATAAATGTCTAGACTGTTTTTTGAGTCGGACCCGCATGTTTGCCGTGTGCGGTGACCCGTACCGGGGGGAAGTGGAGTCTGGGGTCCCTGTTGCGTGCCCTTTGGCCCATGCCTCTTCGTAGACGGGAGGCAGGAGGAGTGAGCCCGCTGCTGTCAATTGGCCGGTGATTAGTTCTGAGAATTCCAATAGGGTTCTGTTGGAATACCAAAGACAGTTGATTTAAAGTTAGTACTGCAGTTAGGGGTACCCTAGGTGAACTGGCGGACCACATCCCAAATCTGCAATACTATACTCCAGTGCCACCTCTGAGGTAAGTGCCGTGCCTGACGCATGTCAGATGACCGGCGGTCTGCCTCCCCTTGATGGGCTCCGTGGTGGGTGGAGGCGTACTGGGGTGTGTGTGAACAGCCTAAAATACATATAGAACCCAGCAGGAAATCTCCTTCAGTGGAGCATCGTACGATGCAATTTTCTGATTCATTTAGTTTTTTTTATCATTATAAAACTCCTGATACCTTTACTAATGTTTCACCTTTCCTAATTGAGAAAGCGATAACTGGCAGTATAGGGGAAGTCAAGTCCATTCGTAAGATGCACTCCGGGAACTTGTTCCTTGAAGTGTTTTCGGCGAAAAAGGCGACAGCCCTTATAAAACTACAAAAGCTTGCTCACTTAGACATTACCGTGGCTTCTCATAGCAATTTGAACTTTTCGCGTGGCGTAATTTCGCCAGCGGATTTTCTAAAAGTGTAAACTGAAGAAATCGCAGAAAATATGAGGGCACAAAAAGTCTGTGGTGTCAGACGTATAACGATAAGGCGAAAGGGACAGGTGCTGAACATAAATCCCCTCATCTTTATCTTTTCTACACATGACCTCCCACAGACCGTAAAAATGGCCTTCATCAGATGCCCAGTTCAACCGTATATACCAAATCCGTTGCGCTGCTTTCAGTGCCAGCGATACGGCCACTCGAAAAAGGTCTGTCGGTGCCAGCCTACCTGCCATCGTTGCGGGGAATCGGGCCACGACAGTGCAGATTGCTCTAAGAAAGAGCAATGTATAAACTGTAAAGGCGAACATCCGGCATATCCACGCTCCTGTCCGACTTGGATAAAAAGAAAAAGAAATTACAGCTGTTAAAATAAAAGAAAAAATTTCCTACCCAGAGGCACGGCATGTTGTTTTGTCACGCATGCCGGTCTCTGGTAAAAGTTATGCTAGTGCTGCGCGTAAGGGCACTTCAGATAAAGCAACACAATATAACGCAGAAGAAGATGACAGCTCGGATCCGGTGACATCCACTAAACCGGAGGTGATGGCTACATCAAAAAGCAATTCACCAACTAAAACGAAGGTGATTGCTAAGCCAACAAGCAAATCACTACCTCCGGCCAAAAAAAAAAAAAATTGAAAGGAAAGAGAGTGATTTGCAAAGAAGACCAAAGAGCCGAAGGGCTCGTCAACGGGATCACAGACTAACTATTCCGAATATACCGAAGAAAATGTCCAGAGACTTCCACCGGAAAATAGAAGAAGATACGGTGACCGAAAATTGCTCCGAGAATGACGAAGATCTCATGGATATTCAATTGGGCCCTTCGACGCCTAGCTTCGGAGGAGAAACTAGTCCGGCTTAATAATGGCCACCTTCTTTTCCTAGAACTGCCGTGGTTTGAGGAGTAGACTCGATGATCTCAAATCCATCATATCCACGTACCAGCCCGCATGTGTTGCTCTTCAGGCGACTTTTCTGAAGAGTACTATGACAATGCGAGTGCGTGGTTATAATTGTGTACGACGGGATGTAGGTGGTGATACATCTCCTACTGGAGGTATATGCCTCTCTTTACGTCCCATCTGTATCCCAATAATGACGTCACACTGCATACATCTTTACAGGCTGTGGCTAAACGAATTCACATCCATTCTTTAGTCACAGTCTGCTGGGTTTATTTACCACCCAACTATGTTGTGCCACAAGTGAATTTGAATCAATTAGTCAGTCAATTGCCAGCTCCATTTATATTGCTCGGTGACTTTAACAGACAGTCCTCAGCAGTATTACTGTGCTAATATCTGGATACTCTCGAATGTTGCTAACAACTGAATACCCTGTGAGGTTGCTAATATCTGGATACCCTCAAATATTGTTAACAACTGGATACCCTATGGGATGTTTCACAGCCGTGAAACGTTTCACAGTTGCGAACTTTCAGAGCGGTCAGTTTTCACACTTTCGAAAATGTTCACAGCTGTGAAAGTTGTGAACTTTCAGAGCCGTGAAAACGAGACAGTTTTCAAACCCGCGAAACGGTGCTAACGTCCAGATACCCTCGAATGTTGTTCATAACTGGATACCCTAGCGAGGTTGTAACATCAGGTGGTGTTAATACGGAGAGCTGATGTTACCCTCCGATGCGTTTCGGTCGACGCGCTTGGTGTCGGATTTCGCTTCACCGAAATAGTTGAGAGATACTCTTGCACGAGTGAACTCGTTCTATTTTATTATATAGTTCGCACTCCATCTTATCCCCGTTCATTATTCGAAGGACGTTTCACTATTCAACACGTAACTTTTTGATGCGTGTGAGAAAATTGTGTTTTGCTTAAGAATCGGTATCGACGCTAGCGGAAAGTTTTTCCCCTGAAACATGTGTTTGATTGCGTCCGCGTTAAAAATATTCCTCGCATGTTTTTTATTCGCGCTTTGTTAAACTGAAATAGCGGTTTTTTTCGCCGTCTATCTCACTAACGAATGTGAATACGAGGATGCCATCGATTTTTAAAAAAACAGTTCGTGTGTGTTCCTATTCTGAAAACTTAGGAAAAAAGTTATACTTTCACATTTGCAAAAAAGCAAATTTGAAAGTCTACAATGTTCGATACTTTTGGAAAGAAGAACTGACACATTTAAAACCCCATATTATCAGGGTACAGTTGAGCGAGACACAATTCAAAACGATTTGTAAGCAATGCTAAAACTGAAACAACCTAGTAATACTTTGATCGTGGGCCCCAGCCAGTCGGGGAAAACATCTTTGGTTCGCGAAATGATTAAAAATAACATTTACGATCGAAAGATGAGAAATATAAAATGGTGCTACAAGAGCTCGACATAGAGTTCGTTCAGGGATTGCCCGACAGTTACGAAAACTGCGACTTGATTGTGATCGATTATTTGATGCATCAGCTGAACGAAAAAGTTTCGGAGCTTTTTACCATAGTGTCTCACCATCGAAATGTCAGCGTTATACTTTTATTGCAAAATTTATTTCCGAAATGCAAAGCGTTGCGAGATATAGGTCTGAATTCTCATTACATAATACTGTTTAAGAACTCTAGAGACATGAGTCAAATCAATTGCTTTGCGCGAAAACTCTATCCTCGCAATTCGCAATATATGGTGGACGCCTATATAAAATCCCCCGCTTCACCCTATCAATATTTAGTCGTCGATTTACATCCGACCACGGGGGGTAGAGGAACACAGACTCAGAGACAATTTATTTCCCGATCCCGACGGTATTTATTGGATCTACAGACCAAAATGAAGAAAAATATGAAGCGAAATTTAGAATTTTTACTTTTGCTGTCGAAATCGACACCCAAACAGCGTCGCATGCTGTTACAAAACGCCGATAAATCTCAAATAGTGACGCTGAGCAAAATTTGTTTGAATGTTCTAGCGAGCAATGTTCCCGTCAACGTCAAGAAACTGCGCAAATATAAAAACTGTATTCCAAAAGTAGCCTGTTGAAAAGTGAGTTTGAAAGCGAAAAAGAAGTTGCTAGCGCAACAAAGTGGTGGATTTTTACCGCTCTTGATTCCGGCCGTCGTCAGTGCTTTAGCGGGCATGGCAGGTCGCGCGATCGTAAATCGAATCTAATGCAAGAGAAATGATATAAAATAGTTTACAAAAATTCAAACAGTTCACTTTACGCGATAGAATCATGTCCAAAAGAATGGCTCGCGTGCCTCCCAAATTATTTTCCGTCTATTACGAACAAAAACCAGAAATAAGAGTAGAAAACGAACTTTCCAAAGTATTGGACGTGAACAATTGCCGGACGACATGAAAGTGAAACTACTGAGTCAATTAGTTTCTAGGTATCAGAAAATTGTGCGCGAACTTCCGGAGCCCGTTCGAGTCAGCGTAGTAGAAAAAGAACCGGAAAAGAATATCGCGACGAACGATTGTCTGGTTGCTCCGCGGAAACCTTGGCTCGATGATGCAGTGATGGTGGATATAGTTTCCTCCGAACCACAATATCAAAGTAAATTTCTATTTTTGACCGTCGAAAAATTGAAAACGTGTTCGTACTTTTGGAACGATCTTGGCGAAATGACGCGAAGCGGAGAATCTATTAAAATCTCTAGAATTGTAGATTTCTTTTTATACACGATACGGAATTCTGAAAAACAAGTCGAACCGAAACATTTTGAATATTTCCTGCAAGCTCTGAAAGAAAGAAATGTTCCTCACTCGTGTATTAGCAATCAAAAAGTGTTAGGTCGTTTGATATTTGTGAAAGGGATGTGACATGCTAGCGGCGATCGCGAGGATTTAAAACGCGAGCATCGAAAAAGCAAAAATCTCTCGTCCATCCGACTTCATGGAAACAACTGACCACGCAAAGGCCCGCGAGGACAATGTGAATAGATTATTAGAAAAGTATTATTACGATATAAAAAATCCGGTTTCCTTCAGTGGCGCGGCAAAACTCGCGAAAACCGCGAGAGTTCTGATCAAAACTGTGAGAGAATGGCTCATGAAACAAGATACGTACACTCTTTTCAAACCCACGAGATTTAAATTTTCTCGACGAAAAACTCTCTCCTATGGAATCTGTGATCTAATACAAAGTGATTTAGTGGATTTATCGAAATTTTCTGACACAATAAATGTGTAAATTTCCTCTTGACTTCGATCGACGTTTATTCGAAAAAAGCTCACGTTCTAACTGCCAAAAACAAAAGCTCTGGGGAGGTACTCGGGGCTTTTAAAAAACTATTAAAACGAGTCAAACCGATCGTCCATTTACAAACGAACGAAGGTAAATCTTTTTTATAACAAGCCCTGCGAGATTTATTTAAAAAAAATAAATAACATCCATCACTACAGCTCGCACAGTGAACATAAGGCGAGTGTCGTCGAAAGATTTAATCGAACCCTCAAGAATAAATTGTTTCGCATTTTCACTCACAGAGGATCGTATAAATATATCGACGTCTTGGAGAAGGTTATAAAAAGTTATAATGATAGCGTTCCTCGCACAACCGGTTTCCCTCCTAATAAAGTCACACCCGACTTGGAGCCACACATTTTTAAAAAAAGTGTACGGCTACGATGTCGATATTAGTTACAAATTTAATGTCGACGATCAAGTGAGAATATCGAAAACTAAAAAAACATTTCGACGTGGATACTTACCGAATTGGAGCGATGAAATGTTCGCGATAGACAAACGTTTCGTCTCTAATCCTCCGACTTATGTTCTGAAAGACTTGAAAGGAGAAACATTGAAAAGTCGCTTCTACGAAAGCGAACTGCAAAGGGTTAGCAAAAGCTCACCTGACACTTTTACGAGTGTCGAAAAAGTTCTGAGAACGAAGCGCAAAAGGGATAATAAAGAATTCTTCGTGAAGTGGAGAGGTTTCGATAATCGTTTTAATTCTTGGGTAAAGGCAAAATGGATGAAACGGTTTCAGATTTCTACGTAACTCTCCCGAGTAATACGAACATGAATTATTTCAAAATTATTTCGTATCATGTTTCTTCCAAAGTTTTGAGAGAAAAACTTTGAAACACATTTTTCTAATTTAACCGTAAGACACGTGAGACAGAAAACTTATCGTGTTTTCCTCTCCCGTCCTTTCTTCTTCCTAGTCAGAAAGCGCAACTTCGACTTTCCTGATTTTGCCGACAACGACAAGGATAATTTCTTAATCAATTCGATGAAAAAAATTGGCAGTTATAGAAACTGCCGATAGAAGTGAAAACTTACAACTTTTAGTATTAAAATATGAAATTACATAATGCTTCAATTAAAATTATCAACATCAATTTGGTTTTCACATCTATTAAAACTCCGAGAAACAATTATATGCATGTTTATATAGTTTTTTAGTATTCAAATATATTACGGGCTGTACAAAAGATCACATGACAAAATATAAATACAATTCAATTAAAATAACATTTAATATACAATCATATTATTTTTGGATAGTACTTGTATTTATACTTAAATTTCAATGTACTTGATTTTTAACATTATTTTAATTGTTTGCATCATTTGCATCATTAATTTCAACAATACTTAAACTTTTTGTACTTTCAATTTTTTCACTTTGTTCTAAAAAAGATACAATAGGCATATGGTAACTAAAGTAAGAAAGGAAAATGCTTGATTTAAATTTAAAAAAGAATCGCGTAAAAACCACATCGATCGTCGTTTTATATTTTGTAGAATTGAGTTTTCGATCATCGCGGACATATTTAAATTAAGTGTTTCATTTAGAAATTCATTTAGTGGTAGATTTTTTTATCATCTGCAAAGTTAATATTGAAGTCTCCACTTAAAATCATCGGTACATTATCATATTTTTTGCCAAATCTTTTTTTCGAGTATTTCAGAACCTTCTTTTGTATAAATCATCCAATTTTCGAATAAAAATTGTTGTATCTGTCTCATAGATTTTTGAGGCGAAATATAAAGGGCAACCATTAATATGTATTGCCCATTCTCGGAATTGCAACGAGCAACGCATATTTCGCCTTTATCAGAAACATTAACACCAATGCTTCTAGTGAATTTAGTATATATGTCCATATGTGAAGTGTGACGTATCTTGAGTATTGTGATAAATAGCTACGCTGCTGGAACTTCGGGTCTTACAACAAAGTTGAAATTCGGAATATCAAGTGGTTCTTCACTTTTCATACGAATTTCTGACAAAAGCAGAACATTTGACTTTTTTACGATAGCATCATTTTTCAGGTAAGCTGCATGCGCATGCAAACTTTGACAATTGAATGAAATTATCGATATTCCTTTCTTGTTGGAGATGAATTCTAGAAAAGTTGGTGATTGTTTGTAGTATATTGTTTTGTAATCTTTTCAATTCTAACGTTAGATCCTCTCGATGATTTGTTGATCTTTTATGATGTTTATCTGTTTCTGAAGCATTTAAAAGTGTTCCTGTTCTACCAATCCAAAATTTCCGGCTGCTTTTAATATTTTCTTGAGTAACCAAAGACAAACCTTGAATCCTCGTTAATCTTGTTAAAGCTATGTATACTTATTCTCAAGGATGTTTGCGATCGTATTCGTAGACAATAGCATCATAAGTACCTCCCTGTGATTTGTGAATAGTCATTGCCAAAGCAGAAATAAGTGGAAAATGTTTTCGTTTTGCTATTATGGTTTTATTGTTATTGAGTGGTATGGATGATGTGTGTGTGTGTGTGTGTGTGTTTGAGGAGTGATTAGCACAGCATCATCGTCAAGATTAA
>BMAV01014154.1:30415-51148 GCA_019973955.1 Trichonephila inaurata madagascariensis
GTGTGTGTTTGAGGAGTGATTAGCACAGCATCATCGTCAAGATTAAGGCGGACACTAAGATTCCTCGATTTTGTAGCTCGTTTTCGTCCACATATAGTTTTGGAAATTTCATACAAATTCTTATATATGATGTCATGATTTTCATCTCTCTCTACGTAACACAATTTTCCAACAGGGCCATTTGATAATCCGTCTGCAACATATATCTTGTTTGTTATCATGTAAGGGGTCGGTTGAGAACAAAAATTAATTCGTACGGCAATCCACCAGTGTTATATCAGCTCTCATTTTATGCAACTTCTGTCTAACAAAATTTTCTTGCTCAGCATTATGACACCCTACGAAAACATCAGAAGTCAAAGATATTGTTTTATTTTCTTCACTGTTTAAAATAGAATGGTTGTACTCATTTACCGCGGCGTTTGTAAATATAAGTCTTATTCTCCTTCAGGATATTCTGATTGAGCTTCTTCTTTTGTGATAAATCTTGCTTCTATTACCTGTATTTCTTCTTCCTTTAAAATATTTTTATTTCCAATCAAAAATAGCATTATATTAATATCGAATATAAATGCAAAATTTTAATTTCTCACACATTTGACTTCTAAAAATTCCAAAAGTTATATTTAACCGTTACCTTAAAACAGTTACATGTTTCTCTTTTTGTAAAACTGGTGGTAAGTTTTAAATAATTATTTTTAAAAATAAATCAAAAAACTATTAAATATGCAGAAAATTTATTTTCACAGTATATTTTTCAATTCGCTACAAAATTACTCGGTAAGTTGGCGAAATACGAGTTCCGTCGCCAATAGCTTTGGAGCGCGATGTAAACATAATTCTCAATCACACACTCGGTAAGTTGGCTTTGGTACACTGCCATCTGCGAGGAGAAGCGACCTTTACAGCATAAAGAGTCATGAGCATGTCGGTGACGCGAACCCATAAGATTTTCCCCTACCAAAAAGTGTCCAACTCGGCTAAAGAAGTTTTCACTTCAAAAATATCTGTTCTAGGATCGGTTACTGAAAAGGATTGCAAAAAAAATCTTTTCAGCCCTTTGTTGGATTACTTTTAATCGATTAATGAAAATTTAGTTCCGTTTAAAATGAAAAAACCTAATTTGATATTGGATAAACCAATTTATGGCGGATAATTTGCATTCTCGAATTATCTAAATTACACATGTACAAATTGTATTATTCAAACTTTAAAAAACTATATGGATCCGAATGTAACCTTCTCTATAGGGATCTCTTTACATTTCTGTTAAAACTGATGACTTTTTATGCGACATGAAAAATAGTTTAAGTAACATTTTGGATCTAAGCAACTATCTTCGCGATCATTTCTTATTCGATGATTCAAATAGGGGCTGCTTGGGATTTTTAAAAAGCGAAACTATTCAATCCATTTGAGAATTTGTTGGTTTAAAAGCCAAAATGTAAGCATTTTTATATGGAGATAAATGTAAAAAAACCGCTAAAGGTGTAAAAAAATCGGTATTAAAGAATTTCACACTTTTGAATCGTATAAAAACGTTTTTCTCAACGAATCATGCATTAGACAACCGCAATGCTCGGTCATTTTCCAAAAAAACATCTTGAATACTGTGACTCAAAACAAAATTGGGCTCTGTGCTTTTTACGATAAAAAGCACCTCGCCGAAGGAGGGATTTATTCTTTATAAATCCCTAATAATCTAACAGAACAACACACTGAGGACAAAGATATAAGCGAAAGTGAAAAATATTTCTCATAATATTCCTTATTTGTAATAATTTTCGTTTTTTCATTTGTATCATGTATGTGAAATTTGTATCATGTATTTGTATGAAATGTTATGTATAGATATAAACATGTTTGTATTTTTGTGTGCAAATTTTGTATTTTTGCAGAAATAAAGATCGGGTCCTCCTCGCAGAGGCCTTAAGAACGATATGTTTGACTGTTGTGATTTTTAATATCCCATAGTCATTCATATCGTTCTACAGGCTGTCGAATCAGCCAAATCAGGTATGAGAACTCACACACTTTCCGAATTTGGGAGTTTGCTCTCGGGTCGATGTCGGAAAATGGTTCTGCAAACCCCCTCATTTGTATGAGAACTCAAAAACTTTCCGATCTTGGGAACTTACTCTCGGAAAATGGTTCTGTATATACGAGCTTTCTGAACTTGGCGAACGCTCTCGAGTCGATGTCGGAAAATGGTTCTGCATACCCATTCATTGGTATGAGAACTCACACACTTTCAGAACTTGGGTTGTGCTCTCGAGTAGATGTCAGGAGGCCCGTTGGGTAATTGGTTAGCGAATATGTGCATTTTAAAATTCCATATTTGCTGATTGAGTACCTAACAGGCTAACGAGAACAGAACGCAAAGAACGGGGAATTATAAAAAAGTTCGAATCCACCGAGAACCAGACAAAAGAACGAGATGAGCTGGTAAACACTCAGTTGTGAATATTTACTCTTTTTCACAGCTTTGAAAATTTCGAGGGTTTGAAAACATTTCGACACCACGAGGTATCCAGTTATGAACAATGTTTGAGAGTATCCAGATGTGAGCAACATTTCGAGGGTTTGAAAACTCACTCGTTTTCACCCGTTAAAAAAGTTTCAACGCTGCGAGGTATCCAGTTATGAACAATGTTCGAGGGTATCCAGATATGAGCAACATTTCGAGGGTTTGAAAACTCACTCGTTTTCACCCGTTTGAAAAGTTTCAACGAGGGTATATAGATATGAACAACATTTCAAGGAGTTGAACTTTTCAACACTCTGAAACAAGGGTATCCAGATATTAGCAACCTCACAGGGTATCCAGTTGTTAGCAACATTCGATGGTATCCAGATATTAACACGGTATTACTACTGTCCTCTATGTGAGCATGGTGGTACAAACTCTCGCGGGCGACAGATCGAACAGTTGATCTCTGATCACTGTCTCTGTCTGCTGAATAATGACGAGAAAACATATTTCGATGCACCCACGAGGACATTTCAGTCCCTCGATCTTGCCATTTGCTCCCCAAGTCTACTACCGTTGTTGAATTTTGAGGTAGATCAAGATCTACAAAACAGTGATCACTTCCCTCTCCTAGTCTCGCATGTTAATGGTGCGGGGGTAAGAAAATCACCCTCCCACATATCATTTTCATCACGCAGACTGGGATAAATTCACACGGCTAACAATTATAACTGGCGTAATGATTCAAAGCGGAACTGTTAATGATGCTGTCTTAAACGTCACTGAAGCAATTAGGAATCCGGCCGATGCAGCAATTCCTAAGACTTCAAATCCCAATCGAAAGCTGTGCAAACCATGGTGGAATTCAGACTGCCAACAAGAAAAAACAGTCTAAAGGTAGAAATGGAGTATTTTCAGGAGGTACCGCACCCCTGAAAATCTCATAGCGTTCAAACGTGCAAAAGCGTTAGCTCGTAGAATAAGACGTCAAAGTCAGAGATAATCTTGGATCCAGAATGTGTCTTCAATCACATCGTCAACTACCAATCAACAGTTATGGAGAAAGGTCAAAGCAGTGAATGAGACCTTTATCGAGACTTTACTATTCCGATATTGGAAACATCGACTGATATTTACTCGTCACCTGTTGATGTGGCCAACTTGATTGGCCAAACATTTGCTAACGTGTCCATCTCCGATTCATATAGCCCTGCATTTCAAGTGACTAAGAATCGTTTAGAGCGGACACCTATCAACTGCAGGTGTCGACACCCTCTGCCATACAACTGAGACTTTGACATGTGGGAAATTAAAGAGGGCCTTGTCATCGACTCACAATACTAGTCCAGGTTCTGATGGAATATCCTATGAATTACTTCTCCATTTGAACAAGGATTCACTAGTAAGTCTCCTTTACCTAGTCAACAGAATATGGAGGGGGAACAGGTGTATCCTACTCAATAGCAGGAAGTCATAATGATCCCCATCCTAAAATCTGGGAAAGATCCAAGGAATCCTCTCAGCTATCGACCGATAGCTCTCACGAACTGCCTTTGTAAGACACTGAAGCGTATGGTCAATGCCCGTCTCGTTTATCAGCTTGAAAAGAATCGATGCATTCTTCTGTTTCAGAGTGGCTTCCGTAAGGGAAGGTCCACTCTCGACAATATCATCATACTTGAAAGTAAAGTTAGAAATGCATTTGACCGGAGGAATCATCTTATTTCTACTTTCCTTGATATCGAAAAGGTATATGATCGTACTTGGCGCTATGGAATATTCCGCACTCTTTTTAATTTTGGTCTTCGTGGAAATTTACCAATTTTCATTCAAAATTTTTTAAATTTACGCACTTTAAAAGCTCGATTGGGTGATACTCTTTCTGCTTCTTTTTTGCAAGCTGAGGGAGTTCTTCAGGTCCTCAGGGAAGCATTCTGTCACCCTTTTTATTTGTCATATTTCACCCAGTTTAAATACTTTATCGCCCTCTATACAGGCTTCTTTTTATGTAGATGACTAGCAGATCAGTTGTGAAGGCTCAGATATGTGCATGATTGAACGACAGTTACAAACTACCGTCAACAATATTGTTAAATGGTGCGACACTAACGGTCACAGTATTTCTGCCAGCAAGAGTAGCTGCGTGCACTTTTACTACAAACGGGGTATTATTCCCGACCCCGAAATACGCATCCGTGATGTACAAATTCCCGTAATTCCTGACGTACGATTCCTCGGAGTAATTTTCGACCGCAGGCTCACTTTCCTTTACAATTGCGGAAGAGGTGTGAAAAGTCTAAATCTCTTGAAGGTGTTGTCAAACACCTCTTAGGGAGCGGATCGAACATCATTACTCAGAGTGTATCAGGCAATCCAACTCTTTTGCATTGACTACGGATGTGTTGTAACTGGATCGCGGCGTGCAACTCTACTCTGAAAACACTTGACCCTGCCCAGCATATGGCATTGTGAATCTGCTCTGGTGCGTTTCGCACATCGCCAATGCAGTCTCTACGTTAACAGTAATCACCTTCCTCTAGATCTTAGATGGAGGAAGCTTTCTCATGCCTATTATTTCAAGGTCTTGTCCGTGCCTTCATACCGTCTTCAAAATGTATATATGAGTAGCAGCATGAAGAGACTTTTCGTTGCCCGGCCGTTTAACATCCGGCCATTTATGGATAGGATGAAACTTCTTGTGTCCGAACTCGACCTACCTAACGTGGATGTCCAGCAAAGAAACGTTTTGCAATTCCAACTTTGGAACACGCCACGTTTCCACTACATCAACCTTTTTGCCTCAAACAGTTAAACCACGGTAACACTTATCGTTTTTCAACGCTTCTTTGCTTACCATCGCAGTCTGTATAGAATTTATTTGCCCATCTTTACAGAAGGCTCGAAACGTGCGGATTACGTTGGCTGTGGAGTCGTGTGATTGAAGATAATATGCACGGTTATAGGCTCGGCACTTGTTGAAGCGTTTTCATTGCAGAAGCTTTCGCCATTCACCATGCACTTCAATTAATCGACTCCAATATGCCCCTTAAATACTGCATCTATACTGACAGCATGAGTGTCCTAGAAGCACATGAAAACTACAACGATCGATGTCATCCAGTGGTATGTAATATACTCCACATAACGAGTCGATTATACAGCAAGGGTTTCGATATTGCCTTTTTCTAGTTGCCAAGCCATGTAGATATTATTGACAACGAGCAAGCAGAAAGAGCGGCTCGGTCGCCAAAGACCTATTTGCCGCTAACATTACCGCTTTTGGACATAAAACGCGTCCTCATCCAGTACCATATTTTAACAACCTGGCAGGAATCATGGAATCAGCAGTTGGCTAACAAACTGCACTCTGTGAAACCTGTCGCAGGAGCAGGGCCTGTGATACCAATGCGAAGGACTGATGTCAAATTGACTCGTTTTCGTATTGGTCCTACTCGCTTCACACACAGGTATTTGTTATTTGGAGAAAACGCTCGTGAATGTCCTTCATGCAAGGTCTTATACACTGTGCGTCACATTTTAATTGAATGTCCAGTTTTTAGCCATCATCGTATCACCCTTTTTCATACATCTGTTTTAACCATATCTGACTTGGTGGGAGAACCCCCCCCCCTCACCACCACCAAAATCTATTTGCCTTTCTTTTAAAAATTGGATTTTTATATTTGATTTGAAATGTATAACTTTAATCTTTCACATATGTACGTATACATTAATATATTTCATGTTATTTTCAAGATTGTTTTATACTTTTACTTAGTCTTTTAATAATATATATGCGTGCATGCATATATATTACCCTTGTGCCATTAAATCTTAAAATCACTCACTCACTCAGTCTATCTTAAATAAATATCGTTGTTTGCTCAGATTTAGGAATTTTTATTTGTATGCGCTCTTTCTTTTAATCACCAAAACATCAAAAATATCGGTAATGGCATCAAGACGAATTCGCTATGACGCAAGAATGAAAAGAGAGGCAATTTTATATGCAGGGGAAAAAAACGGAAACAGAGAAGCGGCCACTGAAAGTTTGATACGAATGGAACAAATATACGTCGATTGTGCAAACAAAATGATATAATTTTCGCTTGTAAACGTTCAACAGTCTTTTATAATTATTTTACATTCCTATATAACACATTCTTTAAAAAAATGTTGCATAACAAATTAACTGGATGGCATGGAAGACGACTCTGTGTGGTAAAATGGAGACGTTGGCACCAATTCCCAAGTCAGCTGTGAAAATAGGAGAGATAAATCATTTTCGAAACATTGATACTGACGGTTACAGTAATTATAGATTCATGTATGTATTTGGAAGTTTTTAATACTGGTAAAAAATAAATTAATTATCAACTTATTATGCATGATTATTTTTTAAACTTCTGAAGTATCGGATATTAATGAACCTTTTACATACTTTTTTTATATTTTTTCTCAAATTGCGAAGAGAATTGTGGGTGTGACTTAGAATCGAAGAAAAAACATTTTTTTTCACAGAAACACTTTGAGAATTTGGGGTGCGGCTTAGAATCGGTAGTAGCTTAGATTCCAGTAAATACAGTATATATATATATAAAAATCCCGTGTCACGGTGTTTGCCCGCAATGAACTCTACTCAAACTACTCAACCGATCTTAACACAATTTTGTATATTGTGTGTCATTTCATCCAACCTAGAAGATCAGATATTTTTTATCTCAATTAAAAACACATCAATTTTTTTTTATTGCAAGAAATTGGAAGAATTCGAGAAACGGGAAAATTTGCAAAATGTTTCAATGCGCGGGTGTCGAAGGAAGAATATTTTGTCGACCAAAGGGCACGAAAAGTGAGTATCTGGCGTATTTCAGGGCGTGGAATCTGAATTTTGAACCGGTTCTGAAAAATATCCGTAACTTTGCCGGATAATGCCGGACGACCTTATTTTAGACAAATCGTGACAGGGGTTTACCTCAAAAGCGGAATTTGAGGTAATTGAATTTAGATATCATTAAAAACCTAAGAAAAACGAAAAAAAAATCGTAAATAAAAACACAATTACTTTTTGTTGTATGAAAATTGAAACAGTAAAAGGACCTTGGAATGAACTGCCAATTTAATAAGCCAATAAGCTTCTCTCTTTGTTCGAAAAATTGTGTGATTCATTATAAAGATTTTAAAATAATATTTTTTCAATCACTCTATAAAATATGGAATGTGTCTTTGTCACTTCTGCTGGGGGTTTAAATGTTTTTCTTGTCCACTTCGTGAGTGTTCTCAAACTCAGTAAGCAAATGAATAGAAATCGCCCTAAGGAGTGTCTTCCCATGACGGCCTTTTACCAATAGGTTGCACTTTTTCTGCTTCTCAGATAATCCTAATATTTTCACTTATTCTCAACAAGCTTTGTTATTGGAAAAAATTAAATACGTTGGTAGTTGTTGTAAACCAGTAAAACTATTTTTTAGTGGACGTTATAATTTTTTAATTGTATAGAGAGAGGGACGTGTCTGAAGAGCTGCAAATGTCTATGTAAAAAGTCGCTTTCAGATCGCAATCTGCGGTCTGCTGGCTAGTGGTCTAGTCGATAAATGAAATTTATAGGGATTTTCTACGTCATTCCAAGGAATCCAATACTAAGAGCAATCGATTTCAAAGCATGCATACTAATTTCCTGAAACAAATACATAGAGTATGAAATATAGTTGTTTTAGTTCTGATGAGTGAAAGTTTTCCCTTAGCTTCTCTTAACCAACATTCCTTCAATAATTTTTTGAAAAAGTTTGAAATATGAAGATAAATGAGCCTCTGCTCTGGTGACACTTTTCAAACATTTGTCTTCAGAACTTATTGATTGTCTTATTCCCTAGTTACCGAAGAATAAGGCATTTCTCCCTATTTACGGATATATACTCAACATAAATGTGGAGTAACTTAAGCATTGAAAGTTTATATCATTTTTTTATTATTATAATTTATTTTTAGGAAAAATGACATGTACATTGAAAATAAGTATATTACTTTTATTAACTATACCACTGCTATTTTTATAACCTAATTATTTAAAGACAATTAAGTTATTTTTAAAGTATACTAAGGGGGAGGGTAACCCCAGTCAGCAAAATGGAGGACCAACCCCCGTTCTACAAATTATACAACAGTTCATACTCATTGCTCAAATTATAAAACTGTAATTTACATGTGTAGTTCTATTTTTTTACAATATGTTATAAGCAATAAAAAAAATAAAATAGTGTAAATAGTTCATATCGTGATATTTAATACGCTACTATATTATTTTCTGTATTATTTATTTTATGATAAAAGTTTTCGTGGGTGGTGGGACTAATTCCCATCTGGTCTAGTAATACTAGACCAGATCCATGAGCCCATAAATATGTACAAAGTCTAAGAACAGCAGGGTGGAAACAAAAGCCTCCTCACAGGAAAACGTGCAGAATGTGCTGAGGAGAAAAGGGCTGGTGTCCCATTTGGTGCAATTCGGGAAGCTTCTTTTGCCACCTTCAAAATCCATGCACCTCGGGTGACCAGACTCAAAAATCGCGATAATGACGTATGATACGATCTAGAACCCTTGAATGATATGACGGATTCAGGGTGTCTTTGAAAGTACCATGAATGTACAAGAGGAACAATCCAGGTTCTACGTAATTATTCTTTAGCCCTAGAGTAGATCTCGGTCGACGTAAGGACTAGGTAGTCTTCCGGATCCCCAAAATCTCTGGCAGCCACCTTCACAATATCATTTGCTATTACCTGAGAAGGGATCCATTGTAGATGGATAAGGTGCCAATCTGAAAGCTGTTAAAAAAGATGCAAAATACCTCTACTGGTGCTGTCAGCGATAGATTGCTAATTCGGTAATTGTTGAGTGGAGGATCGGCTATCTGTCAAAATCCAAATTTCAGAAAAAGCTTGGTCTTGTATGTTGTTAATTAATGAAAGACCACACAGATCAAACTATTAACTCCGTTCTGAAGACAGGAGCGCAGTCAGCATTTCTTCTCTGAATTTTGATGATGCGGCCAGGTAGTTTAATTAAAACTCTACTGCCACACAGTTGTGTTTGTCTCTCCCTACTACCATCAGTATAGATCTTGACTGCATCCATTGGAATCCCATCAATCACCTCCAGAGACAATTGATTAAGAAATTCGGGGTGATCAGACATTTTATTGACGTTGATCATCAAATTAGAATGGAACGTGACCTCCTGTAATTCAAGGACAGGTTGTAATATTCGCAAAAACCACCGTCTCTTACAATATAATGGCGTTTCAATGGAGAAATATTGGCGATATACGGCCTCATTTTAAGTGATTAAATTTGGCGAATTGGCGATCATTTTGGTGACCATATGATTGCTTCTGGAAATTACTGGAGAAATCTATAACTTCACGATCTATGACGTAAGCCAATTTTTCGTGAAAGTGCTGAAAGGTAGAGGAGGAACCCTAAGGCAAATCATTCTTGGTGCTCCTCTTCAGTTAAATTCAACTTTTTTACGACCCTTTTTTACCAATTATACCTTAGGGAGAAAATATTTATTACGGTATCAAGAAAAACTTTTTAAAAAAAGATATATATGAAGCTTGATGTTTATTATTGTTACAAATTTAACAGGAGAATTATATTAATCTTAATTTTTATTCGGAACAGGTAATTAGTTATTGTTTTTAATAGCAGTAAATGCTCATTTTTACAAAGTCAACTTTGAATCTGGGATTTAACATTTTTAGGAAGTGGTTGATGTAAAGTATATTAAACAAGCGAGTGAATCGAATAAGAAGTTTCGCTATTGTTGCTTTGCTTTGATTTTTTATTAATACGCACTCTTAAGCAACGCGAGGGCTTAGAGTTATTGAAATTTAATCTTTAAATGAATTTTAAAGCAAAAACATTTTTTATTGCACTCTCCAAAACATATCTATGTTCAAAAATAAAATTAACTACTAACTATTAATTAAAAATAATTAATAATTTATTAAAATAATACTTCTTATAATTATCTCCCTCAAAATGGGAAAATTCTTTATTCTACATTAAATTCGGTTGCAAAATTTAAAATATAAGTGAATACAATTCAATACGGCACCTCAATCGGAAAAATAAAATTCTTAGAATTAATTAGCTTCAAGACTAATTTTTTGGTACTTTTGCCGTTTTATATCAAACGATTTAGGAAGATTATATTCCAAAAATTAATTAAATCATTGAAACTACATGATTAACTTTCATTTTCGAATTTCTGGAACAATAATGAAAATTCAATCTAATCAACTATGAAGCCAGTTTAAAATAATCCTAGTATCAAGAAATTTTGTAAAATTAAATAAAGTTTCCGAATTTTTTTTCAAAACACTTTTATTTCAATTAAATACTTCCAGAATATTCTTTTAGAAATTAAAATTTGTAATATATTGCTTGTGTATTTTCCATTATTTTCTGTTCCCAGATTATAAAATCTGATTTATTTCAACACATCTTTATAATCAAAATAAATTTTTTGTGTAACTATATATCTATGACAAACTTTCTAAAACATTAAAATACATTTAAATTTAAAGCATTTTGTTAGAACCATGATTTTCCAAAAAATCACCGACAAAAATAACACATGGCAATATTATATTTTTTGTTCCAATATATAGCATTTAATTAGGTAATTTTAGCCCGATCAAATAAATAATATTTGTTTATATGTTGTATAAATATTTGTTTTTGAAAGTACTTCACAATGAAATAAATACTCAGCAATGATATTTTTAAGTATTATTTTGAAAACAAATGAACTTAATTTACATAACTTTCAAGAGAATTTCATTTTCAATTTTAACAATTCTTTAATTATGATACTCAACTTCTCTCCAAATGTTCTTAAAATTAAAGAAATGATTAAGAAATATCCCTATTAAATGAAAAGATGCATTTATAAAAACAGAACATTTTAATAACTCTGAGGCATGAAGCAAAATAATGTATGAAGTTGTATAGAACATACATAAATAAATTTTATCTAACAGTTATGTATACAATATGCAAAAAATTGATGCATAATAAACATTTACGTTTTTTGTCAGTGTTTCTCAAACTGGGGGTGCGCCCCCTTAAGAGGCTGTGCTAACCCTACAAGGGGGCACAAGTATACCGAAAAGTCGAAAACAAAAGATAAATTTTAAAAAAAATTTTAATTTACAGAAAGGAAGCAAAATTAAATACATTCTGACATAATAAAAAAATAAAAATAACATTTACACCAAAGGTGTCAAACTCAGAGGCTGATTTGGTTTAACAAGGTTATTTTTGGTTAACAAACAGGGTTTAACTTTATGTGGGCCGCAAAGAAAATCAATATTCATAGAAACGTAGGTTTATTTCGAATAATACATTACAATAAACATATATAAAAGAACAAGAAAAGTTTGATATGTACGTCCTGATAATTGACATCTCTTCTCTCTCTCTGCTACTATCATTCCTATTTCGGGAGAAATTTTGGAATTTTGTTATTTATTATTGTAAACCGATATATTGGCCGGGCCACAAAAACGTTCGTCGAGGGCCACACGTGGCCCGCGAGTTTGACAACCCTGTTTTACACTGATATAATACACTTATAAATGTATCAGTACTGCACAATGTGCTTCATAATCAATTTAGCAGTACAAAGTTAAGAACAAGTTTAATTATTACCAGTGGCCCTATGAGCATGTCATAAAATTACAAACAAAATTTAATACTTATCTTGATAATTTGTACGGTTTATAATTAACGCCGTATTGTAGCTTTGCGTCCAAGTGTATATTGTTATTAAATCCAATGCATTATTATTGTATAGAGAAGGGGTGAAGAAAATTATGATTGTGAAAATTGGGTCGCAAGTATAGAAAGTTTGAGAAACACTGTCTTTCGTGCATTCCTATTTGCATTAAATAATGTTGTTGAATATAATGTTCATCGTAACTATATCTTTTACCTCTTGACAGAGGAAGAAGACTAGCAATTTTTTATTTTTATATGAGTGTGTTCAAAATGTAATCATAAACTTGAATTAAACATAAATGCTATTTGTTATGTTTCATTTTTAAATAAATTACAACCATTTGTGAAAATTTATGACCACACACAGTAGCCGATTTTCAGTATTTTAAGACATTTTATCATCTTGCAATTTATTCCTCATATCATGTGTTGATTTTATCAGACCTATTCTACTCTTTTAAATACAAGTACCCGTTGGTCGTTTATCGCCAGCTGTTCATTGGATTTTAGTACACAGTCTTATTGTGTGTAATTATTGAAATATATTTAATAACCATTCATTTAATATTGCAAGAAAGGCATAAATAGTGACCATGCATAAAACTGGATTTTCTGAATGTGAAATAAGTCCGAGGTTAAGCGTGTGTGTGTGTGTGAGCAAGACAACTTTTCTTCAAGCTGTCAGTAAATTTAAAATTTCGGGACCTCAAGAGAAGTGGTTGACCAAGATATAAAAGAATAAGAGCGCTAATCATATGATATAAAGTGTGGTCATACGATCTTGAACAACGTCCTGTAATAATATTAGTCTTATGTAAGTTGCAAAGGGCACCTATGTCAATTTGAGTAGAATTTCGAGAAATCCACAGATTTTGGTTTATTATCCTATAAATTTCTCTACTAGAAAACCTTGATTTTACCCAAAAAGAAAATACTTAAAGAAGTGACTGACTTTTCTTTTGTCAGACACTATCATAATTGGGCTATAAACAGTTCAGTATGGTTTTATTGCTAGATGAATAATGTGTGCAGAAATTTTCTACATACGTTTCAGGTGTTCGCCGCCCAAGGAGAACAAGTTAGAGTGACAAATAAACAATTCCAAGTATGAAACATCCTCCAAGTCAAATGATTTAGGGTGCAATACATTTGTCTAGTACAATATTTGTGTATTCCTTGTCACTCGAAACCATTATAAATGAAAATAAGTACATTAACTCTCTGTAGCTTAGTGTAGATCCAGGGTTGGCATTAAGTCAATCGCGATCGACCGGTGGACCGCCAAGATTCTTAGGGGTGACTGTCTTTACGTAAGACCTAAGACTCGCAAATTAAAAGACATATATTTGTGGAGCACCGAAGCCAGCTAGACTGGAGTATGCAATGCATCCGACTATGTGTAGACTAGGAGTCTTCAACCCATGATCTGCAAAGGGGTGTCCATTCATTTGAATTTAAGGCAAGTTATAAAAAATGGCTTTGTCTGTTTTTGTCATAAGAAATTCCATTTATTCTGCTATTCTTGTTATTTAAAACATTTCACTGCTGTGTTTGATATCCATTTGAGATAAAAAAAATTCTGAAAATTGAAAATTTTTCAAAAATTTTACTGTATCTGAAATATAAAAAAATCTAACTATGCATAAAACCTCAGAAATTTTCTTAAAATGGTGGACTCTTATCTTTAACAGGTTTGCAAGGCATTTTAATTCGACTTCCATTTAACTTTTTTTTTGAAATTCTTTTTATATAAATTTCTTAACTGCAATATTTTTTGGCAGTCGTGTCACCCGTGGATCAGTGGTAATTTATTGATGCGGTCCACTGATTATTCTAAATGTATTAGTTTGGCCCTCGAACGTAAAAGTTTGAGGACCCCTTAGTGTAGACGACACATGTACCACATTAATGGAAGCACACAATGACGCTTTTACACATTCTCTGCGACTATAGGGGTAAATACGAGTATGATCACCACAATGCCAGCCTCAGAAATAGGTTTTTCATCATACACTGATTTAGAGGAAAATAATTTTGGTCAACTTTTCTAGGGATAACACGGAATTGACTACTGAAACTTCACCCAAGATATTCAAGATTGGGGAGGACAGTATGCAGACTAAGCCTTCTACTGAGACTATAACTACAAGAACTAACTTTAAATGAAAATGATTCATCTTTTAATATATTTTGAATTGTTTGACAAAAAATGCATCATTTGATAACATTAAATTTGCGGGTAAAATTATTATGTTTGTATCTTGTGTTTTGTTTAAAACGTCGTTTTAAAAGAGTAAGTTTTTTTTATTGTAGTAATAAGTACATATTCTGCATTTATTATTGTTATAATATAAATATTGTTGAGCTTTTTTTAGTTCACCACACCTACGCCACTGGGCGGACCACAACAGCTTGAAAAAATTAGAGGTAGACCGTATCATGTAAAAGTCTGCCCACACCTGGCGTAGATTGTAGCCGACATACCGTTCGATCGCCTGCTAAATTCATAGCATTAATTTTATAACGTAATCACATAGCTGATTAACGAACTGATTAACGAACTGGTACCAAAGAAAACAATTAGATGATGTTACAAGGACTATGAGATACCAAGGTTGCCTTGGCGCTACTAGATGGAGCAAGTTTTTGAAGTGTGTGTGACTTGGGTTTATTCACAATGTAGGTGAAAAGGCTTTATTCTTTTAAGACCCAGCCCGCATATTCATATGTGTTAAACGTTCTGATAAGTTTTTGCTTCTAGAATAGTCGAGCGGATATATAGAAAGTGTAAAGTATCACTTTTCATCAACAGACGGGGGTTGTAGTCCATGTTTTAATTTCAGCCGGCAAGTTTAGATTTGCTTACTAGTACATCGGATACATGTTAAAATTTTATCTGTCGTAGAATGGTAATTATCAATATATTTCTAATTGCTTCCAGACACATTTTTGATTTAATGTGTAAATAAGTTGGAAATAATTTTAAAAAAAGTTAATTATTCTCTATTAATGTTGCTTATAGGACTCAATATTTCGTTACCCGCTCTTTCGTGTGACTTGAGCATTACTGAAGTCACGGCTGTTGTAAAGGATAATGCTTGCCATGTGAGGTTTTTTTTCTGTTCTGAGTTTCCTTTTCCTTTAATTTTTATTACCTCGAATCCAAAAAATGAAATAAATCTGAATTTATAACTGACAGAAGGTAATTTATTTATTTTTTTGCTACGGTAGAAACTGAAACTTTATGTGAATGCTCGCAGAGAGATGCTCAATTTTAATACATAATGGGACTCCTTGTCACAGGTCAAGGACTATTATGGATTATCTGACGCCAAAGAAATACCAAGCACTTGACTGGCTAGCAAACTGCTGATATTTGAATTCCATCAAGATTCTGTGGCGTATTTTCATAAACAAAGTCAATGAAAAGTAATCATACAATGCTATGCCATTTTTTGAAACAATTAAGCATATTGAGTGTACAAAGGTTTTAAAAGCTTTCTTCCAGTCTCTTATTTACAGCATACGTAACAGGATTATGGCAGCAAAGTAGATACTACAAAATACTGACTAAACTTGCAAGGCTATATTTTGTTGTTCTTTTATAAAATATTTTTTTACTGTGGAATTCAATTGAATCTGATTTCTTAAATTTTTTTATTTGTGTTGCAAAGGTCTAGGACAGGGGTGGTCAACCAGCGGCACGCGTCCCACAGAGTGGTACAATGGAGTTGTAGCAGTGGCAGTGGCATGCAGGGACTTACAGAAATTTTTTTTAAAAATTTTGAAAAGATAATAAATAACCATTTCTTACAGCTTTCTTGAAGTGAGGTTGTCTCAGACAAAAAAAACCTCAAAATTTGGATCAAAATATGTTTGTGAATAAGCTTTTTCTGCTATGTGAGCATAATAAAATAAATATCACTCAAAACTAGCTAATATGCACCTATAATAACCTAATTTTTTGTTAGCATTTGTAAGAGCTAATCCAGATATAGATGACTTGGTAAAATGCAGTAGTAATTCAAAAGCTACATTAAATAGATACTGAGCGTTTAATAATTATTTTGAATTACATGATTCAAGTTACTCATTTTTATTTTATACTTAACCTAATCGATTGAACTTTTATAAAGTTAATTTACAATAAAACTTAAGTTTGTATGTTCGTATTATTTATTATACTATTTTTAAAATTCGACTGCATAGATTTGTATAAAAAAGTGTGCTATCTGCGTAAAAATCTCATAATAAGCATATAAGTAACATTTTTTCACTTTTCCATATTTGTTTGTTGGAAAAGTTGAAGTGGCACGCATAATTATTATTATTTGTAGAACTGTGGCACGCTTCCCAAAAAGGTTGGCCACCTCTGGCCTAAGATATGATATCCTGACTGACAACAATATCACCACTGATGATCAGTTTAATGTTCATCCCCATCGTTCACAACTCAAAAAACAAAGTTCAGTTTTTCAGTTTTTTTCTAAAATATATCTATCATTATCTTTGATTTTTAGCTTTATATAGCTGAAATAAATTTTTAGACATTTAAAACCCTTACGACAACAAAAACGTATTTTTTTACAGACAACAAAAACAGACAAAAACAGATTTAATTATAAATTCTCTATATCAACTCTTACAGTTTTATTAATTTTCTCTACTGTTTTATTGTTGATTTGACTTTTATTTTAGCATTCAAGTATTTTCACAATAATGTATTTAAACCAAAAGTGCTTTTTTCAAATCTTAAATGAATGTAATTTATTTCAGAACTAGCCATACAATAGAAAAAGTGCTTTTTATAAATATTTAACAAAGCATTATTGCGAATAAAATCATTAATAAAATTGCGTATGCACGTCATCATTCAACCAAAGTCTTGATTAAAAGTTTAATTTTTTACACCGCTTCCGCGTTCCCAGAGAATCCCTTACGTTTTATTAAAACATTTTTCTTTTAGATATTCAAGTATTTTAATACATAAACAAAAATGCGCATGCTTTAAAAAAATTGGAAGTCTTCTGATTCCGGAAATTGGCTTTCTTCCGGCTACCGACAAAATCGAGGAAGGAAATGTTCCCGAAGTAAACGTTGCGATAGAATCTAGTCGACGTGAAATGAATAACACCAGAGAAACCATTTTTCGCTTTCCAAACTTATTTTCACCTGCTCACAAAAAGGGCATTGAAGCTCCTAAAGCGCAATAATGTTTTTCGCGTTTGAAGTAGAAAAAATGCTATTATAATTTACAAAAACACATTGATAAATAAATGCTTGCTATCTGTGATTTACTTTTTTTATATACAAAATCAAATTTTAATTGCGCAGTGGCCCTTAAACTGTGGTTCGTGGACCCCCGGGGGTTCCCAGCGCCTTTCTAAGGGGTCAGCGAAGGTCTCAATGTTAATATTTCTTTTTTTATAGACTCTGAAAGGCCTCGAGAAAAAAAAATTAAAGGAGATTGTCTTAGATTAGAGCACTTAATTGCTCCAATGAAAAAGCTCTATCAGAACATGTATGTGTATCAATAATATTAATTCAGTTAGTACTAAATTAGTGTTTCGTAATATTTTAATTATTTGTTTGCTTTTTTCTTAAAGTAAAATAAAATAAATGGTAAAAAAGTCGATATAAGTAGCAGAAGCAATCTTATTATTGAGGAACCTTTAAATTACTTAGCCACGTTTTAGGAATCAGGGAGTGATGTTCAAAATCTTGGGGGCTCGCGATATCAGGTTGATACATAAAAGGAGGAAGGAAGAAATACATAAAAGGAGTCCACAACGATCGGAACCACTGGCTTAGAGTGTCCCAAAATCCAGTTTAGGGGATACTAGAAAGATCTAAAATAAAATCGCAAAATGGGATTTAAATTGAAAATCTGATTATTGGCAAATTCAGATGAAATTAAGAGACAGAAACGAATCTGAAATCCGTAGAGGACTGTCCAATCGAGAATTTTGGTTAGAATAAATTTTCTGACAATTTTTTTATTTGGATTATTATAATATAAAGATAATTGGTTTATTATCTGATAGAGATGTTACTTTTTCACAATTTACTTTAATTTAAAATTGCAGAACATCTGTATTTACTTTATTCTTCTGTAGTCGATATAGCTCTATTGGCGTTAAATTGAACAATCAGTTTTATCTTGACTGGAACTTTTGCCAACTTAAAATTTATCGGTATTATTTAAATTTGACACTAGCGTGGTAAAAAATGGCAAGAGTTTTTAAAAGAATCATTCATTTCGCAAAATACGATTCCACAATACTCGTATTCCACTAAATACCAATATATCCAACCACAAATAAATAAATAAATGACTTGTGATCTAAAACGCAAAAGCTTTACATTTAGTTTTTTAATATTTGTAAGTAGTATCGATATTATCTTATATACTCATAGCACTTATTTTAAAATCTTTTGAAACTGTGTTCAAAGCATAGATTCAACATCATATTGGTTATAAAAATTGCTTTTATAGGTCATTTGGAAAAAAATCATGTACACACAGTATTTTATTATGTATATATATATATATATAAATTTACTGTGGTATATGTGGTATTCAAAATTACTCTCAATGTAAAAAATTATCTTAAAGAATAAAATAATGTACTGACTTTGCGGAAATAAGAGGGTTAAGTAAATGCAAAAAATACTGAATATATTTTATGATTTGCAAAACAAAAACAAGTCACTTTTGTAATTTCAAAAAAATTGAAACATGTTTTTCGTACAAAGTTAATACTAAAATTCGAGTTGTAAATTGACCATAGACCTTTAATTTAAATAATTTAAAAGTGCCTTTTAAATTTAAAACCATGTAATCGCAACAATGTTTCAAAGTACACACTTTTGACAAACAACATGAAGCACTTCAAATTATAATCCGATATTCTTAAGTAAACATAAAATCGTATGTGTTTATTATTAAGTTTACAAGGACAATTAATATTAATTTCAGTTACAGCACAAGTTGCTTTCGTGCAAATAGCGTTATGTTAAACATATAAAAAATAATGTATATATATATATATATATATATATATATATATATATATTCTTATTTCGCTGACGTTCCAGTTTTCTGGAGGCACAATCAATATAATACAGCCACAATTTATAGGAGAGTGTTAAATTTACTGGACGACTTCGAAAGTGATTGCATAGTTGGGAAGCATGAAGCTGGCTGGTCATTACGAGTAATAAACTGTCATCTGCACCATACCGACCTGACAATACTATAATCCTAGCAAGGAACTTATTAATGGAATAATGTCTCTGAAAGTCCAAGATTCCCTAATGCAAAGCAAGATCGAATGATTGTACGACAGGCTGAACTTTTCCACAACGGCATTATTGTCCTCTAGCCAACGTGGTACTTTGATATCGTGTGTGGTCCAGAATACCCACCCGTAGTTTCTGAACTACCATCTATATTAGTCTGAGGCAGTGAGACGAATACGCTTACACTTGCCTTTAATATGTCTTCTTTTATAATTCGAAGTAACAGAAGAATCCTTTGAAGCAGTTTTATAGCAAACTAACATGGCATCAAGCAGATTGGAAATGCATAGATGCTAACGATAAACCTCGAGACCGATGCCCATTGGATCCGTATGTGGAGGAGCAAAGGCCTGTTAAACATTTGTTTTACAAACGTAAGCGGTAAAACCGATCGAAAAAATTTCCCCCTCCCCCTTTTCAATTGTAATACTCTAGAGAAATCGACTTACCTCTAGCTAAGTAAAAAAAACAAAATAAATTTTCAAATTAAAAAATATCTGCCGCTTAGGTTTACGCTTAAAATTTTTTGAAAAGTTTAGAACTTTGCTAGTTTTTTTCTCTTTTTTTTTCATTTTTAATAGTTATTTAACTTAACGTTAGGGAGCAGAAAAATATCCTTACCAGTAAATTCAAAATATGTTAAAACTTTTTTCGTAAAATTAGCAATATTTTTGTAATTTTGAAATATAATTTAATAAAAAGAGCCTTCAAGTAAAAATTTATCAATTTTTCAAAACTTCAAGAGTGATGTGCCAAAGAAAAATAATTTTTGTTTTATTTGAAAACATTTTTGCTCTTTAACTTAGCTAGAGGGTATATCGGTTCCCTAAAGTCTTATTATAGCTTCGGAATTCTGTATTCGATTAGTAACTCGAGGACTCGAAGTCGACGTAACACTAGGGAGAGAGACATAAAACCCTTACGACGAATAATAAGTTAACGAATTAATAGCTTATTAGCCTAACTCACTGTACTAGGTCAAGTTCAGTTTTCTAGCCTACACTAAATTACTAAAATATACTTATACTATGCACCAAAATAATTGCAGGCTCTAGAGTTGCTGAGTTTTCAATAAACCAGGAATGGGCAATAATAGTTTTACCTCAAGAGCCACATTGTAGAAGGATATTGGAGGAAAGAACTTTTTAAAATGACTGCATCCCAGAAAAGGGGCG
>BMAV01014154.1:51355-66368 GCA_019973955.1 Trichonephila inaurata madagascariensis
ATTTAATTATAGAATCAGTTTAATGAGGTAAATGTACCTTATAACAACTTCCTATCCTTTTTTTTCAAATCAGGATTGAGATTACTTGTTGAAAATCTCATCACACCCTGCAAGTTAATGTCAGCCAACTTGCAACCGTATTTGCTCTCGTTGATCTTCTTGCAAGAAAAACTTTGCTCTCAAATATACATCGACCCAAATATAGAGAACATTTTCTTAGAAAACAGTTTATTTCCCCACCTCTACAATTAATGGTTGACAAGCTACTCTTGAACAGAAATCAAATTTCACCTTATGATGAAATTTAGGTGGACAATATTTCCCTATGAGGTTTACTTAAACAGTAATGAACGACAGCATATAGAAAAAGAATTGCTAACAGAATCAACTGACTTTTTTTTTACTCTCGCAGTACTCACTTTTCACACATTCCATAACTCTAATCTGCATATCTCCTTTCCACTCTGATAAACTTTCAATAGTACTTAACCTCAAGAATAATATAACCTCAATAATAATAGAAAATAACCTCAATAGGAAACTTTACATGATAGCTCCTTACATGTGCAATTTAAAGAAAGTTTTGACTTATTCAGCTTTCTTGGTACTAATGTATTTTATGTGTAGTCCCAGCAAGTTTAAAAGTTGGAAAGTGTGGTATAAATTTTTAACAAGTATTGGCAAAATCATTAACTTTTGCGGAAACAAGACGTATATATCTGTTTTAGAAATGTAATAATAGATATGAAGTCTTTTACAGATATGTAATAATAAGAGCATAGAATATATAAAAGGAAGAAAATGCTCTTAGATATTACCTCAAAAGAAGTTAGTATTATGGTCACGAAAGATAATGCATAATTAACACGAAATTCAGCTGTGTGGCATTGAATCACAATTTGCTAATAATAATGAAAATTTTCTTAAAATTAATAAATGTAGATTTCTATAGCTGTGATCTCACAAACCTTTTTAAACATTACAGGCTGAGAAATTAAGGAAGGAAAAACGTATGTGCATTCAGTTACTTTGTGTTTCCTTTGCACAACAATTAAAGCTTAAGGGACTATGTTGTTCATTGCGGATTTCATCGTTTTTAATTAAAGATGAAAAAATAATGTCTTTTTTATTTCTATTTTAATACAAAATACGATGTTTTATGGACAATGATCAAATTGTATTTTGATACATATATATATATTCTAAAGTAGACAAAATTGAAAGTAATGAAGTTAAACGTTAAAACAGTTGTTTATAAATGCAAAACAAAGAGATTATTTTCCTAAATATGTGTTTGTTTTTTGATTAAACATTCTCAGTTATTTGTATAACACAGCTTTTGATCAAACTTATCAAATTGATGATTATTTAGCTGTGAAATATTTTAAAATGTGTAAAAAATATGTAATTAATATTTGTTACGACAAAAAAACTATCATTACTAATACAAATTGGATTCTTATTCTTCATATTTTTATACGAGAAGTAGTTTTCTGTTTTGTAGTTTAATTGAATGAGCTTATATAATTTAAGTTTTAAGTTTAAAATAAATGAATTTCTTTTAAACTGAATATAATTTTTTATAGGATTACTTTTTATAAGACTTATTTTGTAAATAAAATTAACATTCGAGCAATTAGATTTATTCTCAGTTTCAGACAATAAAAATGTCCACAAAACATACAGTATACCGAAAATAATAAAGTATTGTTTCTTATACATTTAACAAAGAATTTATTTTAATTTTTTCACTGTCGGAACTCTTTTAGCATAATAAGATAATTAAAAAAATGAGAAAAGGCAGCCATAATTCAAGTACAAAAAATAAAAATAGAACTCATTTCACGCCGAGTAGATGAGATACAAACAAATTCAAGTCTGTAGGAAACAAATTTCCACAAGCGTGAAATTATCTAACGTGATCACAGAGGCCGAAAAAGAAACTTGTAAGAGAACTCTAATGAGCAAAAAATGAAGCTGACAGCACTATTTAAAAATAATCAATAACGTCTTAAAGGCAGAGAAAATGAGAAGGATATTAAACTGCCGCTTAGACTAATTAAAAGCAAAATGTATGCTGAACAATGTTAAGGGTAAAGAAAAACTACCAATCAATTAATTACAGGAAGAGACGTCTATGCAGATAGAAAAGATAGCAGGGAAAGATTTTACAATAAAAAAGGCCTTTTAGTTTATCAATAACAAGCCTTATGAGCGGGACTATGAATAAATTGCATATTATTTTGTAAGTCCTTTTTTTTAAAAAAAAAAAAAGATTTTTTGAAAGAAAAAAATTGGGAAAATTTTAATTAAATTTTAGTATTGTCATTTTTTTAATTTTAGAAGGTATATCTATTTTTTTTTTTTTTTGTACTTCACATCAAACTGATTGATCTGGCATATCGTTCAGTTTTACCCATTGAGATCTTATACGTTGTTTGCTTAACATTTTCGCGCAGAATGGTTGCGTAATAGGCATTATATATATATATATTTACTTTTGTAGAATAATTAAAATTCTAAAATTCATAAGTCAAATTTATAAACAAATAAGAAAATGACAAACTTGCTTATTTAACTGTAAATGATTTCACAGGCTACAAACTTAAGAGGTTTCACAAAAACGAACTCTTCTGCTTAAATGCAATACAGTAAATGGATAATTTAACAGAAATTGGAATATTTCATTTTAATTTAAATTTCTAACACTAAACTGGCGTATGGCAAGTGAAATCACTTTTAAAGGTAAAATAATGGTTAGAAATTATTCCTCTTAGAATGGATATAATTCTTTAGTAAATAATGAAATCCACAGTATTAATCCTTATCGACTGTGTCCAAAAAATATCTTTACATACTATTGGGCGAGTGCAAAAATTCTACCCATTTTTATTACCCAGAAAGAAGAGGAAATAAACACAAAATGAATGTAGAAATTTTAGTAGAAATTTTATGGTTAAGAGTTGTAAAAGTGGGGTATCAGCTTAACTGCCGACCACATCATTTGATTGTTTTCAGGTAAACTTTGTCAGTAAATTGTTGATTTCTTCAATTAATTTTTAAAATATTTTTATTAGATGATGCTGTATTTTCTTAGCGAGTTGATTCTTTGAAACTATTATTTTTAAATTGTGGTACAAAAGATGATATAAATTTCTTCCGCTTTTATTTTTGTATTTTTGAAAAATTCATAATAAGTATTCTAATTTGAAAACGTTATGACTATTATGCTATATTCTAGTTAAAATATTAGTTAAAATCCATCATATTATTTTTCAGCATTGCTCATGTGTGTGTTCTAAAATGTATACTTTCTTATTTCTATAACCCTCGCGAATTTCACCTAAAGGGACATGGTACGATTTACACTAAAATTCTTAATTTAAGGATTTTCAAAGTTCTTTAGGTTGCCTCCTATGTGCGTATATTATGTAAAACAGATTTTATGCTCAAAATTTTATAAAAAGCTAACCATTTAATTTTTTAAAGGAAAAACTTAAAATTTATAAAGTGATTTTAAAATGCTACTTCTCCTATAAAAATTTACATACACGCATGAAATTTGATTTACAAGTACATCAAACCACGTACAACAAAAGTTAGTATGGGTTTTGCGATAACATGATTGGTACTTATACAATACTTCTTTTTATGAATGCTTATTGAAAATTCCTTAAAAAGTATAAATTCTGAGTTCAATTATTTTTTAAAAAATAAGTATTTCTTTGATTCAAAAATGCATACCAACTTTTGTTACTTGTACTATTAGCAATAGGTAAAAAAAAATTCAAAGCATTAGGCATAATAAAAAAAAAGGCCTTAGCATTTTAAATGAAGACAAACTAGTTATTTTATCTTTCTGAGATAAGTCTGTTTAAAGTTTTGATTTGCCGTAGTAATATGAGTAAAAACCAACATAAAAGCTATAATAATTCTAAGTTTTTTAAGTTTAGAGCTTTCAAATTTTTTGAGGTTAAAGAAATATTTATAAAAAATAATTTAGGCTAAAAAAATTAGGTTTGATTTTTTCACCGATTTTTGTCAATTGAATCGTACTGTGCCCTCTTAAAATAACCTTTACTTAAAATTATCTTACCTTAACTTTATGATAAGGTTTATTCAAAACTTTTACCACACACACACAGTATATAGTCCAATTTATTTTTTTTAAATTTTCTCTTCTAAAAGTCGGTTTGGTGGTTTGGAGGTAGCGTGCTCTCCTCGTAAGTCCAAGTTCCCAGCTGGAGTCGATGGATTTCTGGATTCGAAAATTGTAGACACGCATGTCATATAATGATACAGCATGGGCATGTTAAAGATTCCATGAGTACCAATTTGGCTTCAGTACTTTTGGCAAAATCAAATCAAGGCAATATTTAGCATCTGACGAGAGCTTGAATTGAATAAATTCAAGCGTAAAAAATTTGGTATTGAGAGCCGCCACTACATGATGCTACTGTGGCGGTGTGATATCAATATAAACCAGTAATAGCCTTCACGTGATGACTATTATTTTGGCATGATGGCTAAAATACTCTTTTTCGGAACGGAAGGTACTCAGATTGAATCTTCCTTTATTGGTGACCCTAGCCGTGCAAAGAGAACCACAGCAGTCATGGCGCCATCTATCCATCACAAAAGCAACTAAACCGTCAGACACATGACGCAATTAAGCCGTCACATACGACGACGCAACCCACAAAGCCGTCACTCATGAATGACGCAACCCACAAGCCACCACGCATGAATCACGCAACTCACAAGCAGCCGCACACACATAGACGCAACTGCCCCCACGCTCTCCACGAATATGGCATCGTTCGTTCGACTATTCGCCGAATCATTGGCATGGGAGTAGTGTGGCGGTGTGATATCGATATAAACCAGTAATAGCCTCCACGCGACGATGATCGTTTTGCCGTGGTGGCCAAGATACTCGTGTTCGAAACAGAAAGTACCCAGATTGAACCTTCCTTCAGCACCAACGAAATGGATCTCTCATTTGGGGACTTGGGGTGTCTGCCAAAGTTGAGACGGGATCTCCTTAAAAAAAACAATACATCATTCTTCACACAATATACATATATTCACATAACATGACCAAATACAAACAGCCGATGATTTTTTAAAAAAAAATGTATTGGCAACTTCCAAAGAACATAGGTATTTAGAGTAGATGATGCAACTAAGCTCTTTTTACAAGGCTTCTCTGAAAGACAATACTACAATAGTAAATATATGGTTGTTAAGTTTTAAAAAGAAGCTTCGTAGAAGCAAAAATCTAATTGGTTGTAGTTATCTAGTTATTATACTCAAAAAAATTACGTTATCCGAATGTCAGAAAATATTGTTATTCTCTAGCTTAGGCCGCAAACAGTAAAAAGCCTTTTTTAAAAAAATTCTTCATGCATTTTTATCTCATAGCTTAAAAAATTTGTAATTTATTAGTTGTCTTTAGTTAAGGCAGTGCTGAACTTCTTTCTGAAATAAACGTACAAGTTAAAATTTTAAATCTAGCGAATATTAATGTCATAATAACTAATCTACTCATATTTGAATGTTAATTTGCTTCTGTATAATGTACTTTACAATTATAAAATTATCATTAAATGTTCAATGAAAATGAAAAGATCAATATTTAAAGAGAATTTTGTCTTAAAGAACTGGACTTTTGTGTTGAGGAAGTAGCAGTAAAGCCTTTGAATATTTAATTTAATTCAATTTAGAAGAATTCTCATTGGAAAATATAGACAAATTTGTCAATCATTCTATTTATTATAATGAATTATGTGAATCGTTTTTTTTTTTAAATACACAAAAATAAATACTTAAAACTGTTTCCATTATACATGTTACCTTTCAGAACCACCATTTTGGAAGATTACTTTAAAGTATATGTTTCGATATTTTTTTCATGTATAATATTCAATTGTTCACATTTCTATTAATTTATCTAAAGAAATAAGATTTTTAGTTCTTTCCCATCTATACTATTAAAATTTCATAGTAAGCAAATGTATAAGTGTATGCGAGGCTATCATCTCACGAATCGTTGCACGCGGGTACATGACGACGAATGAAAACATGAGAAATACTCCAAAAAATCCATTTAGACAGTTAAAATTCAAACATTACAAATAGTCGAACATATATCAATTAAAAATGTCAAAATAAATATCCAATCTACCCCTGTAAGGCCATCTATAGAACAAAAAACAAAAACTCCAAAGAATGACAGGGGAATGATTATAAAGATTTTGGTTGTTTTTAAAACAACTATCCATCTTTCCTTCTGTATTAAAGGGAAAAATAAATAAATAAATAAAGTTTGTATGCTTGTAGAAAATTTTTCGTTGCACAAAAAGGAAAATCTTTCACGCCATTTTAAAGATAATTTAATACCAAATTCTATAAAGGAAACGAAATTCAAATATTTGCTACGCAAAAAAAGTTATGCCGCAAGAACTATCGATGTGTATTAGATACTGATTAAAGCAGTGAGCTATCAGTGCTTAGTTGGGTAGACTTTATTTTTTATTACAGTTTCACATCGATGTTTCAATGAGCTGAAAATAGTTTTAAGATCTTCCTTCGTTATTACATGATGTCTGGAAATAATTACATCTTCGATTAGTACCTTTTTGTTTCATGGGTTCCTTATTCGGACTAGAGTTTTCAAACGGTTCCACAATTTTTTGATAGAATTGAGGTCAGGACTGTTTTCTGGCCAGTACAACATTGATATTTAGTCAAGAAGCAGTGACATCAAATAAAAGAGGTGATTGAACACCTAGAAAAAGATGTAGGACTAGAAAAGGGTCTTTCCTATGTTAAAATTACAAGATAGATGGTTGGTTCAGTGAATACATCTGGAGACAGAGCTTTATTTAAGATGCCAGGGGACGAATTTAATAAAAAACAAAGCAGGAAATGTCCGAAAAAGGTACACTACACATCTGTTGATGTCAGAAAAACAAAATACTATCTTTTCAAGATAAAAGAATGTCATCAACGGTTATCAGAGTTATCTAAATGATGCTTATGTTTCTGTCACTTCAAAAAAACAATATAGAGAAGATTTGCAGATGTTAGACTAAGAGGTAGAACACTCAATTTACAGCAGCATTAAAAAAGTCTGCATTGGTCAAAGAAACATTAATTGGACAAATGATTAGAGGTCCCACGTTATATGAAGAGATGTAACTAAGATATCGCTATTCGGTAGTGATGGCCTAAAATATGTAAGACGCAGAATAAGAGAAATGCTACATCCTAACTGCATCCAGGCAACTGTGAAGTTCCCACGTAGTTTTATAATTTTGTCATTCATATCAGCAGATGATATTGATCGCCTTCTTATCATCGATAGGACACTGAATGTCAGAATACACATTGACATCATTCTAGAGCCCAAACTTCTACCTTCCACCAGGGAGCTATTTACCAACAATGCTTCATTTATTTTTTAGTAAGATTCTGCTCCTTACCACACAGTAAGGTTATCTAAAGACTCTGGTATCATTCTAAAATCTTTGAGTTGTTGTCCTGGACAGGAAACAGTCATCACCTCAATCCTATCGAAAACTTGTGGCACCGTTTGAAAACTCTTGTCCGAATGATGAACACATGGAATAAAAAGGAATTAATTGAGGATGTAACTGTTTCCTGGCATCATGTAATAACAAAGGAAGAGATTAAAACTATTTTCAGCTCAATGAATCAGCACTGTGAAGCTGTAATAAAAAATAAATGCTACCGCACTAAGCACTGATAACTCACTGTTTTTATCAGTATCTAATGGATATCGATAGTTCTTTCAGCATAACTTTTTTGCTTTGCAAATATTTGAATTTTTTTTCGTATTGTTTTATTAAATTAATTATTAAATTATCTTTAAAATGATGTAAAAGACTTTACATTTTGTGCAACGTAACATTTTATAAAAGCAACAAACTTGAAAAACATAACAATTTTAAAAAGTGTCCACAGTTGTGGCCCGCCACTGTATATATATATGCATTGTCCGAAAATAATGATTTTTTGTGTTTTTTGCTATTTTTTTTAAAAAAATGCGACAACTATGAAGCGTTTTCGGGGACGGAATAATTAAAATGCTCTGTATCTTTCACATATTCTTAATTGAGCGGGTATTTTCCTTTAAAAAGTGCATGCTTTGCTCTCTTCGATCAGGTAGCTTAAAAATTCATATTTTTTGACTAAACGTTACTGTAATTTGTTAATGGTATATGAAAATAGGTAGTTCGAGCTTTTTTTTCTGCTATTCCCATAATTTATCAACATAATTAAATTTTTTTTTCTCTATAGTTAAGCTTGTGCTACTTGTTGGGAAATAAATCTTGATAGTGTGAAACTGAATATTCGTCTGAATTACTATTATCTTTACACGTTTTCAAACAGTGTTTAATTTGAAATTACGACATCTAAAACGTATTCGAATATAAATTTATTTTCCCGTGAAGTAATATTTCGGCACTTACTTAATCAACATATTTTTGCAAGATTTACATGATTTGAGAAAACTAATTTTTAAGGTTTATTTATAAATTATCTATTATATATGGAATAAAATGTAGTAGCCATTTCTGATTATACATGTTGAATTTTAGATTGTATTATTATTTTTATTTCCATTTTGTTATTTTTTATGTAATGTTTTGCTCACAGAATTATTTTAAAAACTAATGCTCTGAAAGCCAAAGCTATTAAAGCATATAAGTATAAAATTCTAAAACATTTATTGTTTGGATGCAACTAAAAGAACAGAAGGGGAAACGCCCATTCATGAATGTTTTCACTTTTTGTTTTAATATTTTCTCAATCAGTTATAGTGGTTTAGTTTTCACAGCTGTTAAAGAAAAATTTAAAACTCATTTCGAAACTCATAAAGCAAATGTAAGTTAAAAAAAAAATCCGGAACTTTGGAGTAATAAGAAGTCAGTTGAGCTTCTTCTTTGGGATTAAAAATTTTGTTTCCGAATTCATCGAATATTTTATTTCCGTATTTCCTTACAAATTCTTCTTATTTTCGATTTTGTAGATAAATGTGGCATGGTAAACATTTGTTTCTGAAGGAAATTGTACAAATGCTTTTAGACGCTAAATCTAAAACTAGATTCTAAGTAAAATTTTCCGTATCATTGAAAAATATATTTGTTTTTCGACCGGAAAGTTCCTTTTAATGCTGTAGATAAAATGTTTATGCATCAAACATTAAATATTATGCATGAGTTCGAGAGGAAATATAGCTACAAGACAATTGGAATTCAAGAAGTCTCTTTCGCGATGTATATATTTTTTTTTCCATTTCATCTTTTTAAAACCTTTTTTTCTCTTCTACATTATAACATTGGTCTTATTCAACAAAAAAAAATTCTTCGCTTGTTCCTTCGTTTAAACTCGTTTAAGCCGGCTTCTGGAAATTTGGAACAAATACATAAGCCATAAAAGGGATTTGAATAAGAATATTTTATGAACAGACATATGTTTTCAGTACTTAAATATGTTTCTGTATTTACAGATGTCAATAAATATAGTTTATTTCTATTATCTTTTAAGCTAGGAATGTCAAACATAAGCGCCTTAACTTCTCGAATAATGTATTCTAACAGCTCTATAAAAAATGTTACCTACATAAGACCATTTTTAAAAATGATTTTACGCATGACACGTCCTTAAGTACTGGAGAAACTTATTTTTAACATGCTTTTATAAGTTTCACTTGAATGTAACGGAATCTTGAAACTCGATTTTCACCCATTTTAAAATGTCAGATTAATTCGAAATTTTGCACACTTGTCAAGGACCGATGACAATACAATAATTTCATAATTTTGTTTCATTGTCTTGATCAGGATCATCAAAAATAAGGACTTTCAGATTTGGCAAGACTTTTAGATTTCATTATACCACTTCCAGCTTTGGCGACTTATTACACATACTATTTTCAGATTTGGCGGCTAATTTCAGATTAAGTGACTAAAAGATTAAGATCAACCCTAAACGCGAATAGGCTTGTGGCTAATACAAATAAAACAAACAAAATAAAATTGTTCTTTATGTGAGAAAGGGCAGGGTTGGTGTGTCTGCAATTTCTAACCATAACAAAATATTTGCTTAGTTTTTCTGAAAATGAAACAAAAAAATAAATAAATAAAGATTCGTGCATGTGAAAAAAATAGTTTATGTTCTAACTGCCAAATATTTTCTATTTTTACAAAGCAATATATATGTACACACGTTTAGAAGAGATGATTAATAATATAAGTAATATTATATCAATACGTATCATATAAACAATTCTCTAGTTTTTTTGAAAAGGGAAATTAAAAAAAAAAGATTCGTGCATGTAAAAAAAAATAACTCATATGTTCTAGCTGTTAAATATTTTTTATTTTTATTTTTATGAAGCAATAAGTTTAGAAGTGATGATATGAATTAACAATATTGCAATACGTTTAAAAGGTGATAATACGATTGATACATTTAATATTTTCTCTTAACACACTTTTGTTAGTTAGACCTGTATCTTTAGAGACGATACGGGACTCATCCGAGGTCCCGTAAACGAAGAGAATAAATACCCTTCAGACGCCTTAATTAATATCCATTGAAGAGCAAGACTAATTCCAGCACACAGCCACGTAATTCCAGCTCCAAATATCAAACTCAAGGATAAATTCAACAATGAATAAATGATAGTTTAAAAAACTAAAAAAACACGCTTTTGTTGTAGATTGAAGTAACAAATAAAAAATATAAATTATAGTTTAAAAAAAAACTAAAAAACACGCTTTTATAGTGAATCGAACTAAAAAGCAAAATAATAATAATAATAATAATAATTCTTAATGTAAGAATAAAATAATTAACGAGAAAATTAATGTCGGCGTAGAAGCGTGGGGTGCTCTATATTAATTATTATAATTTCTTTCTAGTTCTATTCCAAAATGCTGAGTTAGTGTTGTAAAAATGTTGTACAAAGCATCCCACGTTTTTACTCCAATAACATTAATTTTCTCGTTAATCATTTTATTCTTACATTAAGAACTATTTTTTTACTTTTTAGTTCGATTCACACTATAAAAGCGTGTTTTTTACTTTTTTTAAACTATCATTTATATTAGAATTTTCTTTTACATTAATCTGAAATAGCGAACTAGTATGTCAGGACCTTATATTTGGAATCTATGACTCTTCAAATGGTAGTTTTAGCCATTTTACTGGTCAGTTTTATAATTACTCAGCTATTAATTATTTATTTGAAGAAACTTCATTGACATTAGATTAAAAGTCATGAGACCAAGAACATGCAAATCATTGAAAAACTAATTGTTAACCATTGATTAATAAAAACTGTCGTTTTTAAAATGATTACAGCTGCAGTTGTGGCAAAAAGTCCTGAACACACACATATTTTTGTCCAGTTTTTTAGTTTGACGTAATTTTTCTTTATAAAATTATTGCACTATCTTAAATGCTGTTATTGATTCTAATGTATTTTTATTGCTAATTTCAAATATGTCTCCAGCTTTTCAATCCTAAAAAGAATTTTTTTTTACCATATAGATGCCTGAACACAAGATCGTACAATATGTACAAAATAACACAGCATAGAAAAATATACTATACAAAGTAGAATAACGCAAAACTTTACAAACACGGTACTTTTAACGTGGCCTTTGAAAATTGCATGATTGTTAAATGTTTTATCATCAATAGTTAATGGGATAGCACAGTTTGATTTTATTACAGCTCTAAATCTTTTGGGCATGGAATACACTAATTTCACCTGAAGCTCTTTCATAACATCATGGTTGAAAGAAATATTAAAACTGCAATTAACTTGCGTTGGTTTGAAGATTTTTTCTTCCAAATATGACAACCTATGTTATGTCATAAGTTTTGTTACCGGATTAAGAATCCGAAGACTGTCTTAGTTATTTCATTCTATTCACAGTATTGACTTCGTAACATTTCTGGACTACATTTGCACTCTGATATGGAACATTATTGTCCTGAAAATTCCGAACTGATCTCCAAAAAAATCACACCCCACCCCCGTTGGTAGCAATGTATTAAAGTAAAACTGCTTTACGCACGCTTGACTTGGGGAGTAAGCTGGTGAATGCGTGACGAGAGCGTTACGAAAAGTGTGATCGGGCGAAACGAACGGAAGTTGAGAGGAAGATATAAGTAAGGGAAGATAGAAAGAAAGAGTTTGCTAGCGTTACGCGAATGGTGATTTCTTGATTATTTCTTAATTTCATTTCGTTCTTGAGCAATTTTATAAATTACTATTTTGTTCAATACATTAAATAAGCTAAGTTTAAAGTGAATAAAATTGTAAATATGTTGCTCTATAACGAGTTACCACATCGAAAGACTGTACATAGTGCCAAAAGACAATGATAATAGATTTTATCATGGTCAAAAAATGATTCATCGATCATATCTTTACAAGATAAATTTCATCGATTATCGTTGAACACATTGTCAACAATAGGAAGAACGATTCTTGATTTCATGAATGACAGAAAAAAGTTGTCCACGGTTACTTTCAATTGCCAAAGTCTCAGAAAACACGTGTCGGACTTGAGCTATCCCGTAATGGATTCAAGCAATATTTTGTTTCTATCAAAAACTTGGTCAAATGACAATGAAAAAGTTGACATCCCGAATTTTAATTGTATTGCGAAATTTAAGCGTAAAAATGTTAGATCAGCAGGAGTGGCAATTTATCAGAAATCAAATGACGCCTCGAATATAGTAACTTCGAACATGGACATTTTATTACGATATATTCGTGAAATCTATAATGGTTAATCATCAGTTGGTGATATATGTGCTTCTTACTGTGTTTTGGACGATGGAACAAACATCATAATGGTAGATGTTTACATTTTGCCTAATAACACAGTTAATAATATTATAAAGTTTTTATATAAAATACTTATGATTTATGATCGAGTAGGCTCTGAATAATTAGGAGAAAACTATAATACGTTGCCACTAATTTTAGCAGGAAATTTCAATGTTAATTTCGCGTCAAAAGATGGACAACTCTTGGTAAACTTTCTACAAGATAAGTTAGAACTACAAATGAATAAAATGAATAATAACCGAAATGAGCCTACCACAAGACCTGGGACAACAATCGATACAGTTTTCTCTAGATATCTTTATAATTTTCATTCGAAAACATATGTATCTTATTTTTCATACCATAAGCCTATTGTCTCGGTCTTACAATCAACCACAGTAATGACTGATGTATCCGATAATGAAAATAATGAATAAAAATAAAAAATCTATTCAACAATATTAATTTATAGATGAAAACCCATAATAAATCTAAATATTTGTAGAAAAATAATATATGTATATGAATATACATGTATATATTATACACATATATAAATATATAAACACACATATATATACATACGTATAGAGGGAGCTAAAAAAGTTTTGCTTCAGTCGTGAGGTCTAAAAGCGTGAAGCACACTCGGTTTTTTTTTTGTGTTATACTGTATTATTTTGCAGAATTCGCTGTTTTTCTCTGTTTCTCTCTCGGCGTGAAGTCTTCCAACAACACGAGAAAACATGCAGCACCATAGCATCACTTTCGTCGGATGCTTTCTTTTACGCTTCAGATAATGAGGGCTGAGTCTTACATAGACACTCTTTTTTATTGCTTGAAATGCAAAAGACTGACTTTTATCACCAAATATTACCTTTTCTAAGACTTTAACAATTCATGATGCATGATCCTTTGCCCGCGCCAATTAGTAAGTAATGGTTTTGAGCGAGCTTTGAAGCCTTGTAATCCAATTTATAGCAGTCAGTTTTCCTCTCACAATTCATGGGCACACATTCATATTCGACGTCAAAATCAATAATTTTAAAATTTGTGTTGAATTAAGCCATTTATTTAAAGTGTAATCGTGTACAATACCCTGTATTCGCGTAAAGTTGTTTTCCTCCAATCGTCCAGATCGCTTCCTGTTCGTAATAGAATTTGTTACAGAATATTTTTTCAACATTCCCATGATAGTAGATCGACCACATGGTGCTTCAACAACAATTTGGCACACATAATACCATTCGCCCATCAAAACTTTTATTTTGTATCTTTCATTATGAAGCAGAAACAGAAATTTACCTATAGCTCAGTGCTTCTCAAACTTTCAATATTGGTGACCCAATTTTCTGTCATAATTTTCATCGCGCCCCCTCTTACAACAACTATGTATTGAATGCAATAATAATGAACCTCGAGCCTAAAGCTGCAATGCTTACTTATAAACCCCTCAAATTATCTAGATAGGTATGAAATTCCGTACATAGTTTTGTTAACAAGCCCCAGAGTGGGAGTCACTAGTAATTACTAAACATGTTTTTAATTTAATATTGATAAATTGTCACAAATATTTTTTTCCGTATTGATACATTTATAAGTATCTTATATCAGTGTGAATATGTATTTCATGTTTTATTATGTCAGAATGTATTTTGTTTTGCTTCCCTTCAGCAAACCCCCACTTAGAGTTATTCCACCTACCTAAGGGGGCGCGCCCCACAGTTTGAGAAACGCTGCTATAACTCTAATATTATCCACCCACACATCTCAAATTGCCCCACAGAATTGCTTTAAATGCTCTGAAATATGCTGCAAATTCTGCTTTCAACTCTTTGTCACAAATGTTCTCTAATTGGTTGGAATAATGGAGTGTTTCATTGGTTGAAAAAACAACCACTTATTACGTTACAACGCCTTTCTTTCTGCCTTATCATTGGTTTTCTAAAACACTTCGATAAAACTATTTAATTCATATAAAATCTATAAACATATTTAAAATCAGCTTGAAAAAAAACCTCTAGAATCAACAAAAATAGTTAAGAAAATTCGATAATTACAAAACTAAAAATTAAGCCTCAAAAATTCGGCAAAAGAACGAGTGGGTTCAGGACTTTTTGCCACCACTGTATATAT
>BMAV01014154.1:67578-207590 GCA_019973955.1 Trichonephila inaurata madagascariensis
GAGTTGAGCATCCCACGAGTTTGAATGAACTATTGTCAAGGTTACAACAAATATGGAACGAAATATCTCAAGACATTTTACAGAACTTTTATGCCTCAATGCCCGATCGTATCGCACCGTGTTTTCGCGCTAGAGGGGATTCAACAGGGTATTAATTCCTCCGTTCTTTTGCCTTTTTCTCTAAAATAAATTATCCTTTTTCAGAGATTTTCTAATCATTTCCTTATATCAAAGTAGGCCTTATGTATGTAAAATTTCGTTTCAGTTTAACGACTCCTTCTTGCTGCGCTAATGTTTTTGTCCATGAGTGTATGTAAATGAACATGATCATATTTTATAGGAGCTAGAAAACATACTGTAAAATCTACTAACACCAAAAGTATAAGGGGTATTCAAATGAAACTAGATCACTATTGGAATGTAATGGTAACGATTTTATTAACTCAAAAATGTAGTACAGTACACAAATTCAAAAATAGTCGCCAAAACTGTTGGCAAATTTATCATGTAGAAAAATAACTGCATTGGACAGCATGTCTGAGCGTTTCGACTTGATGGCTCGTCTAATGTTCTGTAATGTGGCTTGATAACGCTGGACATTTATGGTGGTTTCCCGTCCCAGAAACTCGATAAGCAGTATGCCCTTGTGGTGAAAAAGAAGGACATCATGACCTTACCAGAACTGGTGTTCACAGACTTTGATTTCTCTGGAGGTGTTGAAGTCGCACGTTTCCATTGCTTGCTCTGACGCTTGCTTTCGGGTTCAAAATGATGACTCCATGTTTTGTCACCAGTGACAATTTGTGACAGAAAGGCGTATTCCTCTTCATGATAACGTTGCAGATGACTCAAAGACAGCGCAATTCGAGTATTGCGCTGTTCGGTGGTCAGTTGGTTGGGGACCCATTGCGCACAAATTTTTCGAAATTTCAAGTGTTGATGCATTAAGTATGAGTGGTGCACACGCTAATACCCAATAACCGATGGATCTCGTTCATGGTGATTCATCGGTTGTCCAAGATCAAAGCATTCGCTTCCGCAATCATTTCCGGTGTAATGACACGATGAGCTAGTCCAGGTCGAGCATCGTCTTCCAAGGAGTCTTTTGATCTATTCCACAACACTTTAACGGCACAGACTGTACTCACAGTACACAGCCTTCATCCGTCGATGCATTTCACGGCCCTCCGCCACTAAACATCGCATCACTCCTCGTTGTTCCTTCTTACTCGCTTGCATGTTCAGTAGTGGTTTGAGTGATCGCCTTCTCTTCGGCGTGAAACCACACAGTCGCTATGAAACGTCAAACGTTGCGCCTACGTCAGTATCTCTATCTATACACGCAGTTACGAGGTGCCACCTTACGTGTAATGCAAAGTTAAACGCCCTGACCTGGTTTCATTTGAATGAACCTAAAATAAATAAAAATCGGCCTAGTTTGATTTTCTTAGTAAAATTTAATCAGTAAGCGAAATCATACAACTCTTCTTTAAGTGCAATTATTTAACCCTCCAAGCGGTCTGCACGTAAAATTCCGCCATTCCAGAGATGCCTTTTCTGCCTTCAAGCAAGATTCCCAAAAGCGGCCGAGCCGCATTCTTAAAAATACGGCTCAACCGCTTTTGAGAACCCCACCTGAAAGCAAAAAAATATGCGCGGTGCATTTTTGAAGCATCTCCAGAATGGCAAGACTTTAAGTACAGACCGCTTAGAGGATTAATGAATTTTGTTACAAGATTTTCAACATTACATGATCCTGACACAGAGTGTGATACATTTATACAATTACATCAAACATTATATTCTGATATTCTGTGTATACTTATTTATATTGATCTCATTGATGTAGATAAAAATATCATTTATGTAATTAATTATATATTTGCACTTGCTTTTTGTTTATAGGTTTATGAATGTGGGTCATAAAATTCTCTTTGAAACATTCAAATTCACTGATTTCAGAAGAAAATGGAATTATTAAGTAATTTAACTAATGCAATTTATTAGACATAAAAGAAACGCAACTAAAGTTAAATTTTAAAAAATTATCCATACTACATGAAAGAGATTAATAGAGTTAAAATGACGAAAATAATCTTTCGCAGTCCTTTTATAGATCGTAGATGTCGTTTCGAATCTATTTGAAAGGCGATGTCTACAGGCGATTTCGATGAAAGCATCGATTGCTACATACTAACTATAGAATTCTTCATAATCAGTGAAATCTTTCAATTTTCTTCCTTTTGAGCTTTGAAAGATTTTACTAGTTAGAAGATATCACTATGAAAATAAAATCAATATAAGTATTCTTTTGATCTTCAAATATTGTATGAATACAACGCGAACATTAAACAAATAGAATAAAATGAAAGACAAAGCAACGTCTCTTCGACTAAAATTAAAAGATTTTGCGAAATTTTGCAAGAATTATTTAAGAGAAAGTCATGAATATTCTGCTGATTTATTTTTTTACAGACATAATGATTAATAGAAGAATCTCTGTCTCATCCAGACTTATTTCTTCAGTATGTTTGAATTCTTCGTCTGAAATTAAACAGATATTTTAGGTAAAATTCAATTTAAATTTAAAATGATTATAATAAACTTTTTAGAACTAAAATGCAGCAGACATATAATTTTTTGAGAATGTCTTACAGGAGAAAAAGAAACAGTTTCAAAAGAATAAATAAAATTAATTAAAATTTTCTCTGGCAATTACCTAAATAAAGAACATAGCTATTTTTTTTTCTATTTCAAAATTCAATAAAAACTTTCGCATTAATTTTAAACGCATAAATATTAAATGTAATGATTGAAAATTGAGATGTATTTTTATGCTTGCATTTAGCCTTAAAAAATTTACGTATCTTCGCCATTTTTAAGATGAATTTCTGGAAAAAACTATTTTAAATAAAAGTTCATGTTTCTCTCAACTCAAAATTTCTAATTTTAAAAGATGGTAAAAAATCGTTTATTTTTAAATACAGTAAATTTTACACATTTTTACGCTTTTAATTTCCAAGTTTCATATTAATTATTTTTATCAGTGATTAAAAAATAAAAAATGGAGAAAAATACTACAAATAAATTACTTTATAAAGAAACGAGGGGATTAACCAGTTCAAGAGGGATTAAGAATATTCTAAAACGTGAAGTTTTCTTCTAAAAAACTTGAATAAATAATAAATTAATATCAACTGTAACAATAATGCTATGTGAAACTAGTTGTAAATAAAAAAATACTTAATGGTACCCTTTTTATCATGGGTTAACAGTCATAAAAATATATTCAAAACTGTAAATGAAAACTGTAAACATCAAAAAGTATTAACTTATTATTTTATAAAGCTTTTTTCGTCAAAATTTACTAAAAATGAAAAATTTTATTTGTGAGCTGTCATGATACATATTGAAAATTGTGTCGACAACTTTTAGAAACAAATAAATGACTACTTTCTTAATTTTAGTACAAAACTTTTATCAGAATTTTAACTCCTTAAAAAGCTTTATACGTGAGGCACAAACATATAAGTAAATAATATTCATTCCGAAGGTACCACCTTTAACCTTTTCTTAATATATAATGAAAAAGTAATTTTTTTCTTTAACCAGTTCAGACCATGATCACAAATGTGTAATCACTTCAGGGAACACGGTATCATATACAAAATTGTGTTTTGCCCATTCTGAAACCTGTGATCCCACAGGTGTGACCTGAACTTGGAATGTATAGAATTTGGAATGGTTATAAACTATAAATTTCAACATATGTTATTACATTAATAATTTTATATGAATGTTTAAATGGAGTTAGGCTTATCAAGAAAAATCGCCTGGTCCTGAAAGAGTTAAAATCACTGCTTAAATTTGAACCAGTCGGACATCTCGATAAAACTAAACTAAACTCGGTGTACAAGGCCTACTGTGCTCATCTCACTTTACGTGACCTTAGGTGCTGAGTTGCAAAGCAAATTTTCCGGTCATTTGGTCAGCCTGACGAGTTTAGTCCTTCAGTATTTAGTTTTCCAGCAAGCTTGGTACTCATTTATCGACCCACTGATGGGACGAAAGGCTGAGTAGATTTTGATAAAACATGCAAATTGTTAGCATTGTAGTGCAAAAGTAAATTCTTTGCACTAATAGCGTCACCCACAAGGTCTGTTTTAGGGGAGAAAAGAAGGCTATTTTTATCCACTGAAAGTGCGTTCTATTATTTTCATACGGGAAAATGTTTCAGTGTGTCTCGTTGAAGAATTCGGACATATGAATAATCGTAGCCTAGATAAATAGCAGAGTATCCTTCTCAAAAATCGGTGCTTGGACGAAATAAAGCCACTATAAAGTGATTAGAATAATAATTGGGCGTAGGAGAAATAAATCGACCGACAGAAAAAACTGCACCAGCCTCATAGCATTTCGGAGTGTGAAGATAGGTATGATATACCAAAGCAATGATAGGTCACACTGAAAAATTAAAATAGGGTTTGCATAAAAATATGTCCATATCATTCGATGTCCTCTGAATTAGAAGAAAATTTCTTCAAAACGTTCATTGTTGAGTTTAGTGTTGACTGTACGCTAAAGGTATAAGAATGGCTGTAACGATACATTGAACGCTGGACATGAAAACGATCACGATGATTGTATTCGAGTCCGGCTGTATCGCGGTAACAGCTTACGTGATTCTAGCACTATGCATTGCCATTCTGGTCTTTAATCTGATATCAATGGATATCAATGGATTTTATTTCCTTACATCCCATAATACACATTTCCAATACGTTCCAAATTCTCAGATACGTCTTTGATGTTTCGAAGCTTGTTGTCTTCTGACTTCAAGACTTGCCTATGGCTAGATTTTCGCAAGTCAATGTGAGATTACACATTATACATAAAATAAAGCAATTTTTTATTTTTTACCAAGTGGCACTACTATTTTGTCCCACCCATTTTCTTCATTTATTGCCCATCAAATACATTGGATGGAAGACTGGCAAGTCACTGTCCCAGCATATATCAATCACTTCTCTACCAAATGAAATTTAGCAATGTTCGGAAACAGCATTGAATACGTTACCTCAAAAACCCCATCCAAATCATTATTTTTTCAATGCCGATGCTTTTCGTTATAATTATTGCTAGTCAGGGAGGCAAAAAAAAAAAAAAATTTATTTGCTTGCCAAATTTGTATGTTATTGTTTTAATTAGTTGATCCTTTTAGCTTATGTTATTTATCCAATGAATTTGACTTCCATATCTGTCGTTCTTCATGGGGTAGCATTTCGGACGTTTTGCAACAGTGATTGAAACTGAGAAGGAAAAGGGAAAAATAATCAAAACAAAATAAATTGGAAAAGTAATCAAAACAAAATAAATTTATTAATCTTAACAGAACAAATTCAGACATATATAATCAAATTTTATAGTAAACTACATTATACACATATTCAATATACAGTATAATACAATTATAGTTTCTTTTTTTATGTATCAAATCATAATATATTTCTACATTTAGTTTCTTTATTTGTATTTAATATTTTTTTTATTTTGTTTATTAGAAAGACTATGCGTGCTTAAGTCTTCTTCCTCGGATTTGGCTTAAAATTCAACGTTTCCTTTACCATAAATAAGTAATAAATGCCTCCATTGCTAAGTTATAACGAATATAAGTTTAAGTCAAATATAATTTAACGCTCAAGAAAGCAAATTTAGGCATCAGACAGAAATTTCGATTGATAGCACAAGGAAGTCGATAATGATGAGTCAAATGTCTACGATATTTAAGATAAGCAACACATAGAAGATAAGAATTGTCTACTAGGAAGTTATTAAGAAAACGTCACTTTTTTTTTTTTTTCATTAACAGGATGCCAGCAAAGATGTCTCAACCTTGTCATTTAACTATGATTTACAACTACTAAATAAACTGGCTGCCTTTAGCTCACATCTTTCGTTGAGGCAAAAAAGGCAACGGAAAGCTTTCAACAAATTCAAAAGATGGGAAAAAATTGTTTATGAGCAAAATATGCACAATTCGAACGAAATATTTCCCTGCGCCCTTTCGATATTTATGAAATAGATTATTAAATTATAAAATAGGTGAAGCATAAAAAAAATTAACAGATAAATGGATTTTAAATTAAGAGTACTAATCTATCTCTGTCTCTAAATACAACGAGCCATGTTTTTGATTTTTCTTAATACATAACCCTTTCAGAATACAGCATTAACAATCAAGGACAGGGCATTTGAAATGAAATTACTGATTGATGGTTCTAGGTATAGTCTCAAGAAATTAAAATTGAACAAAAGATATCGGATGGGAACAAGAAACCATAATTGTTACCATTTGTGTCTTTGAGAATTTCATATAATTGATTCAAAGATGATTGTCAAAGGAAAATTATGCTCGGGGCCCTAAAAGTACGCACCAAGCCCTAGTTGAAGACAGAAGAGGCCTCTCTGGGTATAATAATAGTAGTAGGTGCTACCCGATCACATTTGAACTGTCCGTGACTGAGGACGACTTATTATGAGAACACTTTGCCCAATGTTTATTCTTCAATAAAACCATGTAACTTAAAAGTGCTTTTCATTTATCATGATTACAACAAGATGAATTAAAGGATCTTTAAATATATATTTGTGTGTGTGTGTGCGTGTGCATGTGATAAGTCGGAACATAAATTCGAAGAAATCAAAATTCAAACAAAATTCAAAGCATAATTTTTTTTATTTTTGTAAGTTTAAAAGAAAGGGAGCTATTCTGAATTTTCACTATTGTGTGGGTACACACTATTAAATTAAAATATTCAATATACAATTTAAATATATTTTCTGTAGAAGAAATGTTCCAATAAGATCTTCTCAACATTCAAATAATTCTCCACTTCTGACAGTTTCGTCATGAGATTTCTTTTCCATGTCCTCTGTGTCATCATCCATGTCACATTCTCTCTCCCATTCGGTACCGTAGAGCCTTCAACAACCACTCATTCTCAAACCAATGAAAGTCTCTTCAAGCCATTCTCACTACAATGCGTACATTATTCTTAAGGCATGACAGTCACATAAATAGGAAAGCCTACTTTGTGGTGTATAAAGTCACATAAATGGGAAAGCCTACTTTGAGGCGTATAAAGTCACATAAATGGGAAAGCCTGTTTTGAGGCCATTTATCATCATATAAGGAAAGAGGTATTTACAAGACACTTGGATCCACTTAAACCTTTTTAAATTTAGGCGTTCGGTCCATTTTCCTTGTTGTAAGACGTTGATATGCTGAATTCACATTCTTCAAAGGTACTGTGAATCGTTTTGTAAAAGACGATTGCTATTCAGTATTTTAATATCTATTAGCTGAAATATACTTAAAAAAGATGGGCTGTAACTTATCCATGTCTTTATTTCTTGATTTTGATCCTTTAGCCAGAAGTGGTAAATTTTTATTGCTCCCTTGCTTTTACTTGAAACATATTACATCAAGAAGTAATCAAGAGCAAGACAGGATTTCTTCCGTATTAATATTCGTAAAGATTATTGATTAAGCATTTTCTTTTAAAAAAACTATTATATTTCCCTTAGGGGGTTGGCCAAATGCATTTTTTAAAATTTGCATGAACTTTTGGGGGCCATTGCAAAAGGGCCGGTTTAAAAACTTTTAAAATTTATTTTTGAGTGATTTTTTAAAAAATCCCGCGAAAAAAAAATTTCCCCTTTAATTTTGTTTCCTTTTGGGGCTTTAAAGTATATTTTTTTGAAGGGAAAAATTTTTTAAAAGGAATATTCCCCGGATTTTTAGGAAAAATCGCACCCAAAAGGGAAATTTTTAATTAAGCGTAGGCCGAAGGGAATTTAAACCCATTCCTAAAATATTAATTTTTCCAAAAATTCATAAAATTTCCAGTTTGGGGGTTTCAGCCCACATCCCGAAAAGTTTTATTATTTTTATAAAAATTTTTTTAAAAAGTATTCCCAAAAAAAGGAAAAAAAAGGGTTTTTTGGTTTTTTTTAAAAGAAGCCGGTGAAAACTTTTTAAAAAAGAAAAAGAAAGACACAAAACTGAAAACCCGAAAAGGTAAATTTGGGAAAATTTCCTTTAATTTTTTTTAAATTTTTTTTAAAATTTTAAAAACACAATTTTGGTTAAATACAACCCAAAATTGGAAACCCAAAAAAAAATTTTAATAAAAATTGGCCACCCTTTGGGAGTTCCTACTTTAACCTGAAACAGAAATTTTTAAATTTTTTAAAGTATATTTTTAAACTTTTTTTGGAAATTCCCAAAAAATTTTGTTTGCAATTTTTTAACAAGTCTTAAAAACAAAAATTACAAATTTTTAAAAAGTTTTTTTAAATTTTAAATTAATTTTTTGGAAAATTTTTTTAAACCAAAGAAATTTCAATACACCTTTAATAATAATATAATTAAAACATAAAAAGTTTTGGTGTTGGTTTTTTTATAAAAAAATTGAAAATAAATACTTTAAAATTATTTTTTTTTAAAGGAAAAAAATAAAAACTAAAAGCTTTTTTTTATTTTTTAAGCACAAAAAAAAATTTTCAAAATTTTTGTTCCGGTAAAATGTTTTTTTTAAATTCCGAAAAAAATTTAAAAACCCCATTTTCCAAAAGACAGCAAAAAATTTTAATTTTTCCCTTAAAAAAGGGGAAAAGGGGTTTTCAATTAAAAAAAGCCAAAAAAATTTCAATTTTTGGCCCTTTTTTTTAAATTTTTTTTTAATGGTCAAAAAAAAGCCAAACCTGGAAAGAAAAATTTTAATTTACCCTCTTCGTTCTTTTTTCCCTAGGGAAAACAAAACTTTTTTAATTTTTCCCTCAAAAAAGGTAAAAATTTTTTGTTTTTTAAAATCAAGGGTTTTTTTTTTCTTTTTCCTTTTTTGGGAATTTTTAAACCAATTGCACATCGGAAAAAAATTGTGTTTTTAAACCAAAAAAAATTTTTTTTTTTAAAAATAATTAAAAATTTTCCCCCAAAGGTTTTAAAAATTTAAAAAAAGTTTAAAAATCCAACATTTACAAAAACCCCAAAAATTTTTGTTATAAAGTATGAGGTATTGTAAAAAATTTTATCCCGTATTCATTTTTTTAAAAATTTTTCCCTTCAAAAATTTTTAATTTTTTAAAAAAAAAAAAAAAAAATTTAAAATGGTATTTTTTTAAATTTTTGTAAAAAATTTGGAAAATACCATTCTTTATTGGAAAAAAATTTTCAGAAAAAAAAAAATTTTTTAAACTTGTTTAAACATTAAAAAAAAAATAATCATAAAATTTTTTTTCTCAGAATATAAATATTTTTTTTCAGAAAAAAACTTATTTTATTAAAAATGCTTGTTAAAAAAAGTTAATAGGAAATTGATGTTTTATTTTTTTTCCCTTTGAGTTAAAACATTAAAAAGTATTTTTTTTTTTTTAAAGGATGTTAATTTTGTCTCAAGAGCTGAAAATACAAAAATATTTCGTCTGGAATAACTGTTTGGGGTTACAGTTCAACGATAAAATTCACAAAATAAATTGTGAAATATATAAAATTAAATTAAATGGTAATATATTCGAACATTTTTATTTTTATTCCATAAATACTTGTCTTATGTAACAAATAAAAATCTTTCTCTTATAGAAGAGAGTATAAATGAAATTATAGTAAAATAATGAACAACAACGTTTTCTGTTTACTTCTAAGTGATACAAAATCAAAAAAAATTTATTGATCTGTTCAATTTTCCTTTCTCAAATTTTGGGAAGGGTCATAAACTTTAGAAACCAAAACCCCAAAACCCTTTTTTGTTATTACTCCTGACTTTTTCATTTGCTAGATATCCAGAAGTTTTTTATATTTTTAATTGCCTGGAATATTTTTAGATATATATTCCATGACCCTTCTTTAAGATATTTTAAAAAATGCTATTTAGACTGGTCACTGTGGGATTCTACAACTAAATGGACACACAAATTGACAATTTTATTTTAAACTTGTTATAATTTAATTGATTGAAAAACATTTGCAATTATTGATTGATTGAGCATTTTAAATATAAATAGTAATTTTAAAATCATTTTTACGTATATTATAGGGAGTATTTTCTGATTTTTATCCCCTTCCCGGCTTTTTCCGAGCTTAGATCGGAAATTTGAAACTGTGCTGTTCCCGAATTATTTCGCATGTTTCTTGTGCTTTCGAATAATTGAAAAGTACCACTCGGTGGAATTTTCTTCAAACAGAGGGCGTCCTTCTGCTGAGTACTCCCCTTCTCGCTTTTCTGAAAGATTCTTTGTGTTGACGACATTCCCTCAACAAACTAATTCAACACTACATTGCATTATTTGATGTTCAAAGAGAGACAGTAAACAGAAGGTAAGGAGAGAAACAGGACCCTACTGTGTAGATTGGGATGTTATGTGTTTTCTGTACGACTGTGTTTTCGAATTTATAATACACGATCCAATTTTGATTAATAATTTCATAATCATTTATGTAAATGCAAAAGATGTAAAGAAATTTTGTAATTCAAAATAAAAGCTAGGTCAGGGATGGTGAACTAGTGGCACGCATGCCATCAATGGCACGGAAAAATATTTTGGGGACGCCAGTGATAAAAAGGGGTTTTTATTTTTATTTCAAAATAACAAAGTTCACTTTTTATGAAAAAACGCGGGGATGTTTAGCACCCCCGTTTGTTATTTTCTTGCCTTTTTGTTACGTCGTGAACTACAGTTGCTTATGATGCAAAATTTGACAACGGAAGCACAGTCAATTTCCGTTACAAAATATTTTTAAAATTTATTGTGTTACATTTACGATTTTAAACTTAAATTTTAAAGTACCCAAAAACAGCAAAAAAAACAAGAATTGCAAGATAAAATGCAGGAAATTTAAAACGTGGTGAATCTAGAAATATGGCATTGCTAAATAAAAAAACGGGAAAAAAGGTGTGTGTTTATGTTTTGGGAAAAGTGATATTTAACATCATCTGTAAAACGGCATTCTGAACAAACCCCAAACCCCTTTTTCAAAAAAATAAAAACCCAAAAAAAAAATTTTTTGCTTTGGGAAAACCCTTTTTAAAATGATGAATCAAAATTTACATACTACCAAAAGAAACGAAAAATTTTTTTGTTTTTTCTTTAACAAAGAACCCCGGGGTTCTTCCAAGAAATTAAATGGGAAAACCTTTTAAACCAAAACCCCCAAAAAATTTTTTTTGGGAAAAAGAAATTTGAAATTTTAAATTTCCGAATTTTCCCTTTAATCCAAAATGGAAAATTTGGGGAAAGTTTTTTTGGGGGTTGAAATTTTTAAAACCGAAATATATTATTTTTTTTGCCAAATTTTGGGAAATACCCTTAAAAGATTTTATTTTTTTTTGGTTTGGGACATAATAAACCCCCCCAAAAATTTAAAATTTAAACCTTAAAACTTTAATTTAATAAATTATTTTTAAAATTAAACTTTATTAGTTTAAAATGAAGTAGGCCGGGAAAAAAAATAAGGGCCCGTTAAAAAGGAAAAAAAACTTTTAAATTATTTATTCCGGGGCTTTGGCCAAAAAAAGTGGGGGTTTCCTTTGGTTTACCCAATATTATTCCAAAAATAATTATCCTTTTTGTTAGAATTTAAGGGTTTTTTTTTTAATTTTAAATATATTAAGAAATTTAAAATTTGGGTTTTTGCTTTTTTAAAATAAATTGTTTTCATTTAATTTTAGAAATTTGTATGGTATGGTGTTATTAAGTTTAAAAAGATATATGTTTGAATATAAGCAGAAAAAATTGTCATTTGTGTTCCGTAATCCAGAGATAAATTGAGCCTGGAAAGGAACTTAATATAATTATTTGAAATTTTTAAGCAGAAGATTTTATAATTCATTCCATACCATAAATTTATACAAACTATAAAAGTATTACTATTTATACTAAGTTTCAAGCTATATTTTGAATATAAAAAAAATGTTTCTTCGAGTTTTTTTTGAATGATTTTGTTCTAAAATATCACTCATTTTGTAAAAAAAAAATTATATGAGTTAATATAAAAGTGCATACACAACAAAAGTTAAAAATACGTTTCAAAATTTTTTGGACTTCCTTAGTGATTTTCTCATTATAATGAGCTACAAATAACCTTTGTAATGGAATGCCACAACATTTCTACAATGGATCTTAACCACTCGGTCATTTCAATGGAAAATGTTTTTGAGATTATTCAGAAAAATAAACGATGAATATTGTATGATTGTTCAAGCTTTTTATATTTGTTTCTGGATAATGGTGTGTGGCGAAAAACACAATAGATGACGCTTCACTTTCTATAAAAAGAAAATTTGTTTTTTTAGTTTCGGTTCTGATTTAGTTCTGCTTTTGGTTTGCTGTAGTCATGTAGATCAGGGGTCGGCAACCTATGGACGGTAAATTTTTGGGATTTTCACTCCAAAATTTGTCAATTTTCGGGGATGGTTTAATGAAATTTCCCCTTTGGTACCGTATATGACAAACATCTTAAGAATTATGTAAAATTACGGAAATATGAACAAATCTGATTGATAACTCATAATATAAATCTACAGCTATTTTGTAAGTTATTGAATGTCCTTTAATTGTTTAAAGGAAAAGCTGTTTCGCTTCTTTTGTTTCAAATCAAAGTAAAAAATTTTTCCTCATATGAAAAATATTTCGAATCCGCAAAGAAATTGTTTTACAACAGAATGTGCCCAGAATCGTGTCAAATTGAAACTCCCACATTATACCCCTGATTTTGCGAAATGAATGTACAGCGGTGCAATCCATAGGTTCGCATTAAAATTTTTATTTATCTTTTTACTTAAATGTAATAAAGGGAAATATTTTTATTTTAAGAAATATCTTTTTAAAGGGACCCATAAGTTGAACCGATTTTAAAAAACGCATAAATGGATAACTTTCATGATATTTAGAATCACTTAGATTAGAATAATTGTAAAAATTTTTTAAAAACATTTTTACAAAAAATTTATTTAAATACAATATTTTGGAAAAAATTAACTTAGAAAATTTTTTTTTAAAAAAAAAAATGTTTTTTTTTAAAAATGCTTCAAATAATAGATTTTTTGTGTGTGTGCTTAATAAGAAAAAGATTCTCCAGGGGTCGAACTAAAATTTTTTAAAAAAGTTCACATTATTTTCGATTTTAAATCCCATTGAAATAATTATGGGCGGTTTTTTAAAATTTTCCCCCCTTTGTTGAGTAAAATATGCATTAACCAATTCTAAGTTATATGTTTAAAAAATTTGTTCGCTTCTGTACCAAGGTCTGAGCTATATACAGATGAAATATTATTTTTAAATAGAAGTTTTTCAAAAGGAGACTGTTTGAAACTTTATTCTATGTTCTTTTTTTGTCAAATTATTGTACTTAACAAAATTTTTATTGTAATAATATTTTTAAAACAATTTTGTATTTTTTTAATCAAGTGACACAAAAATTTTAATATTATGCACTTATACCTTTAGAAAATCACAGTTCCGAACGTAGTCGGATATTAAATGATTTTAAAAAAATTTTATATATAAAAAACAAATATCTAAATTATTAATATTTCTAAATGCATTATCACGAGAATCAATTGTTTGAAAATGTTTAATGTGTGGAGTTGAATCATATTGGCAGATTGGTTTGGCACGCCACAGCTAAAAAAGATTGCCGACCCTTGATGTAAATAATTTGCATCGCTCACTAGAAGCTTTCGTCAGAATTTTGAATTAATAGGCAGAACTCACTAAAGAATTATAAATATGTAAATAGAATGTCATTCTCCAAAACATAAAAAGACACTGGCTGGTGAAATCCATTAATTGATCAGAATTTATTTAATAATAATTAGTTGGCATAGAAAACCACACTGAACACACCCAGTTGAGTAAGATGCGTTACACGGTGTATTTTTCATTTTTTAACGGCAGATTAATCCCTATTGTGCAAATTATATAACTTTATTCTCATTGCTCAAACTGTAAAACTGTAATTTACATGTATTTTGTAGTTCTTTTTTTTTCAATGTATTGCAAGCAGGAAAAATAAATTTCACGTCTTCATCTCTGCATTTTAATTTGTACTTCAATTTAATGCCGCTTCAAAATCGTCTTTTTCTCTAAACTGCACTGAATTTTTATTACGTCTTTGCTTCGGCACCTTGAAAAATCCAGATACAGTTGTCCATGAATAAATAAATCTTCAACTAATAAAAAAAATATCCTTAAAAATTTCTGTCTTTCCTACACTTTCTTAATTTTGTTCTTTTTTCCGCGAGATTCGTTTTTTGGCAATTCTTTTCAGTTAAATGCAACTTTTTACGGCCCATTTTTACTATTTTTATTAGCTATAACTTACGTTTAAATACATTTATTGCAGCATCACGAAAAAAAATATGTGTATATACATAGGGTTATTCAAAATCAGTGAAACCTTATTTTAATAAACGTGTTGAAATGCATTTCATGTGTTTTAAAATATAACTAGAACTTTTATTTGCTTCACATCTTTCAAAATTCAAGCGGTATCCTAACAGCCATAAACATTCGGAGTCTTCCTCAGATCATAATTTACCTTTCACGTCAGATACTGCCTTTTTTTGTAGTCATGGCAAACAAAACAAATATACATTTTATTAACCGCTAAAAAATTTAAAATTTCCCGGAATTTAAAAATTCCCCCATTAAAAATTTAGATTAAATTCATTAAATGAAGAATTTCTTAATATGAAATTTTTTAATATGGCAATACAACTAATTTTGTATAATTGCAACGCTGTTTATCACTGATTCAGAATTTTAAAAAATGAGTTTTTGAAAAAATATATTTATTTTATAAATTTAATCTTGCTCTGAAGTATGAAGAAATATGTGTTTTTTTAATCATATTATTAAAATTAGATAATTAACCATAATTTTTAAGAAAATGTTTATTATGTGTAGGAATGAGTATTATTAATATAAAATACTGACTAAGAGATTTTTTTATTCAAAAACACATTCGATTTAATAGTACTTTTTTAGAATCATGGTTTTTTTAGTTAAATTACATCAACAGTATATTTGTAATACATATCATGTCAATATAAAAATAGCCTTTTTTTTGTTTTATAAATATAATGCCTCAGACAAAAGCTTCAACTTTTTCCAAGATAAAAAGAATTACAAGAAGTCGCATTCCATGGATAATTTTTAACACTTTTTTGTTCTCATAAACTCGCATTTTTTTTTAAACGTAAGACGGTGAAAGAAAGAAAGTACTCGCACATTAAATTCTTTGTAAAAAAATTCAGAAACAAAAAGAAAGAGACGAACGTTCTTAATGATTGAAGTAATTTCTTGGCTATTTAGTAAATTGGAATTCTAAATTTTATGACTGTAATTACTGTTTTCTCTCGCATCCAACTTTTTTTGACGGTTGCAGGTATTAAAAAAGAACATTCCGCGTGTTAATGGAAGAAAAGCAATCATGCTCGGTAACACAAATGCTTTTTTTCCCTCTAAGAAAATGAAGATTCATAAGTGTGCAGTAAAGATTGTCTTAGTTGAAATAACTTTCATAGCACAAAGAAAAGATTCTTTTTTTTTATATACTTGAGATACCTCAAAAACAAAAAATAATCCCAAAGTAATGACACTGTGTACATAAAATTTTCTGTCGTTGTTTCTCAGTAAATTAAAACCTCTAGTAAATGAATCTTTATAATGTTGTTTGAAAAAGAGGGATTAAAACCCAATTATTAGTAGTTGTAATAAAATCAGGGAACACAGATTCTTTCAGGAATACTAATGTTAAGTTTGAATTTCTGAAATGAATTTTTTTATCTTTAAAAAAAAGAGTTCAAAAGTTTTGTTGGGATTATTGTATCAAAAAGAGCACACATATTCTTTTACAACTTGCAATTATAATCTAAGATTTTTTTTAAAATTTTAAACATTAAATAGAGTTTTTGACTTTTTCACACACAATCTATATACCACATAAGTAGTGATTTTTTGATAATTGTTTTTGATTCTATTGATTAATGTATTAGCTCACTTGTCATTGACCAAGAGAAAGCATTAAATATTTTTGAAAGAAAAATCAGCTGATTAATTTATCATAATGTTTTTATGACTTGTCATTTCTGTTGACTAATTAAACTTAAAACTAACTTTAAGCATTCTTATAAATATAATTATAAGTTTATACGCCTCTGGTGCATTGAATGTAGTATCAAAAATAGTACTCGGTCATCGTGAGAATGATTTTTATAAATAGTTTTTTTTTCTGGCATATTCATAAAAAGGTTTCTAATCTCATTTCAAATTTGATTTGAAGCACAAAATTTTGTGCTTAAAAGCTATATATATATATATGTATGTATTACATTATATCTGAGTGACATTAAGAAGAGTGACCGATTATGTCTTTCTATTTAGAAGTATGCCGCTCCTTATTAAATTTATAGTTATCACTCAAGTTTAATTCCCAAGGTGGTTTCTTTATTAAATACCATGTTTATAACATATTCCCAGTTTTTTAATTCTTTTATCCGGTACAATAAACTGTCCGACGATGAGATTATTTAACTATCTTATAAAATTCTTTTTTTAATCATCCGCTATCTGAGGATACATTTATAAGTAAAATAATTTTATCTCAAGGAAGAATTTCTGAGATTTTGTAGTTTAATTACCAATTTAAAAGTTCTCCAGCCCCATATCATAAAATTTTTACCCTCTCTCTATTTTTCACATTTTTATAAAGTATGTTTTGTACATGTTTTCATACGGCATTTAATATGTTGTTGTTTTTTTTACCATAAGAACTTTGGTTACATTTTCATGATTCAATTCCTTTCAGATTTGCTTACAATAAATTTGTAATTGATTATTTGTTTTCTGTTTTCATATTACCCCTGACCAAGCGCGTATGAAACGAAACATTCGACGTGACATTAATTAAAATTTGAATGAATATGTGAATATACTAACAAAGTAATAAGTCCAAATTTGTACCAATTTGAAGTAGGTCAAAATTATCGATTATTATTTTGTTGAACAATTAATCACAGAAGAACAGTTTAAAAATATTTCTGAGGGTTTATTCTTGTTCTTAGTCTTACATTTCAAGGGATTTTATTATGTTCAGTACATTCCGTTTCATTTAACGAGCTTAAGTTGAATGTTACAGCTTGATTGTTCAGACTAAGAACAAAAGAGAATGGTATTATCTATACTTTTATACAGAAAAACTTTCTTGGACATACTCAAAAGAAAAATTTGATTTTGTAAATTGTATAATTTACCAAACATGACTACATCAATCATTTTTTTAATAGTTTTATTACAATTTTACTTGAAGTACGATTATTTAGGATGTGAATATCGAATTTCAATTACGACTCATATATTAATCTTTTATGTTAAATTTTCTCAGATTGAATAGATTGCGCGTTAGTCAATGAGTTCCATAATACTATTTACACCTGATTCATTGACAAGATTAATTGAAATGAAGGTTACATTTTAAGAGAAAAATGCATTTCATGCGCTCGTTGCTCAAACAATTGGTAATACAAGATGGTGGAGTTTCGGTGCTATCTGTCCTCATGAACAAAATGTTAGTGAACAGTTGCAACGCAAAGATCATAATCTGAACACGACTAAGCCTCTGAAATCATTCAGAAGCAAACCACTGAAATTTCAATCAGGAAGGAACTTGACAACACCTCTCCAAAAGCCACAAGACATAAATTTCTTTGTCCATTGGTTATAGCTGAAATCAAAATTTCAATCTTTTATGTCCCGATTATGAGCAATCTAGCAATCACAGAAAACCTAGTGGGAGCCCATTTGAGTTCCTATTTGTGTTAGGTCAAGTTTTGGCGTTACTTTCAGAATTTATATGCACATCAATTGTGAATTCCTCAGAAGCCTTTGCTCATTTGGAAAGGAAAATCTTTTTTTTAAGGGGTTCCCCTCAAATGATTTTATGTTCATCAAAATATAACTTTTTTTTTGTTTTAATTTTCAATTTAATGATGAATAAATTTATTAGTTCTCTAAAAAAAAAATCTCAAATGTTTTTTGATCAATGATAGTGTAACGTTCCACGGAATCTATAGAAATAAGATAGTTATACGAATAATTTTAGACCTCATAGCTTGATATTACGAGTCTTAAAAATAACAGCGTCTTCAATTAAGACATGTTGAAACAGGAAATTATACAAGGCATACATAATAAATATTGCTTGGATTTAAGGGACAATTACAAAAACATAAAATTACACAAATTAAGGAGAAAATAATTCATGATAAGCAAGTAACGTTTCATCCAAAAAATATAACTTGAGCATGATTTATTTTACTAACTAATAAATCAGAATTAAATAACTAGCAAAGATTAAGGAACATACACAGCAAAATAGAAATAAATTTTTTTTTCCAATACTTAAAAACTAACCATTTATCACTTTAATGAACTTTCAGCGTAACCATGAAAAAAAAAAAGAATGAAGGAGAGGGGAATAGTAATTTTGCCATTCTCTGTGCAGCTGTATACAATAGAGAATGACTCAAAGGAAATTCAATTTCAATGCTAATAGATCAACTATTAATTTAATAAATATGAATAATTAACTCCTAAATGGATTTTTTCTCATTCGAGTCATTATTGAGCACGATTTTTTACAAACACAGGCTTGAGAGAGAGATTTTTCAAGGTACAGAATAGTCTAAGGAACTTCTGTTCCAAATTTCATTGGAATTCAATCTGTAGTTCAGCATTTCTGAAAAATTGATGAGAGGTGATATACTAGATTATTTTGAAAAGGGTTTCATATGTTTTTCTTTTTTTTTTTCATTTCCTACTAATAATTTACTGTCTCCCTATATATATATCTTGTTCAAATTTCAATCGTTAATAAATTCTTCTATTCATCCATTCAAGTTCAAATACATTTTTTTAAACTTGTAGTGGATGAAACTTAATGTTAATACAGTTTTTCAAATTTTAATTCATTAATTAAATTAAAAAAACGAATAAATAGTAACAAACAAAAATAATAGTCCAATACCATATATAAAAGAGAAAATTCGTTCGTTAGGTCCCTGTAGAGCAATGGATAGCGCTTTGGACATCGAATCCGAAGATCATGGGCTCGAATCCCACTTTAAATGGCCTAATTTCTGAGAATTCTATTTTTTTACTTACTACTTTATGAGAATAATTACATTTAATTTATGAATAAATAGTAACACACACACAAAATTGTCCAACACCCTATATAGAAAGGAAAATAGAAAATTGAAAAGGATATTGCTTTATCTATATTTTGTCACTTAATATTGTGATTCTGTCATATGTATATAGATATCCATATTAAACGCGTAACTATTTAATAAAAAGTAACTATAAAATAAAATTTTTCTTTCTTAATCTAAGTAGGAATTGACTTATCATATATTTTTTATTTTACTTGTTTCTTGACAACTCATAACGAATGTACTGATAATTAACATTTGTAAACTGATATAGGGTTGCTTAAAAATCCCCGATTTCCGTTCGTAGAATTTGATCTGCAATAGTTTTTTGAACAATCGAGCGAATAATACGATTTCACATTTACGAGATTTATGACGCGCGGAATTAAAACACATAAGAAGTTTGTTTTGATATCATTTATTTTTCCGTAACTGTATTCATTAATTCATGACATTCATTAACCGTCTAATGTTATTTCTTTTCCATCCCTTTATATCTCTGGAATTGGAAAAGAATTATTCCGTTTGAGATAAAAATTTTCTCATATTAAATGTTCAAGAAAATCTTGTACAGAAATAATTTAGAAATTTTCAGACAAATATAATACGACCAATTTTGAAACTTTAATCTATTTTTTATAGGAAATAAGACGTGTGAAAAAAAATTGGATTCCAAATTGGGAAAAAATTTTAGAAGTTAAGTAGCATTTTTACTTAGGTTAATTCAGTTAGTATCATTTTGGTTTTTTTTTTATTTGAGTCATTTATATTGATACCAATTTGGAACAGTTAAAAGGAGATGTACATATTCCACACACACACACAAAAAAAAGGAATTTTGAAAAAAAATTTTCTTATGTGGATTATATAATTTTTGATTTTTAGTTTTTCCAAATGTTTTTGCTTTCCGAAAATAGTGTTTTGAAAATGTAATGTATATGAATTATAAGGTACACTACCAGTTTTTAAGTAGTAATCTTTTTTAAGTTACAATATATTATCTATAAGACATTTTGAAATAAAACATTTTTTTATTTTACCTATAAAGAAAAAAATATTTTAAAATCTTTTTTTATAATATACATTAACTTTTATTAGGAGTATTTTTATTGCAATAACACTTATGCTGGGAATTTCAAAATTTATTAATGATGAAAGAATCATTTAATTTGTGAATAAAGTAATTAATTTATTTTATTTGCTTATCGTAAATTTTATATTTAGTTAGTTAATAATAATTTATACAGTTAAGAAATATTTTTATTTTAGATTTTTTAGGAGAAAAAATTGAAAATATTTATCAAAATATATATAATCTGGGGTACATTAAGAAATGTTTTCAAAAGTTTGTTTTCTGAAAATTTCTTTGCATTTTTTTCCTTTCCCCCATCCATAAAATCTTGCAACTTCATATTTAAAATATTAATTATAAAATATTTTTTGCAAATAAAATTTTTTTTTTCGCTTTTGTTTTCAATTCGAGTAAATTCTTTTTTTTAATTAAGAAGAATTTTATTTTAAGTTTACAAAAAATGAAGAAATTAACTATTACCCTGTATGTTCCAAATATAATAAGTATTAAAATTAGCAAATACCATAAGTTTATGTTTTTCCTTTTTTATTGGTTAGTTGCCTTATAAATTTTGATGAAATAAAATAGTTGAATTTTTAATCTACGATTTTTATACATCTGTTATACTCCACTAAATCGATGGATTCAACTAAAATCGATTCATTCAATCGATTAACTAAATAACACCAAAACACCGTTAACAGATGTACTTTTGATAACTTCTCATGTCCTATGTCCTAATGACCTCTCTCTTTTTGTTTTTCTTTCTACCTCAAAACCAAACTTCTGTTTTCATTCATTTCACTTCAAACACTGGTTTTTATTTGCAGACAAGTAATGACCTCGAATAAAGTTGACCGTTTTCTGTGTAACTTGGTAAAATGGCAGAATCACGCTATTTGGCATTTATCTCACAGTATTTGGTTGCATTTGTCAATGTTGAAAATCTCTGTTTCACTTAAAAAAAAGTTTCTAATCATCACAGCATGTACTTCTTTTAGTGAGTGAATTTATCCGGACTGTTCAGCTACTAGAGGGCTTTTGGCCATGGACTAGTAATTTGGACCCTGGTCGGTACAAAAAGGACCCCCTTTGCTACCCACCAACCAACGGGAGAAAGCTTTAGCCTCACAGATTTTAACGGTCGCCCCCCCGGGCCCGAACCATAAATGCCTGTCGATCGTTACCCCGAATAGATCCCGGCCAATTTTAGCTTTTAAAAATATTTTCATTTTATGCGTTAACTTAATTTCACTTAAAAAGAAATTGGGTTCAAACTTTAAGCCCCGGCATTTTTTTACCGCATCTGGGACCCCCACACAAATCTTTTAAAAACCCCCCCTAATTAAAAATTCCTTGACAAATTATTTCTGTGGATTTTTTATTAGGGATTTATTCTTTTTCAAAAATGCCATCTTTTTAATTTTTTCCCAAACCTTTTGAGTTTTAAAAGGAAAATTTAATAATGAAGAAAAAGGGAAATTTGGAAAAAGGTTAAATATTTAAAAAATGATAAATAAATTTGTCTGGAATTTAAATTTTAAAAAATTTTTTTGTTTTATTTATGATAAAAAATTGTACTTTTCGCAAGCAACATCATCACTTACATTATAATGGCGATTCAATGGAAACTTGGCGATATATTGGTGATACAACGAAGTTGGCATCATTTCTGACGACCAATTTTAGCGACCATATGGATGCATCTGGAAATTATTGAAGAAATCTCTAGAATCACGATCTATAACCTCATTGCTTATGGATCTGTTGAAAGTATGTATCAGTATATGTTGCAATGCATATTCTCAAAAATTATCGTGTATTAGCCTCCTCCTTCCCTGATGGTTTCATATAAATGATGTTCTCATTCTTCTTTATGTTATCTATCACAAAACTTTAATTTATGTTTTATTTCTATGAATTTTTAAATCCGTACTTTACCGTCAACTAATAGAAGGAAAATAAAGAAATCCAAATTATTATTTTTTTATAGTTTTTCAAAATTATTAATTTTACTACTTAAACGTTGTAGTAATGTACTTTTTCCAATAAATAGGCATTCCTCTATTTATCGGATAATGAATTCAAGCTGCTTACTTAAAACAGATTCCAAAGCTTTTACAAATGTAAATTTTTGTAGAATTTATATATAATTTCTGGATATATCCAAAAGTGTACAAATTATAATGTTCTAAGAAGAAAATAAATATTTTTACGCCTTCTTTTATAACTCTTTTTCGTTCGTATTACCACTAACTAAACAGTTAAAAATTTGATTTTCGATATTTTATGTATTGTTATTAAATGAATACGTAATAATTTACATGCCGAATCAATATTATACAAGTTATAATGACTTCACCAACGTCAATTTAGAAGTCTACGATTTCATTTAATCTTTGCCACACAAGTCCATAATAATACTTAAATACCTCCTTTTAAGACCCAGCTCGCACGATCGTGCGGGTTTTTGAGGGTTAGGCATTCTTATCCCTTTAAGAACCGAAATATTTTCATCTCTAAATATTGCATTATTCTGGTTATTAACGCTATAAAGACGCCAAATGCACTGGAAAAAATAATAAATAAATTTTTGCTGTTCCTCCTGGAACGTGGAATGTTTCAGCACGAATTCGTGGGCTGGGGCTTAAAGGGATAGAAAATAAAACATAATGAAAAATTCTAAATGCTGGTTTTCGATATTAAAATTTTTGAAATTCGAAGTTGCACACAATCACAATATTCAGCAAAAACATTTCAACGTAGACTATATCCACAAAAATACTGAGACTCGATGTTTATAAATTACTTTTCGTGCGATCACACAGTTTTACTTATTTGAATTAACACATGTTCACAAAATCTTTTTCTAATATTTAATTAAATGAATCATATTCAAATCACGTGAAAAATATTTAACAAATTTGTTTTATCTTTCAGTTATTTTATTAGTCTCGTATGTAGATATTTTTTAATGTGTGTGATGTAAATAAGTTTGTGTGTGTGTGCGGTTTACATTATCATCTGTGTGTATCTGAGTCTTGCACTTAAAACATATTTCTGCCTTTGATCTAAATATGAACTATAAATCGCTGAAATACTCTTACATAAAAACCGAGACATGGAATTTAAAAAAGTGTAACCTCAAAAATGGGGAAAGAGCTCCCTTTAAGCATAAAATTACTAGTAATCTACCATAAGGTGATTTTCCCAGCGTTTTGAAGTCAAATGGGCAACGCGCATTGGGGGGGTCAAAATTTTTTGGGCACTCCCAATGCAGATATATAATTACTTACGTATGAAAAATTAATGCTTCTCCTTATCAGATAAGAAGGTTTGAAGTACAATGTTCGTGTTGATAATGCCCAAATAAACAAAACAAAACACATACAGCACTTGTTACGTTTGAAACTCTCTCTCTCTCACTCTTTAACTTACATTTTTCTTAAACTCTGAAGATACTTGTACACCTAAACGAGGTTTTTAAATCCATTTTATCAGTCAATATACAAGAATTATTTTTATTTCATTGAAGTGATACAATTTGTATGCAACTTAGCCCAACTTTAGTTATAGGTAATTACATAATTCATATGGAGCTGAACATTCACACAATATGAATTAAGAACCAAATAGTTATTTTTAGTTGACTAAATAACTTACAGAATCTTACCTGCCGAAATATAAAAAGAAAGAATGATTCTGTGGAAAACAGAGAAACAGCTTAAGATAATGGAGCAGAAACGCGGATAATTGCTTCATTAATTCTAGAGCCGGAAAATTAGTAACAATCCATGTTCCGAGCATAGCAAATTAAATCTGCGTCAGCGACAATTGTAATATAAACTCAATTAACAATTCAAAGAACATTATTTTTTTCTCGGATCTGAATTGGAACGCTGTTATTAACTTGTAAGATGCAATCCTTTTATATTATCATCACTTTTTACATAAACCAGTGCGGAAATCGAATGTGGGTTCATTAGCAGAAATTCAATAGACAAAATTTTACCGTGTTTTGTAAATTTAATTTCTGACAACAATCTTAAAAATTGTTTGATTGCAATTACGAGCCAATCAACAAATGATTTTAAATATAATAGTATTTATATTTATTTACTTTCTCAATAATTCCGCAGGTATTTTTGACTTTATTCCTTGTTTTCACGAAATCTTCATTTGTTTTCGTATTGCTTTATTGCACATACACACGCGCGCGCTCTCTCACACACACACACACACACACAATATATATATATATATATATTAGTTTGGGGGAAAATAAATCCATTATTTCTTCGGTAGATGGCTGTAGTGTCGACATCTCGTGAAGTATCGATCAAACAATTTCAAATTTATGCTCCTGTAAAGGGACATTTCAAAAAAAAATTCGTTTGTCTTTTTTTGTTTGGTACATTCGTTGTGGTTCAGGGTTTTAAAAAAAGGGAAGTCAAAAAAGAAAAACCCGGTACTTTTTCAGTTTATCTTTGATAAAGGCAAAATGCAAGCCCAAGGGGGAAATTGTGCATGCGTTTATGGGGGATAGTATCGTTAATTGCGTGCAATTTTGGTTTCGTCGATTCGTTCAGGCATTTTTAAAAAGGTGCCTCCCCCGGCAAGTCCGTTGTCGAAAATTCAAAAATCCCCGAAAAAACGAACTGACTGGCATGTTAGTAGTCGTAGATCACCCGGGCAAAAAATCAAACCCTTAAAAAATTTAAACCATTTGCTCAAAAATTAGATTCAAAAAATCGGTGTTTGGTACCACACCAAAACCAAAAGACATGATGGATCGAATTTCCATCTGCGAAACCTTGGCCAAACGCAACGAAAGCGACCCATTTCTTAAACGGATGGTGACTGAAGATGAGAAATGGGTCACATACGACAGTATTGTGCTAAAACAATCGTGGTTACAGCGCGGTGAAGTGGCTCAAACGGTGGCCAAACCAGGACTAACAGCCTGGAAGGTTCTCCCGGTTTTGGGGGGGACTGGGAAAAAAATATTTTTTTTCGGTTCCTTCCGTAGGCAAAAAAATTCAGATCTCTACTGTCAACAACTGGACCATTTGAAGCCAGCGATTGACTAGAAACGGCCAGAATTGGCCAACGGAAGAAGTGTTTTATTCCATCAGGACAACGCCAGGCCACACACGTCTGTAGTGACTCGCCAGAAACTGTTAGAGCTTGTTTGGGAAGCTTTAATGCATCCACCATATAGTCCGGACCTGGCACCAAGCCATCACCACCTTTTTCTCGCATTGCAAAGCTTCCTGAGTAATAAGAAATTGGAATCAAGAGAAGATTGTGCAAATCGATTACTATAGTTTTTCGCCAATAGAAGCATTACAAAGCTACCTTTAAAATGATAACAAATTATACAACAAAACGGGGCATATTTGATCTAAATCAGACAATCCGAACATTTTAAATAAAGTTTTGAATTTCATAAAAAAAAAATAATAGATTTCTTTTTCCCCGACCTAATATATGAAAATACTGATTTAATATAATGTTAAATTTGCTCTTTTCTCTCTCTTTTGACTAAATTTGTAATTGACTACTTAAGAATTAAAAAAAGTTTAATTTCATATAATAAATGAAAAGCAGAAAATCCAATCTTGTAGGAGAAAAATTCATGTATCTAGTTCTAGAATATTTTCTGTAAAATTCATTCTTCAATTGATATAACCCAACTCAAAATAGTCTCAACTAACTTTTTGAAGCCTCTAGTTAATATTCAACCTCAATCTTACATTTCAATATTTCCGTAACTTATAAACTTATTTCTCTGATCTTATCTGCAAAATGTTGCCAATGCATGAATTTGTTCTTATGTAAAACATAAATGTTAATAAAGAATTAAATTAATTTATTTACATCATAATATTCATTTTTATTACAAGAATAAGAAAAATTCAAAAATCATTACTTTCGAACAAAAGCACACTTTCTCAATTAAGGTTTTCCTCAAGATTCTTGAGTCTACCTATATTTATAAATTTGCGTACGAAAGAAAAAATCTTTCCTTTCAGCAGTTATGTGAATTGTCTATTTCCGTAATGAAAAGAAATACATGAAACTGTTTTATCCTAACTTACATGCACTTAAAAATTAATATTTTAACATTTAAGAGCACAGATAATAATTCAGAGCTAACATGTCACATCAAATCAAGTCATCGTTTCGTAAGAGACTTGATTTTGTAGATACTGAAAATCTTATCTTACCTACGTCAAAAAAATATTAATGTGCTCTTCATAAAATTACTTGAGATCCCTGATTAAAAAAGCATTTTATTTATTTATTTTTTCTGTCTATAAAGGAAACGAGAAATTTCAGATGTACTCTAAGATAACTGTCACTTTCTTCCAATCAAGCGTAAAATACGTGCTCGTGTTACGTGTTCATTATATGTTGCTTTGCATAATTGATTAGATAGCGTAATGAATTTTTGAGAATCTTCTCACGTAAGAACTTTAGGAGGATAATTACATTAAAAATATTTATAAGTGATAATTTTATAATGGACATATCTAATACTTTTTATCACATAAAAATAAATATTTTCTTTCTTTTTGTCGTTGATTAAGTGTTAGAGTATGCAATTGATTATTTTATGAATGAATTGCTTAGAATAATTGATCAGAGAGAGGTGTTGCAATTTTTACCTCAAATAAATATTTTAGGTGTGAAAAATACGCATATAATCAGTTAGTTGTTAAGATTTCCTTCGTGTGTATTCAACAGAAAATGTCATGTAACAGAAAAAAATTCGCTTGTATTTTGCATTTTATGGAACATCAAGTTAAGAAAAAGAAATATGGTCGAACGGTTGAACGACTACAGTCGAACCTCTATATTGCGATTTTTTCTATATAGCGAACTTTTTCCTGGAACCAAGAACATTTTACGATTTTCTTCGTAAAATAACCTCCCAGTAACGAAGAGCATTTTCTATGTAACGAACTTTTCCCCTTATTATTCAGGTTTTTTTTCTCTCTCCCCGTTTTTGAAGTATTTCTAAACATTTCGAGTTAGTCTTTCTTTTGGCACATTTTATGGTGGTCATAAATTTTGAACTAGTTTTATTAGGAGCCTAACTCACCGATAGCAATAGAATTCTGAGCGTTTCATCCAAGAATTGCAACCTTTAACTCCCACTGTCCAGTTCACTGGAAACATCATCGATATCCGCTTTCACACTCAGTGGGTTGCCTCGTGTCTCCTTCAACTAGTCTTCTTTCATTTGTAGAATTGATCAATTGTACAGGTAACTCCGTTTCTAGTAGCTCGAAAATGTAAAAACGTAAGTGCTTGAGCATCAAAGGAAAAAAAATTTAATTCTTCAGAAAGTGGATAAAGGCGTCACGAGACTATCCTTGCAGTTTTTCTTTCTTTCTTTTATTTTTTATAGGTAAGATATATAAAATAAAAATACTCAATTTTAAAAAAAAGGTGTAAATAATTAATCTTTTTTTAATATATGTTTATGAGTTTAAAATTTGTTCCATGTGGTTTAAAAGAACATTGAAAGATAAACCTCTATATAACGATTTTTCCATATAACGAGCTTTTTGGGAGAGATTTAGCGACTTCGTTATATAGAGGTTTGATTGTACAGTAGAACCTGTTTTTGTGCGGTCTTTTTTATGCGATTTTATTTTTGTGCAATTTTATTTCTGTGCGATCTTTTTTTATGCGGTGTATGAATTTCAATGGCTTTGGCGCCACACACTGCAATGTTTTCTATTTATTTAACAGTGACGTAACGGAAAATGTTAGGATCCCTTCCCCTGAAAGTCAGGTTTCGCCTTTAATATTTTATAAATTGGGTAAATACGTATTTACATTAGTCAGGCTTTGGGCGCCTAAAATTCTTCCAACCCCGTGGCAGGACTCAATGGCCTTGGCGCCACTATTCTATCTATTTACCAGTGATGTAACGGAGAATGTTTGGAGCCTCCTCCGCTGAAAGTTAGGTTTTGCCTTTAATCAAGATATATATTATAAATGTGAAAGTATGTTTGGATGTTTGGTAGTCTTTCACGGAAAAACAACTGAATGGATTTCAATGAAACTGCTCAATAATATAGCTTATACATCAGAACAACACATTGGCTATAATTTATAAAGATATTGTGTGAAGTTTCTAAGATATAACGATAACTGTCAAGAAAGTAGGAAAAATTCTGCCATCTGCAAAAAAGCCCCTGACAGCATACATCTATCTTTTTTTTTTAACTTCAACAAATTGTTCTCTGTTCAATTTATTATGATGAGTGGATAATAGAGCTTTCTCTAAGGTTCCACGTAAATGTATAACCGTTACCGTTATCTATCTTTTTTGTGTGAAGCAAAGCTTTCCATTTGTTTTGTCTACGCGTGCCTCAGTGCGCGCTCACTTTTAATTTATTCCGTTCATCAGTGTAATCCCTATTTTTTTTATTTCATAATAAAACTAGATTTCGAAGGGTGAGGTGGTGGCAAAATTTTAACATAAAATAAATACAACAAAAAGTAATATTAATGTATTACACTTCCAGATATAAATTATTTACACTATTTTAAGCGTTCGTTACACAAAATTTGTAACAATGACAGTGGAAAGAAAAACTATGAATTTAAAATAAAATACCAAAATGTTTTTATCAGATAGTTTTTTGTTTTTTTTCATTTTGAATGTTTTTTTCAGTACATGTAAATATATATCTAGGCTTTTCCCCATACTGTTTTTTATAACTTACTAATATATATGTGTTTATTCAAGCATTAAAAAAAAGTAATTGTTTCAACAGCTATCTGTAAATTTTTCTTTTATTTATAACTTATATATATTAATTAAAATCCATTTTCTATATGTTTTTAAAAGGATTATATTTCTATTATTTCATTACTAAATTATTTGTTAATTAAAAATTACATCGTCTATTATTTTGGATAAAAATACATTTCTAAGACATTTTTAAGTTAACTATATGTAACGATTGATTGATTCTTGAAAATCTGAAATTTATTTTATTATTTTAGTTTCTTAGAAACTAACTATTATTAAAAAAATGATGAAATTTTTTTTATATATTTTACTCTTAGCATCAGAATCGTTTTCTTTTTATTGCTTCACATTAATAATTTTTTAACTAACGCAATATTGTTTTTTATAAGTCATTCATCGGAATTTGAAACTATATTTTATCTGTGAGAGGAAGGGTAAGAGGGAACAATAATTTTACACTAAAAAACCCCCGTGCTATGCCGGGCTAGAGAGAGGGAAAAGAAACCTGTCTTAAATCGAAAATATGTGAAACAAATCCGAAAAAGGGAAATTTAATGAAATAATTTAAGAAATCACTTCACACACTGTGCGCGCGTACAAACACACACACATAACTGCTAGCGTCATGAGGGAAAGAGAAAGCCCGTGCAACTCCGGGCCCCATGCAACTAGTATTTTATAAATTATGTAAATACGTATTTAGCGTTAGTCAGGCTTTGGGCCCCTAGAGTCCTGCCCCTCCTCCCGTGATGCAGGGGTGAACGTTACGCCACTGAAATGTAAACACTTCAAGACGCTCTGTTCATTTGTTATAAACAGTCTCCCGACAATACGCACACACAATTCATTCTTGCTTTCTCTCAACGTTCCAGAAGCCAACGCTTGATTGAAGAGGAACCTCTCTACGACAATCTTAATCAATAATTTGATAGATTATGAAGACGGACAAGAAGAACCGGATTCTTTGAGAGCGGAAAAAATGAGGATCCAGCTTTAAAAACAAAAGGGAAAAAGCATTTTCTTGAAATAGATACCAATTAAGAAGGAGTATAAAATTCTAAAAAGAGCTCCAGTCATGTTTATATATATATATTTATATATCTGGTTATCGTGACATTTACAAGCAACTGGCCACCCGACCATCGTCACAAAAACTTCTCTTATTTTATGTTGCCAAAAAATACATCAAGTGAAATTGTACCTGTTGTTGTTGTTTCCAATCCCCTTGGAGCAGGAAAGCCTACACCAAGTCCATTTGACCATTCCGCATAATAGTGACACATACCAAGTCTTGCTGTTCATACAACTGTCGAGGAAATGCCCCAGCAGTCCAGAAGATAAAAGCGGGGAAAAAGCGGGGAGAGAGCAGGGACAGGCAAAAAAAAGATTTTAGCCCCTGCACAAAAGTCATTTACGCAGGAAATTGTACCTTCAAGTGACGAAAGCGAATTTGAACTTATTCCTCACATGTGCATTTTGAAAACTTATCCGTGTATACAATGAGAAACTATATTTTAAAATTTTTCCCATGGTAATATTTAATTATTTATGTTGTTATGGAAGTATTTTACATAAATTTTGTAAATAAGTGGCATTTTTTTAAAAGTGATTCTTTTTATGCGGTTCCTATCCACCGCAAAAAAAAAATATGTAGTATTTTCAATGAAATTTTTCCCATAAAAAGAATTTATAAAATTTTTTTGAATGTTTTTATGCGGCCCCTTAAAAAGCACAAATACAGGTTCAACTGTATTTTATAAAGGATAGGTAAAATTAAAGCGGTTCTAAACTTTGGGATCGCCGTGGTCCTTCTTAATGTATCAGCGAAACATTGCGGACCCCCCCAAGACTTTTTGAAAATTTTCCCCCGACTTAATATGTTTTGACCAAAATACGTTCTAGTAAAATTTTTTTCATTGGGAACTATTTAGTATTCTAGTCTAATATAGCACATTTTTCAATTTTTCCACGAGGCCTTTCAGAGTCTGTAAAAGAGGGCAGGGCCGGCGCTAGGGGTAGGCAATTTCAGGAGGCGGCTAATTGGCTTTAAAAAATTAACTAGTTTATAAAGAAAATAAACCAATATTCATTTAAATCTTGTGAAAAATTAATATGTTGAATTTTAATATATATATATATATTAATAATACATTTATGTTTACGAACTTTTAAGTATTTTAAAAGACAAAATATTTGAAATTTAATGACACCGCTCACCAGCATAATAAATTCCCACTTAAAAATAGCCTAAAACGTAAATAAAATCACTGTTTTTATTATAATTTAAATAAATAGACCCACGTACAAAGTGTTATAATAGAATTTTTTACCGTGTCTTAATTTGTCGAAACATATATGAAAATGTGAGCGGGCGGGAAAAATCATTCCTGTGACATGCTTTCACACGCTTTTAACCGTGACTATAAAAGTAAAAAAGGCAGTTCTGTTGTTTTGTTTATGGAGTAATAGCATTGCAGATTGGTTGCTAGTGAAGTAGAGTGCGCGCGCGCGCGTTATAATACAGTTACTATTTACTGGGCCTTTTTTAAACTTGTGCTGTGTTATAAAAGTAAGGTGAGTAGAATAATTAAAAAATATTCAGTTTCTATGAAGAAATATTTAAATAGGTTCTTTCGGGATGTTTTTTTTAAAAGAGGCTTTTTCATGTATTTTTTAAACCGGGCTTCGAAAAAAGGGAAAAAAGGGTTTTCAATTCGATCTTTTTTTTAAAAAAATTTTAAATAATACTTCCCGGGATATCTCAACCGATTTGAATGATTTAATTTTTGATAGGGTATGGGCCGGGTTGGTACCCCTTGTTAAAAAGGTGGTTTAAAAAAAGTCATCCCCCAATTTTTTGGGGGTAACATTTAGGGGTTGATAAAAAAAAAGTTTCCGGGAAAAAAATTAAAATTTGATGTGAATAAAGCCACTGGGGAACCAAATGAAATGCAAAAAATTAAAAAAGTTTAAAAAAATACTCCTTTCACCTTTGGGGTTAATATTAAGGGGTGGAGAAAAAAAATTAAAGTTTTTCCAACAAATAAGGTCTACTTACCAAAAAAAAAAGGACCCGATTTTAAAAACATGGATTTACCTTACATTACTTCAGTGAAGTAGGTTAAAAATAATTTTATACTTTTTATTGCTTTTTTTTAAAGATGGTTCTATTTTTTAAAATTTTTTATTAAAGTGGTTTTTGTAAAACGCCAATCGAGAATACATTAATCCATTGATATAAACCAGTGGTCTTCAAACTGTGTTCCACGGAACCCTGGGGTTCCACGAATCAAAAAAACAAACCCCAAGGAAAAAAAAAAATTAAAAAAAGTTAAAAAAAAGTATTCCACGTTTTTTATGGTGTCCCAGGGGTATTTTTAACGAGTATTCCTTTGTATTTAAAGCCATGTTTCCCAAAGCAGGCCCCACGGGGGAAAGGGGCAGGGGGCGATAAAGACGAATTTCGGCATCCGGTTCTTTCTCTTCAACCAATTTTTTTTGCTCGAACCCGGGACTATTGTAAGAGATAGATTTTGGCAGAGATTAGTCTCAACAAAAATGAGGAAAAGCACGGTCAAGTTTTATGGGAAAGAAAAGAAAGGGGCAGAATGGCCCCCGAGGAAAAGATCCTTTTTTGGAGAAAACAGGGGAAACTTTTTTGTCAATTTGACTTCCGAATAACTTTTTAGCTTCCTGTGCTTTTTAAACAGACAAGACTAAGTCGTACAAAAAAAAAAGGTAACAATATTTTCATTTTCAAATTATCTTTAAATTTTAAGGTTTAATGCCCAGGAATTTTTTAAACATTGCGTAAGATAAAAGGGGGAAAAAATTATTTTGCTGTATTTGTGTTTTTTTTCCCATTTTATTTATTTATTTATTTTTCCCTTTTTCATACAATAAAAAGTAAATGTTATAAGTTTTGTTGGGGAAAATTTTCATGTTGATTTTAAAATATTTAAGTATTTTGTTTTTTAGCTTGAACGTATCTTTAAAAATCTTAAAACATTTTCGATTTCCCTTGTTATTCAAATGAAAAAAAAAATTATTTGTTTTTGTATTAATTTCTTTTTTGCTTATAAAGGACGACAGTAATTCATTTAAAAAGCAAAATATTTTCTTGGTTTTTTAGTACATTCATTACTTATATTTGCGGGTTTAAAAAAAAGGTTTCCCCAAAAAAGACGGGACCAAAATATTGGTAAAGATCTTTTGGAAAAAAGTGTTAACTGATGGGGAAATTTACATCAAAATAAACACGCTGGGCCTGGCAGACGAAATAGTAGTGGTTTTGGTTTTTCTAAATAAAAAAGATGTCCAATGAGATTTAAAATTCATATCGAACCCGGATTTTTCTCTAAACCGGTATAGTTTTAAGGATATTGCTTATCTCCCCCACAAAAGTAAGGGGAAGTGGAGAAAAGAGTTTTTCCCAAAAAATTAAAAAAATTTTTCCCCCAAAACTACCGAGGATCAGCCAAACGGCTAGACAACAATAGCCATTGAACATGAACTGGCTGAAGAAATTAATGTTAAAGAAATCATAAAAAAATTCACTGAATTAAAAGTAAGAAAAAAACACTTTTAAGTTTAATTCTCGATTTAAATGTGTGTATTTTTAATATGTAATTAAGTTTTAATATTTAGTGGTTTTATAATTTGTTTTAGTATTTTTTTAACATCTGTATTCTTTATAATTATAAACTAGAAATGATTTTTCTTTTTTTCTTTGCAGCCCTAATTTTAATTTAGTGCCAAAAACATAAATTAATAAATTTGTATTCTTTGCTAATCAAAACTTCTCAAATCTATTGATAGCAATTTTTTTCCTCACGTTTTATTTTACCAATAAGCGTGGGAAGAGTTTAGGTTATCTCTTTTAATTTTTGTTATAAACGAGGGGAGGGGGCGGCGAAACTGCTAGCGCCGGCCCTGAAGAGAGAAATCTCAACGTTATATGAGAAATTCCCCGGAGCCCTAGAGAAGCACTACGAACCCCCAGGGGTTCGCGGAATATAGTTTAAATACCACTGGAACAGATGATAAATAAATGAAAATTTTACTACGTTACATAGCAATCAAAAGAATTATCCAGAAATTTTCTTAAAGAATTATCGAATGAGTACAGAATTTTAATGAAGTACGCAGGCGTTCAAACTTAAGAGAGTATTTATACTTAAGACATTTCTTCAATTTCCTATAAAAGATATTTGGCGAAATTATTTATAATTTTGAAATGAAAGAACATACTTATATATATATACTCACACTTTCCAGCGAGGTCTTAGTGATTTGAGAATTTAGAATACCACCTCCACACAAATAGGAAAAAGGAAGAAATTGTATTTTTGATTATCATAAATAATAAAAAAGTGAAAGATTTATCATTTTCACGAAATATTTACTTAGATGTTTGCAATATATTATGCATTCTCGCAATTTTACAAAACTTCTAAACTCAAGTTCCGAAACTTGCTTACATAATTTAGCCCATCAGTCTCAATAAATTTTCAAGTTATATTGTTTATATACTGTTAATACCTCTTCATATTTGTAAACCTACTTCCGTGGCCTTTTTTACCAAATGCAGCTAACCAATCACACAAATATTTAGTCGAATGTATACGAGGGCCGGCATACAGCCATTAAGGTATCCGACTACTTGCGACAACTTTTTTTAAAAAAAAATAGAAATATAGCTTTTTTTTGTGGTTTTTAGATTTACTTAGAACATTTTAAGAAAAATATGCTCTAAAATTAAGAAGAAAAAAAGAAATTATTATTAATAAAATGGGAAAAAAATGGTAAAAAAATCCATAAACGAGGCCCATTCTGGACAAAAAGTGTATGAACAGTTTTGCAATTTTGATGTGTTGCTTTGCTATTTGTTTTTGAAATGACCTTCAGGATTAGAAATATTATAATTTTTACAAAAATTAGAGCCCTTCATTTTAGTTATTATGTGAAATTGCTTTAAAAAAAGCAGTAATTATATTCACGCAACGTACTGTAAATTTTCTAATAGAACAGCGATTGACAAATCTGTTTAACACAATTCCACTATTATACAGAATATACGCAAATAATTTCAGTTAATTATTTTCAGAACTTTTTGAGCAATCGATGTTACCATTTGAGCATTTTCAACAAAATAAATAAAGACGCATTTCGAAGAAAACGCATTTTAAATTATGACATTTTGCTTTAAGTAGTGGCCTCTGCTTTTACTAAAATCCTTGTAGTTATTGTTCTCAGTGATGGAAAATAATAAACTTAGTATATTTATAAAGCTAATAAGATGGCATATAAAATAAAATCATAAAAAAAATTGTCGATTTTTGGCAAAATCCACAATTTTAGGGTAGCCGATACCTTAACATAGAATAAACCATCGAAGATTTTCAATAGCTTAAATAAAAAATAATGATTGATGCAATTTTATGGAGGATTTTTGTCAATTAACTATTGAGTGGATTACATGCACACACTCCTGAATTTTATCCTATAAGTCTCTCTCAATAACTAAAAACTAGTATCCGAGAGATTAAAAACTGATTATTTGGGCTAGCCCTAATGTATCCATTTATTTTCGTAATTTATCCTAGGTATAAGTTTACTATAAGTAAAAATTTTTGCATGTTTTTCTCAAAAAGTATCTATTCGTTCAAAGTTGTAATTCTAAGTGATGATTTTGGTGGGAATTTTAAAATCGCAATGTTAGCTAACGAGGGCTTTTGGCGACGGACCTCAAAATTTGAACCGGCAAGTGAGGGGAGGATCGCACCTCCCTCCACCCACCACACCAAGGAAGGAATTTGCTCCGACAGATTTACCGTGTTTGCTCCCGACATGCGGGTTTTAGGGTTTGGGGGCTCGAACTGTGACCCCGCCACGTTTCATACCTTGACCATGGGTCCCGCGGCCAAAAAAAGCGAAAACTCCCCCCTAGAATAAAAAAGTGTTTTTTTATTTTTTTAGATGTGGTAGGTGAGTGAATATTGTCACACTGTTCAGCTACACGGGGGGCCGGCAGGGGCCCGATTTTGAACCATGGTCAAGTGACGGGGCAAAACCGAACTGGCACCCCTCTTTTCCCAACTACCCCACCACACCAAGGAGGATTTGGGTTTTTTATAGGCAATTAGTAACCATTCATAATAAGTTTTTATTTTTCACCAAAATACCACCATAACTAAAATAGAATGTATAAATTATTTGTATTATTCTCTGTGTGATGTAATATATTCTAAAGCATCCTAAATACTCATGATCGACTTTACTTTCTAACTTTTTAGTCATGGAAAATTTAAAAGACATATTAAATTTAAATCTCATTTTATAATTCTTAATTTTTATTTTAAAACTTTTCATGTCTTACTTTTGATGTTTTATAGCCACACACACAATTCAGAGTTCGGTGAACTACACTTTTGAATAAATTCTCTCTCTCTCTCTCTCGTCTAAGTAAATCACTAAATATAAATATTCTCTATGATTACGATTTAATACGATGTCACTAAAATCGAAATGTATAAATAACGCTTGATAAAGATTATTAGTTTTGTATGTTGAAGTTTGTTTTTTATAGAAGAATTCTATATGGAATCTCTTTCATCGTCGACTCTAGTAAATCCATTTTATTTGTAACCTGAAAAAATACTACATATAAAAAAATATTTTGCTAAATCAATTGAAACCGCTTTTATGCAATGCTAAAGATGCTATGAAACCGTTTCACTCTTTGTTGTGTAATCCCCGTCCATTTTTGAAACTTGTGTGTTTTATTTAAAAAATATGTCAGCTGTTTCATCTCACATGTTATTATATATATTTCCTATTTAAGAAAAGAATATCCTTTGAAAACAGTCGCATATTTAACGAGTTAAAACCTTTTTATGCAGAATCCTTCTGAAAGGAGATATACGGTAAGGCACTAGAGAAATGTTCCTTATAAAATTATAAAGTATACAAGAAATAATAATGTGTTCATAAAATCAGTATAAAACTCCTTTCTATTCTACTAAAATCCTACTAAATCTTATATCATATATATATATATATATATATATATATATATATATATATATATATACTAAAATTATCAATCAAACATTTTAAAGCAGATATGTATGGTTTTATGAATGTCACATTTTACACATATGAGTATCTACGTATCCAGTAATCGTAGTTTAAATAATACGCCTTTATCTTTGTTTAATATATATAAAAGTCTTATTATTATTTATACAAATAATCTGATAACTTCAATTAAACAAAAAAAAATACTCTAGCTATGAAAGATGCTTCTAATAATTTAAGCCTAATGTCCGATAAGAATAATAATACTACAAAGCCCATAGCTAAATCTCCTTTCTTCTAAACATCATGCGGGCTTGGTTTTTTTGTTATATTTAACAACAAGCATCCCTTACTATTCCAAATAACGTCTTCCCACACCAGTTGCAGCCATTGAACAAAAAAGAGGTTGATTAAAAATGAAAAGCGTCAATTTAGCCACATTTATTTATAAGAAATAAAACTTTCTTTAATCAATACATTTATGTACAATGTTACAAAAAAATTCGTACATATAAAGTGATCTTTTCTAAGTAAAAGTTTAGTTCATTTTGAAAGAACGTCAATCTTGAACTACAAAAATGTTACAGGTGTCTAAGTGCCTTATAATTTTAAATAATAACCAAATGATGGAGACCAAATATGAGCTAATAGTTAATTATCTTTAAATTCTTCAGGTAAGTATTAATGTAAACGCTTAAAACTATTTAAACCAGTCTCTCTTGCATCATAGAGTGAATGTTTTGATGGAATCAAGGCTCAAACATTAATTTGAAAGTTTGAGCTTTAATTAACGTCTACATCATCAAGTTACTTTTTTTTTGCATATTGATTACCTTTTATATGTCGATATCCCTGCATTGTAATTTGTTTATTATTATTGAGGAAAAATAAGTTTAAGTATGAGGATATGGCATTGAATTTTCTTGAAGATAATTCATCCAAGGGAATCGACAAGAGTATTTAAAAGAATAATTAATCATTTGCATTGATTAAACATTAACACGTAGACTGACACATCAATAATACTCTTTTCACTCATTGATATTGAAAAAATAATAATAAATGTACTAACTATCAAAGATTCGGTTTCTCCAGACGAGCACGAGCATAAAAAAATTCAATCCATGAGGGGAGGAGGGGGGACTGTTCAATACCAATCGATGTCGAGTGAAGAAACTTTTTTTAACGTCTGTGTCGGCTATTTATTACCTATGGCTCCTTGCCAACCACTTTTTACTGACGCCCAAGAACTGAAAGATTTCTGCTCTCTGCAATATGTAGCAATTTTATCGAAAGCGCCTTCTGGCAAAAAATCTCCCGAGTTGCCATCGCTATTTACTTTTATAGAGGGTCTTTGGGTTACTGGAACGGGGGATTTCACGCCGAACCCTTTACATTGCTATTTTATACTTGTCCTGTTATTTTATACACTCATTCGACCCAGTATAATAATAAATAAAAGAGAAAAGTTGATGCGACTCAACAAACATACGATAAATTTTCAAGAAAGTAATGGCGAGCGCATCTTACATGTATTAGATAAAAGTTTCAAAATATTTCACGCTGAATTGATTTTCTATAGAAAAGATAAGAAGGCGAAATAAAGAAAATGTAGTGAAACAAATAAAATAAGTTTCATATTTTCAGTATAATTATTTATAGGATCGATTGGGAACTGTTCTGAGGTTGGGAATAAATTTCGCCAGCGTAGTTAAGTTATGAATTCGATATTCGAATCAACCACACAAAGTTAAGCAAGATTGCTTCGAAGGTTCTGTGTTTTGCTACTGACCGCTTGAATTTTGAACATTGCTATCTTATTTGGGACCCTTATTACAAAAATAAAATAGAAATTCTTGAAAAGGTGCAAAATAGGTTTACGAGCTACTTGTTTTAGAAGGGAAAAAAACATTTTTATTCTCAGTCAATAATATGATTGACTACGTTGATATTTTAAACAATGTTCGTTTTGTCGTGACGGTGAGAGGTATGAGAAACTATCCCTTGTTTGAGGATAAATTATTATGATGCAATTACATAAATAATTTCTCACGGTATAAGTTTTATAAAATTTCAATAGGTTTTCTGAAAAACTTGATACTTTTAATGCTTTTAAATGTAAAGTTTTGAGGTTTTTGGAAATCTTAATATGCATTGATTTGTATGCTTAATGTTTTGCAAAAGTGTATTGCTTTTGCGTTGTGTGTTAATAGTATTTTTTCCTTAATATGTGTTTAACTGTTTATATCTCTTCAACTATGTTTGGTAGAATTTTAGGGTTCTTGCTATTCGTGTTTCTGTCATGCACTCTATAACTGAAGTTTTATCTGTAGTGTGCATTTCTAATATATATAAATAAAGAAATAAAATAAAATTAATGAAGTTTCTTGCAATTTCAATTTTTTTTCAATTGGAAAGCTTTAAAAGAAAGGAATTGTACAATCATTCGAATATGATTCAAAATAAAAGTCTGTCAAATCCCTGATGTGTAACAATAGAAAATATGAATTTCACGAAACCAAACCAAAGAGAAACTGATCCCACACCTAGAGAATTTTTTATAGTTTACGAAAACTAAAGAAAATAATATATTAATTTTATAACAAGTTATTTTCACAAATTTAAACCTCCTTTCTTATTGTTTATTGTTCCGAAAAAACGGTGGAAACAAAAAATTACATGACTTTCATACCCTGTCCGAAAAAAATTGCGTGTAATATATATTTTCAATCCGTATTCAGTAAGAGTTGTTCATATAAAATGTTTAAAAAAAACATTACGAATTTAATGTTTTGTTATTCTTAAATAGTTTAAAAGTTCACAATATTTAAAAACAGTGTTAATATTTAAACGTATAGTTCTTTATCTCTCTTTCAGAGACATTCAAATATTATGCTACTTCAACTGTCACATAAGTCTGATATTTTTTATGCAATCGTTTTACTTTTTCTTTTTTTACTGTATTAGCTGAATACAAACGGTTATTTTGGAATACTAAAATATTGAGTTTTGAAAGTTTTCCTATTAACATATGACATAAACCAAATCAAGCAAATTTTCAAGCTAACTCTACCAAATATAAAGGAATTTTTTAAATATTCTACTGCAGCTTTCAGTGTAAAAAGAATTAATATAAATATATGAATATAATTAGTGTACAACTTCTTAATATTTTAAATTTTTTTAAATCTGCTGTTTCTTGTGCCAATACCAAAGATATCGTTGGGTCATTTTTGAAAAAAATTTCTTTTAATTTTCTTTGAAAATATTTTGCGACAGACGATTATTTCCAAACCCTTCCAATTTATTTTTAAGATATTAATTTTTTTAAAAAATTTATATATATTTTTTATGATTGTGATATTTTAAAGAGTATTGAGATCTCTTAATTTTTTTTTCTAATTTTTAGACATGTTGCTTATTAAACGAATTTTTAAAAATTCGCTCGTTTTTCTCTTTTCTGTGAAAATACTTATAAAAATGTGCTTCAAATTTGTACTAAGAAATGTTGCATATAAAGCAATACCTAACTTAAAAATAAAATATAACAGTCAACCCTAATGCCACTTATTGGAGAGTTACGTAACACGCAGCCATTTTAGTTGAGTTCCATAAACTTACCTAAAATAGTTCCATTCCGATTTTTTTTTAGCTAATCAAAAATGTAACCGAACTGCACCAAAGCATTGCTGAAGCAACCGAAGAAATAAATTTAGTTAGTTACGAATGACGCATCCAGAGAACACTTTTAAAAAGATCTTGAACCTGCATTTGTGTAGAAGTATAGGGAATAAACACTTCCAGCCTTTATATTAATTCATTTAAGTATTAGAAAAAATTCATTTTTTAATTTATTGTTGCTTAGTTAGAAATTACATTCTTAAATTGAATTTTCTTAAATACAGTCATTTTGTAGAAAAAAATGGCAAAATTTTTTGTATAGAAAAGTAAGAAGTGTTGTACCATTTTAAAATCTTAATCCAATTGGTTATCTTTTTAAATAACTTACCCTAGGGTAGTATGTAATATTTTTCTTTTTGTGGAGAATCAAAGTTAGGTGACATTATTTTCTCAAATTGACTCAAACTAAGTTGATTTTAAATAAACCTTCAAAGTTTTGTGTTTGTGATTTGGCTTTGATTAATAGCACGGCCGTGTAAGACTACGTTAGTGAAAAAACCATTGTAAAATTGTGGAATTGCAGATCCCGGTACCTAATGATATGAGGGAAGATGTCAGATGTGTTTTTATAATGAAGACATTTTGTAAATAAAAAAAGTGACTATGATTGTTACATGTAGGAAAAAAACAATGCCCTTTTTAATCATACCTAAATGGGCCATCTTTTGAAGAACCTTGTATGCAAAATTTTTCTTTCTATGGAGAGTAAAAGTTAGGGGACATCATTTTCTCCAATCCCGACTCAAAAAAAACTACGTTAATTTTATTTAACCAGCAAAGGGTTTTTATTGACTTGTTCCTGGCACGGGGCGAAATTCACGCTACTAAAAAAAACCCCGTAAAATTGTAAATGGGGTGATCTCGGATACTAGTGTTGGACATAGCCATCTGTCTGTCTGTTTTGGGGGTTTCCCGGGCGTAAGTTGAGGTGTTGGGTTTTCGGAAGGATAAATTCTATAATTTTTAAAGACTTTTATTAAAATTTCTTAAATTTCTTAGATATCGAAAAACATATTAAGTGAGAAAAACCAAAATACGCCGTTTTAACTAACTTTTAGATCGCAAAAGATCACTTATCAATATAACAATTAGATCCGCCTAATCTCGTTTCAATAATATACAGCGTTCAGAATATATTCTCCTACCTTGGTTTAATACTCAATGATTCAATTACTTTCAGGTAGACTGAGATGGGCTCGTGTGCAATAGTATGCACCTTTGTAAAGATTAGGAGGGGGGCGTCTTGATTCAAACCGTCGATCCCACTTTTTCTTTTCGAACGAGCTTTTTTAAATTGCCATTTTGCTCATAAATTTTTATCCTTTTAAAGGGTTTTCTTATTGCATCTATGCTTCGTTTTATTTCTGTTTGGGTAGGAAAAGTTTGCCATTAATCTGGCCGTCAAAGAACGTAGGGGTTATGTTAGAAGAAGAACGCGAGAGATGTCCCCAGTGTGATAGAGCCTTTTCACATTTTCAAAAATAGGCAAATAATATGAATTCTTAACGAAATAATACGAATTTTTTATTTTTCTTAGAACCAGTACGACTTCTCCCCCTTTCATCAAGTGGTCGTTTGACGTTGAGTTTCAGGACACTGCATATCGAGTTGGGGGGAAAATTTGGGGATTTCAAGCTTTGGGAGTTATTTCAGAATAGAGTTTATTCTTTTTATGTTCATGTTATGTACCATTTTGAGGAACGAATTTCGATCTATAAATTCAAACTAATAGCTGCATTGTCAGTATTTTTCCTTGCATATTTTAAGCTGTCAAAATAAGGAGGGAAATAAAGGTTATTCGAGCGAAAGACTAAAAGCCAAAAAAAAACCTACTCCCAATGCAAACCAAGCATTTGGCCAGAGGACTGTCAATGAATGTAAAGCTCAATATTGGTTTTAAAAAATTCGCATTGAAGAAAAAGAACTGATGCACAGAGTCATCTTTCTGCGGTTAACGACTTTCAGTTGAGCCATTAATGAAGTGAACACACACAACCATATATCAAGAGTTGAGATAGAGTTAATATTGACCCTTCAACAGTTTGCTTATAACTAAATGGCAAAATCAAAATTCCTCAATAAATAGATATCAGACGAACGGAACGAAAACCCAAAACTTTGCTAATATTAAGAGTTCTCTAAGCTTTTTCTCAACAAAAATGGTTCATTTCTTGATAGCATTTTGTCATGCAATGAAAATCAGATTTATACGAAAAAGACGGTGTCCAATGCAGTAGTTGGACACAGATAAAACATCAAAACACTTCCCTAACACTTGGTGGTCGACAAGTGTGAAATATCATTTCCTTCAATTTCTTTAATAATGGCGAAAGTATCACATGAGAAAAGCATTTCCAGGAAATCTACAAAATTGATCAAAACTTCCGTTTATGCCAGCATTGATAAATGGAAAAACCAGTTTTCTGTACACTGCTAGATTCACAAATGACCGTATAGAAATTGAACAAGATGGAATACGAAACCTTACCTCACCCCCCTTACTCACCCCACTTTTCACAGAATGACTATTTTTTCAGGGACCTCGACAACTTCTAGAAAAAGGGGTTTTTAACAAGCAAGCAGCAGTTCAAACTGCATTTGAAGTATTTGAGGTTTTTAAAATTTCAGTAGTCTATGTTGCCGAAATAAATAGACTAGCTTCTAGTTAACAAAGATGCATTAATTTTAACGGTTCTTTTTTTTTCGATTAATAAACTTTATTCTTATCTGACATTTACTACTTAAAAGATGATAGTTAAAAACCACTAAAATATTTTTGATTCAACTCAGTATATACACTGCTGGCCACTGTAAATGCAACACCAAGAAAGACAAGAGATAGCACAACGAAATTTATTTTGTATATAACATGTTGACCAAGTATCAAATGATTAAATTTATAGACTTCTGTGAAGTGTGGTTCCTGCCAGAATCAGTTGCCAGAATAGCCGCCATTGTTGGACACCACTACCACACGCTTCAGCATTGATAAAAAGAGACTTTGGATGTGTTCTTGGGGTACAGCAGACCAAGCAGCTTCCACACGTTGCCAAAGTTGATCTGGTGTGGCAGGCAGGTAATCTGGGCCAATCGTAGAGCAACCATGGACCACATGTTTATCTGGAAAGATCCGGAGAGCGAGCCGGCCAGGAAGCAATTCAATCTGGTGATTGACGAAGAACCTTGGACAATGCGTGCCACGTGTGGTCGCACATTTCCTGTTGAATATGGCTGTGGCCAATCTCTGAAGGTAAGGAAAGGGCAACTGGCTCCAACCCCCGGAGATGTATCGCTGGCTGTTTAAAGTACCAGCAATGCGTACTAGAGGGAGTGCGAGGTATAGCCCGCCCCATATCATAATACCCGGTGCAGGACCAGTGTAGGTGCATAACGCAGCTGTTCAGCATCCTTTCTCCAAGGTGTTTCCAGACTCGAATCCGATCATCGTGGTGTTGCAGACAGATGCGTGACTCGCCAGTAAAGACAACTTCATTCCATTCTGCCACCCACATCCTTCTTTCATTGCAAACCCTTGGCGGCGGAGACGTCTGTGGTTCTGCGTCAAGGTATACCAAGCAATGGACGTCTTGCGGACAGACTACTCTGCTGTAAAGGCGTCGAATGGTACGCCAGACACTGAATGCTGCGTTACAGACCTCAATGTGCTGTACTATGGTTCGTGATGTGACTGAGCAATCCGTTACTGCCATGCACAATTTGCCTGTCCTCACGTGAAGTAGGGGCACCCCCAAGGTGGGTCGTTCAACCACGTCGGTCCGTCGACTCTCCTGCATCCAACGGTCACATATCCGCATTACAGTTGTTTGGGTTTCGTCCAATACGATTTCCGATTTCCTGAAAGATAATCCATAATCTCGGTAGGCCACAAACCCTTTCCCCTCTGTTGAACTCGGAAAATTTGATCAAAACCCGATCGTTTTTTTTACGAGACATAACTGATCGTTTTTTTAAAAACCCAAAAAAAAAACACAATTGCCGAACTTTTAAATCGTCGAAACCCCAAAACTTTAAAACGCTTTTAAAGGGTTTTTGGGACAGGCGCGTGATGGTGTCTGCGCTGAAATTTAAATCATTTGCATAAACTCACCCCCGGTAATCAAGTTGTAAATTCCATGATATTTGCATGCTTTCTTTTGGGTTTGGGGATTTACGGTGGCCAGCAGTGTATATGGAAATTGTACTTTAGTTCAATAGATAGTTGAATAAAATTTATTACAAATTATAGTTTACATTAATGTTAAACATTTTATCAGCATTGAAAATAATTTTAGCTTGTTGTGAAGAAAAATAAGGATATTATAATTATTAAGATACAAATTACAATTCTCTATCAGAAGTATTTTGTAATTTTCTTAGCCAATTTACTAGTTTAGAATATATGTTGTTTAATGAAAGTCTTTTATCAATAAATAATCAAAAGAAACAAATCATATTGGTATAAACGATATATTTTTGGAGAAAATAATTAAAGATTCAAAAATCTTATATATATGGAAAGAAATATACAATGTAAAACATTCTGAATAGAGCTTAAGCAAAAATATATTTTGTCATATATATATATAAGTATGGCTTATTCTTTTTTAGTAATACAGTTTTTTAGAGGAAAAAAAATTATTCTACCATTCAAATATTTATACCGGCAAATATATACAAATTTTTCAAATATTTCAAGTATGTTTCAATTTCGTATATATATTGGAAATTTAAGCATATAAGACGATTTGAGATCATTTTTCTTCCAAAGGCTTACTCAAAACATTTTATAAGTCGAATTGAAAAATAAAGTTCCTGTAATATTAATGCATGGCTACATGACGACGAAAATATTACTAAAAGTGTAAAATGAGTAAAATACACACTACAGCCATTAAAATTGCTATACTAGAAAGAAATGCAGATAACAAAATGTGATCGTTCTTGGACAAATATACTCTATACTGGAAATACAAGTGAATCAATATTCAAGAAATTTGGGTGCATAGATCGGAAGAAATCAGTACCCAGAACAATCACCTCTGGCATTAATAACAACACTTATACACCTGAGCATTGAGTCAAACAGAGATTGGATGGCATGAACAGGTACAGATGCCCTTGCAGCTTCAACATGATGATACAGCGTCTTACAAGGGGAGGGCACGACTAAGGAAATTCATTTCGGATCGAGACTTGGTGTAATAGTAGTACTCTCTTAGGTGTTCCCCCCTCAATTAATTCCGTCGAATGCCAGTCAATTCGGAGAAATCACCCTTTCGGAAATTCATGCTAAGCTTTAATACAAATTAAAATTTTTAAATTTTTTCGCAACGAGTTCGAAAGCTTGATTGGTAAATCGTCTGCTTTCTATGCTGGAGGTTAGGTTCGATTCCACGCGATCAATTTTTTTTCTTCAATTCATTTAATTATTTTTTTAAATTAAATAAATTTATTTATGAAATTTTATTAAATATTAAATGATATTTTTTGTAATTATTTTGTATTTTATAAAATAAAATTTTTTTTAAATATATAATTCAATTTTTTACTAGTAAAATTATAAAAAATATTAAAAATTGTTATTAAATAAAAATATTTAAAATAATTATTAAAAATTATTAATAATTAAAATTAGTAAATTAATTATTATTTATTAAAATTAATTAATTAATCAGTATTTATACTAATTAATTACTATTTATTATAATTAATCAATATTTATTATAATTAATTTATTATTATTAAGAGCATTAGTATTAGTAAGAAATATTATTAATTTATTATTAAAATTATAATTTATTATTGAAATTATTATTGATTTATTATAGAAATTATTTAAATAAATTTATTAAAATTCTTTAAATAAATTTATTTGAAAAGGATTTATTAAATATTTTATAAAATTGTAAAATAATTAATTTAATAACATATAAAAAAGTCATGTTTTTTTATTATATTAATTATAAAATAATTAATTTAATAATACTAATATATTGTATAAATTATTTTATATTATATATAATATTTTATTTATAGTATATTGTATTTCACATTAAAAACTATTTGCAACTAATTTTTTTTTAAGATATCATTTAATATTTATTATATATTTTATTATAAATATTATTTATTAATATATAATAAAATTTATTAATATATAATTAATATATAAAATTTAATATAATTATTTATGTAATCAAAGAAATTTTTTTATTTCATAAAATACAAAATAATTACAAAAAATATCATTTAATATTTAATAAAAATTTCATAAATAAATTTATTTAATTTAAAAATAATTAAATGAATTGAAGAAAAAAAAGTTGATCGCGTGGAATCGAACCCTAACCTCCAGCATAGAAAGCAGACGATTTACCAATCAAGCTACGAACTCGTTGCGAAAAATTAAAATTTAATTGTATAAAAGCTTAGCATTAATTTCGAAGGCTGATTTCTCCGAATTGACTGGCCATTCGAAGGAATTACATTGAGGGGTGAACACCCTAAAAGAGTACTACTATTACACCAAGTCTCGATCCGAAATGAATTTCCTTAGTCGTGCCCTCTCCTTGTTAATTGCGATGACTGGCGTATGGTGACGAGTCAATCAATCGACAACCATGGACCAGACATTTTCTATTGGTGATAGATCTGATGAACGTGCAAGCCAGGACAACAGCTGAACTTTTTCCGTATCAAGGAAGGTCTGTGCAATACCGGCAACATGCGATCGGGTATTATCCTGTTGAAACGTAGGATTTTGCAGGTCTCAAATAAATGGTAGATCCGCGAGTCGTAACACACGAGAAATGTAACGTGTACTATTCAAAGTGCCATCAGTGCAAACTAGAAGTGACCCAAACGTGTATTCAATAGCAACCCATACCATTACGTCAGGTGATGGGCCTGTATGACTATGACGAAGTACTCTTCCAATGTGCGCTCACCACGATGCCGCCAAACACGGATGCGACCATCTTGATGCTGTAAACAGAATCTGGATTCATCTGAAAAAGTGACGTCTCGTCGTTCGTGAGTTCAGGTTCGTCGTTGATTACACCAATGAAGACGCTCCTGTCTGTGATGCAGTATCAAGGGTAGCCGCAGCCATGGTCTCCGAGCTGAGAGTCCATGCTGCTGCAATCGTTTTCGAGATGTTCGTATAGACACTTGTTATCTTGCAAACGACCCTAATTTTAGACTCAGGGCTCGTGACATTGCTGCATTAAGGCCATGCGAGTAACATGCCTGGCTTATCTACTGCTAGTGATAGTGGACCGTTGAGATCCAGATCGGCATTCCGTATTACCATCCTGAACCCACCGATTCCATATTCTACTAGCAGTCATTGGATCTTGACCGACGTGAGCAGCAATACTGTGATGCGATAAACCACACAATTCCGGTATGATACAATTCGACCTTTATCAAATTCAAAAACGTGCTGGTACGCCTTTCTGCTTGTTACACGAGGCATCATAACAACTTTTCTCCAGGCAACAACGTCCAAATGCAATTTGTGTATGAGAAACCGACTGAACAATTTCCTCATTTAAACGTATAGTAGGGGGTCGCTACCGGTGCCTGCTCTCTCTGAATGCGCTGAAAACCTAATAATTTGAATATCACTGCCCCCTTCTTCTTGTCGTTTAAATTTCACGTCTGTAGCAAGTCGCCTTCTTGGTGTAGCAATTTTAATGGCCAGTAGTGCATTTTTCACGGTGCTTAAAAGTAAAACTCCAATGGAAAAAGTTTTATTTCTGGCAACATTATCTAAATGTAACACATTTTTTTTCATTTATTTGTTATGTTGTACATTAACTGTTCTAATCATACTTTCTGTGCAATCTCTTTCTGTTTGTAAGAAGAGTGGGAAGAGAAATTGAGGTGCTGCACGTGATCAGTACCCTGTGTATCATGCATTGAAGGAATTCCTTGATGTATGGTCATCGTATACATTCAAGCATTCCAGTAAGTGAAAACTGTTCGAAATATATATATATATATTCTTTGATTGTGATACTAACTTTAAAAGATTTATGTGACTTTTTTCTTCTTTTAGAATGTGAAAACTGTATTCAAAAGACCCCAAAAATTTAAAATCATTTGCAGATGGCTAACGGAAAATCTTTAAAAAGGAAAGGAAAAAAAATAGGAAAAAGAAATTTTTCCTAAGCTACGTTCTTCTTCCCCCTCTCCCGAAATTAGCTAATATGTATTAGCCAACCTCCTTACTTCCCTTTAAAAAGTTCCAAAAATTTTCTGCTTGCATACAGAAATATGCGTTATATATACATACCCAGTTTTGTGCGAATATTAAATTTCTCACAAATACAAATATGCATGGTATCATGGCAGGTAAAATAACAATTTGTTCCAAAAACTGATACCATAAAAAGCTTATGCTTGTATATTATGTATGCTTGTATATTGTGTATCCACTTACAAAAAATTACAAGTCTTTCTAGGTCCTTACTTATCCACTTACTCTTGGTACAAATGTACGAAAAAAGGTAATGTGAAACGTGAAAGAAACCTATCGGTACGAACACGTATCTTTGATGGAGGAAAGAGTATCGAAAAATGCCTTTTTCATCCCTGTAGTTTATCTAAATGATGTAAAGATCATGTTTCCTATGATATTTTATGAAATAAAATATCTACTGAGTATAACGCTATCTTAAACACACACAATGATAAATATCTTTCCCTACTCTTTATATACTCTTTTGATTGTTTTTCTTTTGTAGTTCATTCCAAGTTTGTATAGTTCGTATAAAAAATGTTTCAATAAAATTATGTATTGTCTAGACGCTACTTAGACAAAGTTTTATTATGAATTACTCATATATTATTAATACTCATGGGCGGAGTTATTTTAATTATTTAAAGTGCATTCTTGCTTACATTTTTCCGTGTTTTAACTTTTTCATTGGTCACTATGAAAACAGTTTTTGAAATGGGATTTATATCCTCGAATAGAGATAATGGAATTTAATGCTGAAATCTGCAGAATGGATTGGAAAAAACTCGAGGAAATAGTCATAGAAAAGATTACATCGATTAAATGCCTTATGATAGGGTTTAGATAAGCTGTGTTATGTATGTCGGGATAGACTTGTTTTGAGGATGGAAAGACGATACTACTAATTGGTGTCACTTTATTATCATTAAATCAACACTATACCTTTTGTCATATTTTATACCATTTAACTATTTTTAACGAGTTTATTTTTAAAGTTAAACTTTGCTTTAAATGCTTCATATTTTTAAGCAGCGGAAAAATTTTCATTGCAAATAAAGTCTAACTAGCCATTGCCATCCCCTTCGCTAGGTTTTTGCATTATATTTTAAGACTATATCTTGCTTTATATTATTTTTATCAAAATAGCCCTTTCATTAAGCTTATAATGTATTGAAAAATATTGTTATAGATTTTGCCCTTTATTTAAAAAGTACAGGACTTAGATTTCTAAAATGGAAGTATATCTTTTACGCTTCCTCAACCCTCCAACTTCTGGAGTCGATTTCTACAAACCTCATGTTTAGCATACCTTTTATAAACAAAAGATGCATATTAGCCAAATTTAAAGTCTGTAGGTTTAATAACTCAAATCTATAATGGCCCTGTAAGCAAAACAACCTCTAGTTAGATAATTCCAAGGAAAGCCCGTGTTTAGGGGATTTCTACTAAACAAAAGGAACATGCCTTATGAAATTCATATCTGAAAGTCTAATATTTCCGGTTATCCTGGCCAGGAAACAGTCCAGACCTCAATGCTATCGAAACCTTGTGGCACAGTCTGAAAACACTCGTCTGAATGAGGTAAACATCAAATAAAAGGGAACTAATTAAGGGTATAATTGTTTCCTGGCATCGTGTAATAAAGAATGCCGAGCTTAAAGCTATCATCAGCTCAATGGAACAGCTGCAAAGCTGTAATAAGAAATACGAGGCTATTAAGTACTGATAACTTACTGCTATCTAGTGTATATCTATAATTTGCAGCTTATCTTTTTTATATTGTAAATATTAGAATTTTGCGTTTTGTATTAAATTCAGCATTCTTTTAAAAGCATTCATCCCATTCTTTTTAAAAAGATATACTCAACTTTGCATTTTGTGAAGTGTAACATTGTCTATAAATATATAAATTTTAATATATATATATATAAATTTTCCAAAAGTGTCCACATTTATTGCCTCACTGGATATACATATATGTATGTGTATGTGCGTGTGTATTTGTGCTTTACTTTCGCTCTGACATTATCCATCGATTCTAATCACTAATAAATAATTGGTGAGGTATACTTACGCTTCATGTGTGCTTACTATCTTCAAAACTTTTGACACTTCACTCAATAAAAAAAGGAAACAAAAAAAAGCTGCATAATTGAATGCCCTTTACCCGCGAAGAACTATTTTCAAACTTACCTGTCATCAAATCCCAGTTTTACCTCATAATCTTTTCATCGATGTGTTAAACTCATTTGCATTACACAGCAGTCAAAACGTATTCTTGTCAGCCAGAGACATGGAAAATTGGCGTTCTTGATAAAGATTCATACCATTAATAATTATGGAAGCGCATATGACTAAACGACCTCCATTATCTGATAATGACTTCGCCGAGTACAAACTTTGGAAGAACACTCATTATCCGATTATTAAGCGAATGAGGTAAATCTATTCGAAGTGACAGGCAGAGTCAAAATAATCCCATCACACACACACATTTAATCATTAAAGGAACAATGGCTCACTTTGTCAACATTCATGAACTCAATTAAATAGAAATTGAATAGCGTGCCTTTAAAATAGTGCATAGGCCATAGTGCTCCATGAGGGTCATTTATACAAATATATCAGACAGTTTTATTGATTAAATTAAAAACAAAACATATGTATAAAGTTTATTGAATGTTTAACGCAATCACACACATATCATTTATAATAAGTGTATAGAAAAGTGAAATATAGCATAATGAACGTTTTAAATCATATTTTATATTACATTTTTATAAGTTTACTACAAATATATATAGCTTCATAAATGATAAATTCATTTAATGATTTGAAATTTTCTTACTTTTTATGATCCTTTATAACAGTAATCAGATTCATTTTGACAGTTGTACCAATGTTTAAGTACTTTGTTGTTACAGTCAAGTTGTTCTAAGTTTCTGGTGCATTTATCAGTATTGGATTTCAGGTTATCGGTAGTTTTATATTTTAAAATTACAGCCCTGAAGTTTTTGAATATATTTTATTTTAATAAAATAATGCACTATTTTAGAAAGAAAGGATGCACCATGAAATTTCCATCTGCGAAGCATTCTACTAGGCTGAAATTTCCTTTTTCTGTCGGCTTCCGATCTCCGGCATTTTGAGATGCTGGAATGTCCAAAATGGAGCATGCTGCCGGAAGGAATACAACAAGGTACATTTCAATTATGGTAGAAAGTCCCAGATAAATGGGTCATTAAAAGTATTAAACTGTTGCAGATATCCGGCAGACAGTAGGGACCTCTGTCGATCAATTCGTAAGTAATTATACCATTTGTAGATGCCTTCCCGACATTAGGACTGAACTCGTGTAAGCCGTTATGAGACTGTCTTTAACAACAGAGCATTATCATCAAAGATTAGAATGGTGTAGTACCATAGACTAATGGAAAGGTCTTCGCTATGAGCCCCACTTCTGTCTTGGAGAAAACAATCGAATCACATGTGTGGAGGCATCGTGGTTAGCGCAGATCCACAGTTCGTTGAGAAAATCCTGCGTCTAGAAGATCCTGGTATCATGATGGTGGGCACAATTTTGTAGTATGATGGTAAATATCTTTTGCTGATCGTACAAACTCTTTGATAGTTTCCAGTCAGTTGTTGTCCCCTTCCTGAACTTCTAGTCTTAAACAGTTTTCCAACAAGACAACGTTCGACTTTCATATTGCTCCTGACTCTAGAGTTTGCCTAAGCATGTCAATATTTTACCAGCGTTTTCCCAGACAAGTCTCCGAGAATGAGAATGTACAACTTAATATGTAACGGGATGTCACCATTCCACCTATACTTAAAAATATGCACAAGCTCCGCGCCATGAATTATGTAGCAAGAGATGAATTGTCGCAGGACTTCATAAAGAATCTATACGACTCACTACAAAGGCGCTTGGTATATTGTATTAGAAATAATAATAATGCTCATATACCATACCGAATTATACTTCTATTTTATCTTTTGTTGAATGCATTTTGTATAGTTCACGTTTCATTATTAATGGTCTTGAGCCCTCTAAAGGCTGAGCGTAATAGTTAATTTTTAGTTTACTCACCAAACGGGAAATAACCCCAAATTTATATTCCAAACAATTGGAATGATAGTACTTTTAAAACAGAATGATAGAATCGTACATAACCAGCGTATTTGGATTTATCAGAAAAATATTTGCCTGAAATCTTATGATTCTAACTGCTTCCTGTTCAACAAAACTATAAACAGCTGAGATCTTGGGAGCGAGAAAGAAATTTTTTTGGTTTTGCTTCCTTGTCCACATCTCTGCATGTTTTGTGCCTTTGCTGCTTGTGTTTGAGTGCTTTTTACGTAACGAAATAAATGTCCAACTGAAATTATAAGAAGCTCCCTTGCCCTTTCCACGACTGTGGTAACCACAAATAAATATTCTTTTAGTGCAACAATACTTTACAACAATATTTTTTTTTGTGTATATATATATCGAGGGCACCATAAATTAGTAAAAGTTCTAAAAATTCATAAAACACAAGTAATGATAGGAAAAATTTCTATTAGTGCCAAAAGAGGATGAGAGTGACATTGGATGTATTTTCCTAGTAAAAAAATATTAACAAAAGTAACAGAAAGAGAGTGCTCACACGGCAGACTGACACTTTTCGGCAAATCGGTTATTAATAAAAAAAAATCTAGCTGGAAAAGTATCCGTCAATCGAAGCACTTGCTTTCTTTCACAAATTGAGCCTGTTAGACTTTTCTACAAGAATGATTAATCTGCAACTGAATGTGTGTTTGTTACGTTGCAAAAGCTTTGCAAGGAGAAAGGCCTAATGGTGCACAAAGGCTTTATTTCATTGAATGGAATATGGAACTTGTTTCGACATTTTAATGAAATGGGGAGTTTGTTGAATCATTCACGGAGTAGCAGACTATCTTGTGCGGGGACCGTGTCCACATGTGGTACAAAAAAGCTTCATAAAAAAATCTCACAACAAAGACATCAGTGGGTAAAGCAGTGCTTGTAATGCTGAAATAAAACGTGGCTTCCAGAACCATTAATTAGACATATTCTAAAAGGGACTGTCGAATCCATATTAATACTATATCCAGACAAATGTGAGACCAAATGTGAGACAATACTTCGCTACATGGGCTCCAGCACAAATGGAATGCAGCCCACGGTGGTTGTTAAATCTCACGTGGGCAGAATAAGCCCACTTTTTACAGTACGGTAACATAAATTAGACAAACAGTCGTATCTCGGTGACGTTTCATCCTCTTGAGTACCTGAGCCAGACACTGCACTCTCCTCACTTGACTGATGCTTTTTCACTCCATCCTTTATTCTGGGTACGTTATTTTTTGAAAAACCTTGCCTTGTATCCGGCAGCAAAATTGTACAGTTACTGAAGGAGAGTATCTTATGCTTTTGCTTGACCACGCTGTGCGTACATTGCAGGAACGTTTAAGCTTTACGGAATGTCAGTTTCACGCAGAATGTTGCCCCACTCCACGTAGTACAGGAGGTGAAGATGTTATTGTTAGAAAATTTTACAGCAGACCTAATATTAAACCATGGTTTTAAGGTTGCACAGTCCACAGAATCTTCAGGTTTTACACCAAAAGTTTTTTTATTGTAAATATGCTTATATGTCTCGTGTGTACCGATACTCTCGTACCACTTTAGTGGAACTGAGACATGACAGGCACAACAAAAATTAGCTTCCATTAATGGCGACAAGCTACACACACTCCGCTGAAAATATCGCCCTGAAGCATTTTACTTGCCTATTACCTTGTTCTGATGGCCATGTTCAACATCTATTGCTGTAAAATTGATTTTTTTGTTTTTGTTTGTCTAAAACATATCATAAAACGCATTAATAGAATGTTTGATCGCCTTTGTTTAGTTACTTTTGTACTTATTTTTTTCTTACATGGACTATAAATTCAATATGTCCTTTTTATCCTTTTCTCACTAACGGAATCTTTTCCCAATCATCACTTGCATTATACGAATTTTTTAACTTTCTACGAGTTTATGATGTACCCGGCATATAATAGAAAATCTCTCTGTGAGAATGTTTTAAATTCAAATAAATTAAATACATTTTCACAAAGTGTAAAAACGAGTAAAAAGCATTTTGGAAGGTGAGAGAATATATATATATATATATATATTATATATATATATATATATATATATTTGTGTGTAGTGTGTGTGTGTGTGTGTGTGTGTGTGTGTGTGTGTGTGGTGTGTGTGTGTGTGTGTGTGTGTGTGTGTGTGTGTGTGTGTGTGTGTGTGTGTGTGTGTGTGTGTGTGTGTGTGTGTGTGCGTGTGTGTGTAATTTGCAGTTAAAAAAATATAGATGAAATGTTTTTTAGTTAATCAAATTTATATTCGAATTTTACTTAATAATAATGACTCAAAGAATAATCAATTAATTACACCTATAGTGTATGAATTTAGAGTCATTACCATTTACTTATTAGAACTCTTAAATCTTTTCCATGAAGTTACAGTGATAAATTTAAATGATCCGGTTAGAGCTGTTGCAATTATTATTAAAAAACATTAATAAGAATAACAGACATCATATCTCATCTTTGGAGTATGCGTAGCGCGCAGCTTGTAATACCAGGCCTTTGTAGGTCTTTTAATTCCAATATATTATTAAGAATTTAAAAAAAAGTTGCTAGATAGTGTAAAGGTAGTAAGTCTGACTGCAAAGTAGAAGATTCTTCAACAGTGTCCAGATCCGATTGACCAATGCAGCCGTTCTCATTCCTATATTTTGTTATTATTTCTGGTCTTAGTAACCTCTTGAATCGAATTCTCTCTCGGCTGATTATTCTATAAATTACTAGCCACGTTTATATTAAATTTAGATGTTTTCCTTCTGATTTTAACCTAGGAATAGCATAAATAAAAACATTTTGCCAAATGATTAATGAAATTTTACAGACATTTCTCTTTTTTCTAAAATAATAGTAATTTATTTAAGGAAAATATGTGAGACATAAAATTTCATCTCATTTACTTGCTTGCATTAATAAACAGGAAGAAAGATGCGAATTAAATAATATCAAAGCTTAATTTTCTCTTTTATTTATTTTTAACTTGGAATACTATTCGAATTGTTTCATGTTACTGAATACAGTTATTAAAAGTTGAAAAGTAATAATAATTGTCTCGGTTAGTCTTTAAAAATACTTTTCATTGAAATCTTTCTAGATATTACTATAAAAGAAATCCGTAATTTTTGATTATTTCAAACAAATTGGATAACAAGAGAGCTAATTAGAATTTTATATAAAAAAACAATATTTGTGTGTAATTTTTTCACAATATATATGTGTGTATTTAAGTATATATAGATTACAGTTTTACATCTTTTTCTCAAAATTATGTGCATTAATAAGTGGAATTATCAATGAAAAGAAAATAAGAAGAGAAGTTATTAATCTACAAAAAGTGTTTTAAATGATATATATTATAACATATATATATAATTGCATATATATATATTGTAAGAAAGATATTATACTTTAAAGCATTGTATATATTTCAACTATTTCTTAAAAATTTTTTAATGATTGATTTGTTGATTTTATAAAGGCCAAAAATATTTAAATTTATCTCATATTTTCACAAAAAAACTACAAACTCTTCATTAAGAAATGTTTTCAGTTCCATTTATTTATAGTTAAAATATGCCATAATAAGATATGTAAAAACCCAATTATATAATACTACACCAATAGATAAGGACAAGTACTTTCGAAACCATGTAATTTAGAATTAAAGGTATAATATCGCAACAAATAAGACTATAAAATATTAACAATTTAATAAGACAGCAAAACTGCAAAGATATACATTTACAATTGAAAACAGAATAAAATACGTATCAAAATATCACGATATTTAACGAGAAAATTCTTCACGCTGGAAAGTAAAATTATCGCAATTATAATTATGGATAGTATGTGAAGATTTTGAAACAATCATACAAACGCGTATACAGATTTATATGTAATAAAGCTACAAAATTATTTTTACTTATACCAGTATTTATTACACCTTTTATCTTCAAAATGAACATAAAATATAACTCATAAATATTAATAAAATTAACTTCAATCTTAATCAGGTACCAAAAAGTTAAGGAATAAAACACATTCTAGAATTTTTGTAAAATGGCAATTTATTTCAAAGGAATATTCATTGAATTCCGATTTAAAATCCTATTTCTTCTTAATAATCTTCTAATTAATGCTTCTATATAATTATAAATTAGCAGAAAGTATTCTTGAAACGTTTTCTTGGTAAATTTCAAAATGAACTTTCTGAGCTATATAGAAAAGACAGCCATACATTCCATTGAAGTGTAATATATACAGTATCAAATGTTTAGTTTCTGTTTCACCTAATCCTACCACGAGTTCAGAGAAACTCTTGCTACTAAATCATCATTAGCGGAGCATAATCTGATGGCTTACCGAGTTCATTACGATAATGGAAGTATATAGTCACAATAAAGCAGATGCGCGCGAGAGTACAAAGAAGTCAATTATGAGATCTAGGATTACCAAATGTAAAATATACATGCTTATTAACCAAACTGTAACTCATCAGTGATACCCACCCCTTTTGTATCTCGTATGTACTTCACGCCCCAAAATACAAACATATTAGTAGATGGATATCGAAATAATGAGGCATTCAAACTATTCCAGTATAACAGGTAGAAAAATGAGAAAGGCTTTCAACTTTAACTTTATCATTGTAGTCCGCAATATTTACCTACCAATATTAAAAGAGTATAATAACAGAGTATTATTCTAGTGCATTTTTAGTTTTAGTTTTTCTCAGATTGTTTTTTAATTGCTTAAATGTGTTATAAGTGCATACAAGGAAAATGTATTCATTTATACACTTTGCCATTTAAAAATGTAACAAGAAACTTAACCCTCAAATATAGGATATTTTGCTTTGAATTTTAGAGAATCGTTTTTGTAGAAATCCAGTCACAGGTTATAAAAAAAAACCAAGACCCGGTAATAATATCGAGTATTTATTTCGAAAAAATTTGTTCGTAGACATTTAGCAATGTACAGTATTTTCCGATAATCTGACATATAATATATCCAATAATATTTTCAAACGCAACATTAAACCTGAAAATAGATGAGAAGTACTTTTTTCCCCAATTTCTACTATTAGATCTCATGTGCTCTCCCCATATATATTTAATACTTGTATATATAAATCTGGTGTCACACTGTTTGTAACAAAACTCCTCCGAAACGGATTGACCGATTCTTATGGAGTTTCGTGCGTATATTCAGTAGGTCTGAGAATAGGAGGTAAACTGTTTTTCATACCCCTAAGTCAGTGTTTCTCAAACTGTGGGGCGTGCCCCTGGGGACGCATAACCCCTTCAAGGGGCGCGCGCATATCGAAAATAAAAGGTTAAAAAATTAATTTACTGGAATGAAAAAAAAAATACTTTCTGATATAATAAAAAATACAGATTTACATTGATATGATTTATATATATCATCTGGTGAGTAAAGGTCATCAAAAATAAAAGATTCTACTTTGAACGCTCATTAGCTCTATCTTTGATCCTATAGCTAAAAAAAAAAATATTTTGTTTGTTTTTGCTGTAATCCTACGATGAGAGATTTTTTATTACGTTTCTTTTAATCTAAAATATTACTTTTGCTGGCTTTCAATTTATGGGTAGGGTTACCTGCATCCCTTTTTTTAGGGAAGTTGTAAATTATATAATTCTTTTTGCGCTTTTTTTTCACAATGTAAAAGATTTTTATGATATGGATAAACATATTGAGCACTTTGAAGGATTAATTGGCCAATATTTATTTTATGAGTATACTGAAACATATAATACAAAATCGTTAATTCTGGGAAAACTGTTTATTTGTTACCAATGACCTTGACAGAGAATCCTCTAATATGACAGTCTTAATGGGGCTAAAATGAATTGATAACATATCTCCTTTTTGGGAGTGTCAAATGTTTTTAGAATCTTAAGGTACTTGTTTAGACCGAGTTCCCGGCACGACCACTATTTTCAAAAAATTTTCTTGAACATGCTGCATTTTCCCCATGAATAACTTAGTGGTTTTAATTGTGATGTTGTACGACTGATTATGGTTTATAAATGTAAATAGGGAGAATATAAAAAAAAAATTGGGCATCTGTGATCTCTCTGAAAGGAAATTGAAACTGATCAAACAAAGGGAAACACTTGCTGAAATAATGCATATTAAACATGTTAGGGAAAATAAATTTGAGAAAAGCAATAAAAATGAAACGAAAGGAAATTTTCAATATAGCTACATTAAGAACTTTATCAAGAAAATATGAAGCCATAAGTGTACCGCAAAATGCACTTCACCCTGTCAAAAAGACACAAGCAAGAAAAAGTTCAACAGGATATTTGTCGATCATCAAAGGACATTAAAATTACAATAACGTGAACAAAATGTGACAGTTTTGCTTCAAATAACTTTCCTGTAATGCTGAAAAAGTGTCTGTGATTTGTTTTCCTTTATTAAGGTCACGCACTTTGGGAACAATTTAGTTCATTTTTATTGGATATTTTCCCCAAATTAAGAAAGACAAATAGAAAAATCCTTGAAATAGGTAAGTATATTTTCTCTTAGTTAAATTATTCACTGAAATTGGATTTTTATCTTGTATATTGAAAATAATTATAAAAAATTGGGGTGCATCACTCCAGCGACCATTAACGTTGGTATCGAGTGACACCTGATCCCGGGTTTTCTCCTTTAAATTTTAAAAAAAATAACACAATTGTTATTCATTAAATTTTATATTCTTTTTTTATTACTTAACTTTTTATTCTAAATGCAAATTCTGCGCAGGCTTAAAATTACAGTTCATTCAAAACCATTTTTTAATATGAGTATTCATTTCAATAAATCATTTTACATTTTTGTATACATTGTCACGCACTTGGTTTTACTCTCCTCCATATAAACTCTTATATCAAGAATAATATATTATCATTTTTTAAAAAAATAAACTCGTGTTAAGAGTGGGTACTTCAGCCAGTATAAAAACAAGTTTGATAATTATCAGTGACTTCCCCCCATGGGGTTGTCTTGCAGAGCAAAGTTTTTCAAAGGAAGGCTAAAAATTAGAGATTGACACTCAGAGTTATTTTTGATATTTAGCTCAGATCTATATTTTTGTCTTCAAAGTAGCCATCGCAGAAAATCCGGATTCCAAAAGGGATGCTATTAAAAAAGGTAATAGTATACGAAATGCTTTTGTTTTCAGTGCAGAAAATTCGGGATCCACCTCTATCCCGAATTCAAAAGGTGATTTATTACAAAATTGCCCTTTAATTTCGTCACTGGATGTGAAATCTATGAAGATCTCTTTTTCGGCAGTTGAGAGCCCTTCCGGAAGTATTTGAAATGGATCCCTAACCCATCCGTAACTTGCTATCAATTTGCCCTCGTCTGTGTACTTGTTGATGCTTTATTATCGTCGAATGCTCACTGTGATTTAAAAATATATTTATGATTTTGTTTTAATCCACTGCCGTAAATACTTAATACCGTGAATTATAATTAACGCGGGAATTATGAAAATGTACATTCAAAGAGAGTTTCGGTATCTAATCGATTGGGCCCAAGACTGACTAGAATTGTACGAAGTACAGCTTTTTAAATGTTTTGCGCAGACGTCTGTTAGGTTGCCTAGACTCACATGTACGTTTGCGGGATTCGGGATGTAATGGATATGAAAAAAGGGCAACATAGATTAGGCTATTTTTAATGACATTTGTACTTTTAGAAATGGATCTTGAAGGAAATAAATCTTTAATTAAATATTATTTCTCAATCTGTTTCAATTTAAAAATTAGAGAGAAAAATTAAAAAAAACCTATTACTTAAAAGTAATTTACTTAAAATATATATTATAAGGTAACATATATAAAAAATTTAATATTATCTTATATTAATACTGGAATTAAGAAAAGTTTAATAAGTATCAGCGACTTCCATGAACTTGTCTTGCAGAGCAAAGTTTTTAGAAATTGACCCTCTTTTTCTATATTTAGCTGATATCTATATTTTGTCTTCAAAGCAGCCACCGCATTTTGCAGTATTTTCCCAAATTTTAAAAAAATCAGAAAAGAAAAATTACATAATAATTTTATCCTATTATTTAAATTTTTTTTTTTTTTTTGTTTAAAAAGAAACATATAAAAAATTTAATATTTATGTTATTAATTTGTACGGTTTATAATTAGGATTTGTATTGTAGCTTTAGCGTCAAAGGGCATTTTTTTGCATTCAGTAATTTATTAATGTAAAAGGGGGCGCGATAAAAATTGTGTTGAAAGGGGGCGCCAGTATTGAAAGTTTGAGAAACACTGCCCTAAGTGATAAGGGTGGTCCGGAAAAGTTAAGAAAAATTCGCAAAATGTCGCAATGCGTGCGTGTCGCTGGAAGCGGATTTTGTTGACAAAAGTGCACGAAAAGTGCATGCCCGACGTATTTCGGGTTCTGGAATCCGATTTTCGAATCTATTCCAAAAAATATCCGTAACTTTGCCGGATAATGCCGGACGACCATATTTTAGACACACCGTGGCGTTCTTTGGAGCGCAAAATTCTTTGGAGCGCAAAAACTTGGTCTCTGAAGAATCTCGAGACGGGGAAACCTAATTTAGTATCCGATCCAAGAAATTCTCATAACTTTGCTGGATATTCCGAACGCCCGTCTATTACGCGAAACATGGCGGAATCTTACCCTAAAAGTCTTGGAGCGGGAAAAGTGCATTTCTGGTGTATTTTGGGATGGTGAATGAGAATCTCTGAAATATAATTTTAGAAATTACCATAACTTTGCCGGATAATGCCCGACGACCGTCTATTACGCGAACCACGTAGAAGCTTACCCTTATAGTTATAGAGCGGAAAAAGTACATTTCTAGTGTATTTTGAGATGGTGAACCAGAATATCAAATCGAATTGTAAAAGTTTCTCTAGCTTTGCCGGATAATGCTGGACGATCTTTACGTCCCCTTCCAGTGACTGAACTTGCAGGTTCGGGTACGCCGAAAGTAGTCTGGTTGCGTCTAGAAGCGGAAAATGAGAATCTGATATAAGGTTTCAGAAACTCTCATATTTTTGCCGGATATTGCTGGAATTAGGTGGAAAAGCTTTGCTTTCAAGTCCCACGGGCAGAGTTTCATTCCCTCTAGCGATTGAACTTATACGCTGGAGCATCGAAAGTAAGTCCCGTGTGCGTTTTGGGATTTGGATAATGCCGGATGACCATAATAGTCGCGGACGGTGGCACTAGCCTAACTTGCAAACGTAGGGACACAAATTGTGTGTCCTTTCGGGACCGCTTATCCGAATATCTCCATCTAATTCAAGAAAATCCCATAAATATGTCAAACAATGCCAGGCAACCGCATTTTACGCGAAATGTAGCAGGACTTACCTCAAAATTCTTGAGACTGAGAAAAGTGATTACCTGGTGCTTTTCTGGGTGGGTACAAAATTCTGAAATTGGATTTTAGAAACTCCCGTAACTTTGGCGGATAATGCTGGACTACCGTAATGCCCCTACACCGGGTGCATCTCAGAGTGGGGAACGAGAAACTGGATTCAGATTTCAGAAACTCCCGTAACTTTGCTGGATATTGCTGGAATGAGGTCGAATTTCTTTGCGTTCGAGTCCAGCCCCCGGATTTTCATTTCCTATAGCAACTAAACTTGCGAGCGCAGCCTTGCTAAAATACGATCGTATTAGGAAATGACATTTTCAGGCATTGTTTTCCCTTTGTTAGATGGAGGAGAAACTGCACATTCCGCATTCATGCCACCATAAGACATTCACAAAAAACCAGATGCAATATGTACCATTGAAAAAAAATCGGGTTGGCTACAGTATTCCAAAGAAGTTCAATCATAAACAAGTATAAGTGTGTGATGCCCATAAACAGTGACTCAAATCTTTACATAGAACTTTGCAAGATTTTTAACGGCCACGAGGAAGTATTCGGTGGTGCTGTTGTACTGCTGTTTGGTGATTTCCGACAGACATTAACAGTCATTCCTCGCTCTACTTTTGCTCAAGAGATTAACGCGTGTTTAAAACAATCGTTTTTATGGCAAAACGTGGAAACACTTCGATTGAACATAAACACACGCTAGGGGATCAATCAGGGCAAATATTTTCTAACCAACTGCTGGATATTGGAAACGGTGAATGAGAGCTGCATCCCAATACATATCGTATCAAATAGCCAGCCAATTTCTGTACTGTTGTTCAGACAAAAAGGAACTGATTGAGTGTCTTCCTGGATACACTGTATAATTATCTATGTAATGATTGGCTTTGTAGTCTTGTTACTTAATCAGAAAAATGTCGAATTTTGACGAAATAAACTTCCAGATATAGAGTTGTTGCTAGGTAATCCAATGCTTTTTAAATCAATTGACACACTATTGTTGATGAAAACAAATCCCTAAACTTTCCAGCTAAGTTTTGGAATTCTCTGGATGTATCAGGAACGCCACCACACAATCTTACGTTGAAGATTGGTTCACTGGTTATTTTGCTTAATTAAAAATTCCCCCTAATTAACAACGGTCATGTTTATTCATCAAAAGAATTACTGGAAAACTTCTTGAAGCTAACACTCTCTCAGTTTAAAGGAGAAATAGTCCTGTTGCACATTCCGCTGATGTTTCGTCAAAATTTCCCCGTTTCAAAGGCTTCGTTTCCCCCGTTCTTTTGGGTTTTTCGCGATGACCAAAAAACCCAAGACAACAACGTCCATTTGATCTTGGATTTAAAAAATTCATGTTTCTCAAGGGGAACTATATGTTGCATGCCTCGTGAGGAAACCGGAATCTATTTGAGATACAAAATAGGGGTTTCCCCAAAAAATTTTTGCACGATTGGGGTTTTAATTTAAGCTTATTTATTGTTATACATTAAAAAGATAAGAAAACATTAAAAAATTTATTTAAAAAAGTTAATCACCTTTTTATAAAATTAAATCTTCATATATTGTTACTTAAAAATTTTAAGTATTTCTGTATTATACATACTCAAATAGGAGATGAATAAAATACAAAATTAAAAAAAATTATGTTGTTTTATGATTAATTTCAACTGTTCGAAATTGTAAGCGAAGATTAATTTGACGGTATTGAATATCTCAGAATATTAAATTAGAGTATTAAAACAAAGCTACAGCAAAGCATGGCTGGGTCAGCTAGTATATATATATATATATATATATATATATATAAAAATATTTTAAATTTTCAATAGTTAATTAAATACTTTTTTTATTCATCTAATAAGGGTTCAAATACATTTTTTAAACTTGTAGTGGATGACACTTGATGTTAATAGTTTTTTTTCAAATATTAATTTTTTTATTCATTTTATTAATTCATGAATCAATAATAACAAACAAAAATAATAATAGTCCAACACCATATATAAAGAGGAAAATCGCTTGTTATGTCCCTGCAACGCAATGGACTTTTAATCCAAAGGTCGTAGGTTCGAAACCTGCCTGGGATGGCCTAATTTCCGATAATGTGATTTCTTTTTACTATAGTAGTTTAATGGGAAGTTAAATTTAATTAATGCATTGTGACGAGCTTTACGCGTCCTCTCATTAATCATCTTGGGGAATCCTTGGGCTAGCATTCGTGTTTAATTCGCAGCCATCCCTCTCAAGAAGAAACGTATTCAGATTAGTTCGACTATATAAAATCAGAGTTTTGGTAATTATGGAGAAGGAGGTAGGAAGCAGATACAGTCGCTACGTAGATGAGATTGAATAAGGTGTACTTTAGCATGTAAAGATTAAAAGGGGGGTGTTTGCCTCGGAGTTGAATTAGTAGATTTTAGGTTAGGAATCAACAATAGATTACATTGAGTTAGATTAGTTGATTCCAGATATTTGCTTAAATAATCACTGCTTTCTCCGTACTACTCATTAGACATTCACTTAGAGAATAGCTTGTTGTTAGTTAAGTTGTTTGACTAAATAAATAATTGTGATTATGGAATTTTCTGGCACTGCTTTCATTCCTCCTACACTCTTAAGTAGACAAGATGGTGAGAGAGCAACTTCAGGTGTAAGTCACTCGCAGCATAACCCTTTAAGACCCGAATTATTTCTATCTTCAAATATTAAATTCTTTTGGTAATTAATACTATATGGACCTCACTGGCATTGGGAAAATAATAAAAAATTTCCGTTCTCCACCCCCCTGGACTGTAGATGGTATCCGCACGATCGTACGGGTTGGGCGTTATCTGTGAAAAAGGTCACCTATGAAATTTTACATTTTTAGTTCTATATAAGTTCATAGAAGAAACAATCTTAATCCAACTAAAATTTTTACAAATAAGGAAATTATTGGTGTATAATTAACTCTTTTATTAATTCATTATTTATTTATTGTAAAAATCTTTTGCTTTGTTTTTTTGACAAGTATAAATAACCATTTCATTTTTCACAACATGTTTTCGAACTGCTTTCGTAGCTTTTAAAACTGCACTTGTGTGTGTGTGCGAGGCCTTGAAACGTCATCAACAATAAAAAATGGTATACATGTCAAATTTTTTGAATGGGAAAAAAAGCCATCATGTACAATTAAAACACTTATCTTTTGCGAGGTGGAATTACAACACTGTGATTTTCATCATCAGTTACAATACTTTGTTACCCTTTGGGAGGCTGATAACCTTCAACTATCTAAATTAATTTTAAGCCCCCTTTTTGTTTTTTAAGGGGGAAATTTTATTTGATATTGCATCTTGTTTGCTGCAAAAACCCAAAGAATTTCCACACTAAAAATGTAATAATGTGTTCAAAGACTTTATGGTAAAAATGAACAAAATTGTCTTTCTATTTCAAATATTCCCATTGTTTTTTTTATCGCTCTCATCTGAACGATTCTCCTTCCATGTAGTGTTCATATATTTTTGTTCGCAGCATTGTCATCTCCGAGAGATCACTAAGTTCTGATTTAAGTTTAATCTGATTTATTATCAATTGAAAAATTTCTTCTGTGAGAATTTTTTTAGACACCAAAGGTTTTTTTTGGTTGGTTAACAAAAGTATTCCTGAAAAAAGAAAATGTATCAGTAAAATTATATATATAAAATTATTTAAACCACCCTTAAATACCCCCGGGAAAAAAAATTTTTTTTTTGGGGAAAGAATGGATGCAGATATCTGTGGAGAAAAAAAATGCCCTACTCTTTAACAAATGTATGAAAAAAAAAAATTAATTGCAAAGAGAGAAAGAAGAAAAAAAGGGCTCATCCCTGGTAAAAAGAAAATTTGTACTAATTATGTAACTATTGTTTTCCTTTTTTTTGTTTGGGTTTCATAAAATTATTGAAACAAAAAGAAAATGCGCATGGTAAGTACTTACCCAAAAAATGCAGTGACTCCGAACGCCCAACCCCACGTCGTCGGGTAAAAAATTTGATCTTTCAAGCCACATTAATGAATATATTTAATATTTTTTTTATTTTAAAATTTTTTTTATTATTCAAAAAAATTTTATCAAGCAATTAGAAATGTATTGATAATTACCTTTTTACGACAGTTAAAAAGAAGACGTGTTTTCGTTGTATTTGAAAACAAAGATAGATTTGCCAGCTGAAAGTAAAGCATGACCACAACCATCGTCTGTTGATAAAAAGTAACACTTTACACTTTCTGCAAACCGTCTTAATCGTTAGATTTGCGATTTTCTTACAGAGGACTATTCCAGAAGCAAAATTGTATAAGAATTACTAACCCGCACGATAGGGCAGGTTGGGTCTTAAAGGGATATTTAGTAACAAACAAAAAATATATAATAGTCCAACACCATAAATTGCAAGGAAAATTGCTTTCTATTTTGCTACTTAATATTGTGATTGTCATATGTATATACTTATTTATATTAATTGTAATTATTTAATAAAAAGTAACTAAAATCGAATTATTCCTTGTTGACCTAAATAGGAATTGACTTAAATTTTTTATATTACTTCTTCAATTAGATACATACACTGGCCAATGAATTAGAAACCTAAGATCAATATTTTATTGGGCCACCTTTTGCACGGATAACTGTTTTGTGATTTGTTTAAGAGTCTACATGCTTCTGTAGTACATTTAGGTCCCAAGAATACCTTACATTGTTTATGCAGCTTTTTAGATCTTCAAAATTAGATGGAAAAGGAGAGTGCTGTCGGATGTGTTTTTCCAGCATATCCCACACATTTTCTATGGGAATAAGATGCGGGCTATGTGGAGAGCAGGGAAGGTGTTGGAAATTATACTGATGTTTAGCGAACCTATTTTGCATATTTCTAGCAAGATGTATAATTGCATTATCATCTATGAAGTATCCATCTCCATAAGAGTAAAGCTGCTTGACACTTGCACACTTGACCTGTCAGTATATCTAGGTATATCATAGCTGTTTGCTTACGCTCGAGGAAAACCAGGAAACCTCTTCCATGCCAGCAGAACACGCCTCATACATGATGCTCCCACCAGACCCTTGCACAGTGCGAGTAAGGCAAGGATTCACGGCTTCCTGGGGTTCTCACCAAGTCCGACGTCTCCCATCAGTGCAAAATACGGTGTAGTGGGATTCATCCAACCACATTAACGGTTTCCAATCCTCGGATGCCCAGTGACTTCTTTTCCAACACAACTGTAAACAAATTTTTATGTTTCTGGCAGAAATGAGTGGTTTTCTCACAGGCACCCAACTATGCATTCCTATCCTCTGCAATTTCTTGCACATGGTTTGAGCTGAAATCTGTTGGGCAGAGACTTGGTTGACTATTTGTGTCAGTTGAAGCACAGTACAGTCCCTGTTCTGCCACCCAATTCGTCTGAGACGTCGCAATCACATTCTTGGAAAACTGTGCTCGAACCGCTGTTATGTCTTCAAGAGAAGTCTTTGTGGTGGGTTCTGATTCCAACTTTTGAAAATCTTTGATATGTCTGATTTTGAGAACTCTATGAGATTTGCTGTCTTAAAAATCGAAGCCCAGCTTACCCGGGCACCAACAATAAGCCTTTTTTCAAATGGTGAGAGATCTGTCGTTTTTCCCATTTTGCTTCATTATCGTGAAAAACACTAATACAACTGACTTATACTAACAATCTAACCACGTGTATAACGTGTCTAATCTGACTGAGGCAGCCTTGGCCAGTAGCCGGCTGCAGTGCTTGGAAAGAAGATGATGTATTGTCTTTGGTTTTCAACGTGCATTCGGAAATGTACCCACTCATGTTATTGAATAAAATTAAATGGAACTGGAATGTGGACAATTGGCAATAGTTGCATTTAGGGTTAAAATAAATATTCAATTTAAATGAAAGTATTTTTTTACGAAAATAGTTCAATACCATGATGTAGTACACACAATTTACAAAATATGTTTTTCCTCTAAAAAAAGTTAGGCTGTAGATTTATTCTTATGAACACCATTTGTGTCAGCATAACTATTGATCTAAGCGTTTCTACCTGTTATCCTACAAATTTAGATGCATGCATGAATCATTATTTTACAATATCATCACGCGTATCAAAATTATTTTATAATCTCATTTTGAGTATATCAGTTTTAAATTAATATTTAAGAAAATAGAATTTCATTCAATAATTAAGAAATTTCAAAGATTTAAATAGTTTTTTCTCTTAAGTCATTCCTTACAAAAAAATAGAATTCTTTTTTTAAAAAATCAAAGTAAACAAAATATATTTCATGTGTTTTGTAGTTTTGCAATTCAGAGAACTGTAGAATCTCTTATTACTCGTAGAAATTCTAGAATTTTCTTTTCCAATATGAAAGGAGATTCCAACTCAAAGAAAGAAGTTTTTGTTAGACATTTTCTTATGAATATGCAAACACAATATGGGCCTATTGCATGTACCTCATCCTTTCAACTAGCCAAGAAAAGATTTCCAGTTTTCAACAAAGAATTCTTCGATTTCGTTTTCTTCTTTTTTAATTGCTTTCAGGACCAGCTGTTCCTATCTTTTTTTATCTAATATTTCTGAAAGAGAAAGGAGAATCTTCAACCAAGAAAAATTTTGTCCTATGAAAATAGATACTTCTCTTTTCAAAAATGTATGAAATTTTGCGTGATAAAAGTTTGAGATTTCCAATCGCATTCGAAACATTTCTTTATATTATTTAAGAGAAAAGCAAATCCTTTGAAACGTTTTTGCATTTATATTGCTTATATTCTCGTCCCTTTTTCTAATCATACGTAAGAAAAAAAATTAAAAAGTTATATACTTAGACTTTTTAATTAAATTACCTCACAACTGCTTTACACATAAGTAAATAAACAGAAATTTATAAGATCAAAAACTTGCATGAAGATTTGGTTAAATTACATTAGTCAATTAAGTGTTATAATGGAAACCACTTCAATTAAAAAGAGTTTTCAAAACGAAAACTTCACATAGATTTTTATGCTTTTTTCTTACCTATTTAAGCATTTTTGTGGTTTTATTCAATTTCAAAAATTTCTGGGGTCAGTAACACCATTAAGAAAACTATTAAATTTTGAAAATGATTTTTTTAATTTCCGTATTTATCCTGCACTGTAAATGTGCATAAACTAGAGGAAAATTTCTCCTATTGTTATTCATGTCTTGGATTCCTTTGGCTGGCCGGACGCTACGCTAGATCCTTTGGGGTAATTATGTGGAAGTGTTAGCAAGGAGACAACTTCTGTTTGGACGTCGTTTAGTTAGCATAGTATAGAAGTGTGAAGAGTAGGATGCTAGCTCAGGTATCGTTCCCATCATTTAACCGTGGTTCAAAATTATGAGGTTTCGCCCCAATTTTCACGCCAATATCTCGTGTAGCTTCAAAGTGAGACGTTAATAAACAATCAATTGATAAATTAATCAAGATTCGGACTCTCGCGGCTCAAATTAAGCACCACCAAGGAAGCACATTTCAAGTACTTCTTATCTTACCTAATTTGATAATTGAAGAAGGTAATGATACACTAACAAAATCGAATAACAACTTGTATCAGTAACCAAGTTGGACCAACACCTTATTGACTCATCTTATTGACTAAGTAGTGACGGTAGCCTAATAGTCATGGTCACGGGCTCATGGATGACGTGTAATGAGTTCAAGACGTACTGCTAAGGAAGACCCGCCGTGTAGAGGGGCTGATACACGTTAAATCTGTCGTGGCTCCTTCTCTAGTATTAGTAATGTTTATGTTTGGTGAGGCGGGGAGATCAGGGTGTCGCCTTGTCGCTTGACTGAGATCACATCCGTCGTCAATAACCCTCGTGTTTATTCAATTCCTACACTATTAGCTCACACTCTCTATATATTTATATATCTTGGTGGAATTTTCAATCGCTAATAAAATACATTTTAAAGAGCTCAATCGAGCTGAAATTTTATATACATGATTATTTTGAATGACAATACAGTTATTTAATTATAATTAATAAAAATCAACTTGTGTCAAAACTTTAAAAGATTTTTTTTTCACGTCTTAAAGCATTCAGTTAAACTGAAATTTTATATACACGATTATTTTGGATAACAATACGATACTTTAATGATAATTAATAAAAATCAATCACCACACACTTAATGTTGTGAATCTGTCATATGTATATACGTATTTATATTAATTGTAATTATTTAATAAAAAGTAGCTAAAATATAAAATATTTCTTTGTTGATCTAAGTAGGAATTGACTTTAAAAATTTTTTTATATTACTTGCTTTAAGCATGAAGTTTATAAAGACTCACTCACTCTTCTTCAAAATAAAATAAAAATTAACTCCTCCGAAATTTTAATAATTTCTTATTATACATGTATACTGCGTAGTAGTACGAAATTTAAACTCAAGATATTGCATTTGTTGGATTAATAAAGGCATGAAACATGAAGAATAATTCCGAAAAAACATTTTTAATTGACATGAAGATGGACAAAAGCTTATAAAACTTGGTCGTGACTTAACATTTCAAAGACGGACATAATTTTATTGAGAAATTATCGCCAAAATCAAGCCAATAAGGTAATGAGCCAATGAGGTAATTCACAATATTATTATTTTTAACTAAATAAGGCTCTTTTAATAAATATAGCTCTTATATTAATATATTTTTTTAAAATTAAATCCTTCGTATGTGAAACTTCTTTATAGTTATAAAAAAGATCGGGTGACCAATGAATATCTTACATAGTGTTAACCACATTTTACACAGTTCAAAAGAGAGAGCAAATGTACAGGGTGAGTACAAATGATGTGGACACGATTTTAAAGTATCCTGTTTACGAGAAATTACAGCATATATTATAATAAGTGATATATGAAAATGTAAAGAGAAACATACCAAGTTTTTCCCACAAATGATCAACCGCACATTCAAGATTGCTGTGATTGGAATCCAAACATAGTGACAATGACAGATGAGTTATTGTGTATTAGAGTAGACACGGGTTTTTTCTGTTATTTCGATGCAACGTACATTTAGAAATTATTACAGAAAAGAAGCACTAACCAACAAGTGTATTCTACAATGGTATCATCAATTTCAGAAAACAGTTTGCTTGCGTAACAAGAAAAGCAGCGAAAAGGCTGAGGCAGAGTTTTGTTCGAAGTCCTCGGAAGTCTACGAGATTTGCCGCGTGAACTTGTAATGACCCAGAAAACAGTATGGATAATTTTACGAAAAATATTAAATTTCAAGCCGTGTCATTTACAATTGACACAACAAATAGAGGATTTGTGCAACATTACGAATTCTTGATAGATTGATATCGTTGGAGAATCAGTTCATTTCATACAAAAGGTATGATACGAACTGGATTACAGGTTAGACGTATGCCGTGAACAAGCTGGTCACATAACGAATTGTTGTGTGTGTAACCAGAAAAAAAATATTTGATATATTTCTCTTTACTTATATTTGATATATTACTCATCACTTATTATAATATGTGCAAAAGTTTCGATAATGTGATTTTTTTAAAAATAGAATCAATCATTTGTATTCCCTCTGTATTTATACATTTATTGACTCTATTTGATAATTCTCAGCACTCGTTCCTAAATGAATAAGTGAGTGAATATCTCATTCAACAACTACTCATTAAAGTATTTTCCTAAGCTTAAGTACCTAAATGGGTCTTAAAAGGTTTCTGAGAACCGAAGTAATATTTTAACGATCATTACCATACCAGCCATAATGTCTAGATTGACGCTGATACTTCTTTCCTGTTTTTCCCGAGATATTTCTGACCTTTTATCTCTCAATTCGGTATCATTATAATTAAGATAAGTAAGAAGATGTTAAATGTCATTTGCTTGAGAATGATAAAGTTATACTTTTGTTCTCAAATTATATTTTCAAGGCTTGACATATATAATATTAAATATGTAAAACATTTTTTACGAAAAAATCGTGGTTTTGTTTCTTAAACAGTAATACTATAAATCTCCAATAATTTAATGCAATGATGAAGCAATCATACTGCAAAAAAACTAAGAGAATAATTGAAAAAGATATTGGTGCTTTCATTCAAAGTTCCTGCTCATTTTACCGGTTTAATTGAATGTACAGAATTTTTTAAGAAAACAGAACATATTCGTATTTCCACAGAGAAATTCATTCATTCAAAATAACTCGTTATCGCAAGATATTTCTGTTTTAAGTGTCCTAAGGTCCAAAGTGTCTAAATACGAGTATTTCGTCTATTTTTTTAGTTCTACAACCATATTTTTTGGTGATGGTATTCTTTTTATATTTATATATAGAGAGAGATATAGTAATATAAAAGATATATAGAGTAATATATATATATATATATATATATATATATATAATTGTCTGTGAATTCTGTAATCGCTGTTATTCTTAGTTTTGAATTCTTTTAATTGCTTTCAAGTTTCTTTTCTTAAAAGATGAAATATTTTTAAAGCTTGGATTTTTTTTACTCAGAACATTTATAAATCCCTGTGCACCTCAAAATAAAGGCCTAAATTGTAGTTTAAAAAGAAAAAATTTTTCCATATTTTTATCTACTTTTATACGACAAATTTAAAAATTAGGTATTCAAGAAAACTCAATTTAGTTAAGTTGTATTCCCGTTCCAGTAAAAAGGATTTGCCAGAATGGCATAGCTGGCAGGAAACTAAGAACTGGGAAATTTCTACGAGCTTAAAATATTGATATCATGCATCATAAGAATTTAATCCTGATTTTTGGGACACTAACATAAATAACTGCATTATTTTTATAAATTGCAGAATCATTTAGTAGAACTTTTCAAGACCAACCCCTTCAACCTTAAGGCTTGGGGAATTTTAAGAATTCCACGAACATTGGGGTTGAAGCACACAGTTGACTAATATATATATATATACCATCTCTCTCACTTAGAATTCTCATAATATTACATTATCGTGAAAGTAAAAATGGCCATTGTCAGACAAAAATTTATGTATTTTAAAATTACTAGAAAATGTATTTTAAAGTTGCTAAAATTTATTTTTTATGTACACTTATCATGTAATGCAAGGGCTATTTTTTAAGTAAGGTCCGCTTGTTTTAAAAAAAAAAACAATGACAATATTTTGTTTAAAAAAACCTTTATTTTAGGATTGTACATACGTTTGCCTATTTTTCTACATAGTCGCTGAGTTTATTAATGCACTTGTCATACCTTAGAACTAAGTTGTGAAATCCCTCTTCAAAGAAGTCTGCCGCCTGGTCGGACAGCCAAGAGTTCCCGGCCGCTTTCACTTCTTCGTTGTCACTGAAACGCTTCCCGCCAAGACTGTGTCTAAGGTGACGGAAAAGGTGGAAATCGCTCGGAGTAAGGTCGGGGCTGTATGGTGTATGGTCCAAAACCTCCAAGCAAAAGATTCGAATAACTCCCGAGTCGTTCGAGAAGTTTGAGGCCTTGCGTTATCGTGGAAGAGCAAAACACCTTTTGCGCCGTTCGTTTTGCAATGCTCTTTGGAGCTTCTGAAGAGTTGCGCAATAGGCACTTGAGCTAATCGTTGTTTCTTGTAGCATAAAGTCCACCAGCAAAACACCGCACCGGTCCCAGAACACTGTTGCCATAATCTTGCACTTTGTCAGCGTTTGTTTGGCTTTGACCTTGATGGAAGAGGGTGTGTGTCGCCATTCCATCGACTGTTGCTTTGATTCCGGGGTGATATGGGATACCCATGTTTCCTCTCCAGTAACGCGCGCGCGCGAGAGAGAGAGAGAGAGATTCGACTTAACATGTCATCCCCTTCTTTCTTGTAACGAATAAAAAAGTCCAATGAAATGGCAAACCTCTTCTCTTTGTGTTCCGCTGTGAGTAGTCTGGGTACCCACCGAGAACTACAATTTCTTAAAGTTGAGGTCTTCAGTCACAATTTTGTACACTACTGATCGAGAAACGTCGGGGAATTCCAGTGAAAGAGTGGTTATCGTGAATCTCTTGTTCTCACGAATTTTTGTTTCAACTGCTTGCATCAAATCGTCAGTGATTACAGAGGACCGGCCTGAGCGTTGTTTGTCACATGGACGCTTGTTGGCCCATCTTTAAACTTCCTGACTAGGGATTGCAATACCGGTATTTTGAGCCATTTGTACAATTTTGTAATACCGGTATTCACAAGTTTAAATACCGATTTTTCGGTATTAACTAGAATTTTTTTTTAATTTACTCCGAAATAGAAAATGTCTTATTTACATAATTATAATGATTTTAAAAATGAAAATGAAAAAGAAGAAAAGACACTAATCAATTCAAATTTTATCAAGTTTATTATACATTTTCTTAAAATTTTTTTCCCCTATACCTACGCGCATTCAGAAGAATTCGGAACTGTTTCGAAGATGATGATAAAGTAATGATAGTGAAAAGGAATTGTCTCTTGATCAAAAATTAGAATTAGCGATAGTAAAAAAAATTCAACAAACCAAAATACAATACTGAAATCATCTATATCAAAACCATCCGACGCGAAAAATCGATTTATTTGAAAAGATGAGGGATTTAGAGGTAAATACTTAGAAAAAGTATATCGCGCTTCGTTAATAATACCACCAACTAGCTATAGATTCCAAAAGAGCGTTTTCGACAGCTGGTAATATTTGCATAAATTACGTCCCAGGATTAATAACAGTACAATTGATGCATTATGTTTCTTAATATCACATTTCAAAAATTTGTAGTAGTACCATAAACAGAATAGTGATATTTACACTTTTTTGTGATTTAAATGAATAAGATGTTCTTTTACTTTTTTGTGATGTTTTTATATACTGTTATAGAGTTTATAAGTTACAAATTATTTTTTGTGATATTTACACTCTCTAGTAAAACTGGCAAATAAAACAAAGACACATCTGTGTTTCTTTTCTTTCTAAAATTCCCGGTATTAAGATTTAAGAAATACCGAATACCGATATTGAACTTTTGGTCCGATATTGCAATCCCTATTCCCTGACCCATTTTCGAACATTGCTTCTCATTGCTTCTGTGCCATAAACTTCTGTTATCTGGCGATAAATATCTGCAGCCGACTTGTTTTATGCAGTCAAAAAACGGATAACAGACCGTATCTCACACTTGGCGGGTGATTCAATCACCTTAAACATTTTAAAGTCATACAGCGAATCTTGTACAACTGCTACAGAGCTGGAAATGGTGTGAGTGTGTTTGCAAAGGAAGCCAGTCAGTGACGCAAAGACGCATTGAGGCGCACGCGCGAACTAGGAAATATACGCGCCAACGGACCTTACTTTAAAAATAGCCCTCGTATTAATAAAAAATTAAAATAAAAAAAAGGTTACTAATCTATTATCAGAACATTACGCGCCAAACGTCTTTTCGGCGTGGTTTTGAAATCATACCAAATATAATTTTGTAGCTCAGTAGTTTTCAATCCACGATAGTGTCTAACAATAAAAACTCGATGCGTAAATAATTTAAAATAATTGATGGAAAAATTTAATTACATAGATTTTAAAAGAATGAAAAAAGATCAATTAAGCAAAAATCTTTTTTATGGAAAACAAATCAGAAAAATAAGAGTACTGGGATTTAAAAAACTTAATATTAAGAATTTAGAAATGCCAGAAAAAAAGTGGAAAACTGAACAAGGGAAAAAAATAATGACAATGGTTAAGAAAATCCAGGGTTTTTTATAAACGTCATTGAGCGGGAAACGCTTAAAAACTCCTTGATCAAAAGTAAAATTAAATTAAAGCGGAAATTCGCAACATGCTGTCAGCGAAAAAAGAATTATGTCTGATAGGTGCTATTGTGCGACCGGAAATTTTCAACATCAGATCCGCAATAAAAACATGAACCGCGCGTTAAATTTTTATCACTATCTGTACAAATTGTTTATTTCGCTGTGTTTATAACCTAAGGCTTTCAATAACACCGAAATGAGCGAAATCTTAAGAAATGACAAAGAAAAAAAAACTCTTAGAAAACAAAATAAAGAGGAAGTGCGAATTCGGCAAACTTTTGTTCCATAAAAACTGAAAGCCAAGCCCACATATATTTTTTCAAAAAAATAATCTTGGTACTCACCAATAATGTTTAAAATATCCGTGTTCGAATAAACGACAGAAGAGACGAAAGCTTCAATTTAGACAACTTAAAAGTATGGAAATGGTTAAGTTAATAAAAAATCGAATTAAAATCGTAAGAAATAAATAGAATTACTGTCATAAAAATAATCCAATGAAAATTAATTATAATATCCTTAACAAGGATGGGGTAACTTCAGTACCAAACAATAAAAATCCAGCCAATCATATATAGTAACGTTATCGCCCAACTTGACAATTGTCAACTACCACTTGGTACGTAGTGTACTGATATCAAATTAGTGCCAAAATTCGATACATTCTAATAAACTGAGATCTTATTTATTTCAACATGCTTCTTTTATTTCAAATTTAGAGCCAATCTTGATTTATTTCAAAAGTTTTAAAAAAATTTTGATTTGAAAAGGTTTTTTTAAATTTTGAAAATATTTTAACCTCACAAAATATATAAATTCCGGAAGAATGCAATAACCTTAAATAAAAAATTGTATTTCAAAACCCTTTGGGATGCGGTATCGTATCTTTAAATGTTCTTATGTTGGTATTTTTTTTAAATATTAAAATTGTTCAAAGTTCCTACATGAAACGATAAGCATATTTTGGACAAACTACTTTAAACTTTCAATATTGATGACAAAGATGGAATAGAAAGTTGAAGTGGGAAAAGTATAGCCCAGTTAATAAAAATGTACATTATAAGTGTGTGTGGGCGTGTTGAGTCATATATTAATTGAATATAAGAACTTAAATGTTCAGTTGATTGTTAAGAGGTTCGGATGAAATTACGAAACGTTATTAATATTTCGTTTGCACATATAAAATCTTTCATATTGTAAAGAACTCTAGACCCATTCTGAAACTCTAGGTGGCAACGTGGACTGATCTGAGGTACTGCGCCGCGCGAGTGCCACGACGGGGTATTCGGTGATTACCTCTCGACGAGAAAGGTCGTTTAGTTCCGCCAGCGAGCTTAGAGTGGATATTTGTTTTTCGGTGACTGTCTTGCAACGAGAGAAGACGGTAAGCTCCATTAGCGAGCTTCGTGAGGAGATAATTCAGTGATTGTCTCTCGAACAGAGATCTGTGAGCTCCACCAGCGAGCTTTCCTTGAAGATTTTTGTATCTGCCTGAGGCAGATGTGTAGAATGCTAGCCTGGCAACTAATTTGCTTTATTTCTTTAAAATTGTCATCAAACTCGGGAGATTTATGATTGTTACTTAAAATGTGTATAAAGTGTAATATAATTTTATGATTTGTCATCGTGACCCAATAAACTATTAAAACATCATTCCAGTTTCATCAATTGACAATGCTAGGACATCACAATATTTGAAGGTGACGAAATTTTGAACTTATCTTTTTAAAACACTAAAATTATTTATGATATGGGAATGTCTCGATTTCAATCGATATATGATGTTAGTAAATTGTGATGTTAAAGGATTCGGCTTATACCAATAACTACATAGCAAAAACAGTTTAAAACTTTTTCAGGTTTGAGAAGCGAAATTAGAACACAAAAAAAGGAAATTGTGTAAGATTGTAACATTTGTTAGAATGATACCATGTGATGATTTTAATTTAGCATGCTCTCTTAAAATAAATGATTAACATTCTGTTACATCCTAATATTACGTATGAACTTTGCAAAAAGAAATAAATTATTAAAATAAAAGTTAGTGAAATAAAAATTGTTTCTTAAAAATTGAAATTTCCAAAATAAAAAAATTTGGTGGAATGAGTCTTTAAGATTAACTATGATAAAATAAACAAAATGAAAAAATTTGGTAAAAGTCCTTTAATTTTAAGCAAATTAAATATTGATAGCAAAATGAAATGTATGCATTGTTCTTAAAAATGGGAAAGAGCAGACGATGAAAATGTTAAAATAAAAAAATATTGAAAATATTATTAGATTTTTCACCCTTATGTAATATATTATACTACCATGGAAAATATACCCAAGCAAGCACATAGAACTGCTCACATGTTGGCTGCAATTGGAACATTCCAAAAAACTGAGGCCGTTCTTTTGTTGTGTTGAGCCGAGTTCTGCACTTGGTCCTTTGAAGCTGACGGAAAGACAATTTATCGAAATCATTACTCCCACCGATAATGATGCAATAAATAGGGCGCCATGTATTGCTTGAGAAGAAATGACAATGGAATCATAATCCAAAAACAGCTAAGATACTTATGTCCTGACAGCAATTAAGACTTCATATTTCACCATATGTGTGTGTGTGTGTAAACACATAAACGTTTGAAAAAGTAAGAACAATGAAAATTTATATAAGTATGAGAGCAATTTCTTAAGATTTGAAATATATTTCATTTCATGCTGAGTGTACTTATAAAAAACAAACATTTAAATTATTTTCTGAGCTCCATAATTATGAAAAACCTTGTTGTAAGAACCTTAAAATTTAAAGATAAAATAAAATGTTTAGATTTCCTTATTCTATTAAGTATTATGTTTAGTTATATGAAATAAAAAGTGTGTCTTTTTTTAAAAAATGTTCGGGTAGAAAAAATTGAACGCTAAGGAGTTAAGAAAAAGTTGAACAAAATAAGCTTCTTGTTTCCTAGTTAACATACACAAAACAAGCTCATCTAAAAATTGAGTACAATTTAAAATAGGATAAAAGATACTCACACATAGTGCTGCCTTTTTTTAGAGAGAACTTCTTAGGCAAAATTTGCCTCTAAATGAAAATAATTCCATGAATATTTAACATCAATTCCCGAACCTTTTAACATGAAACAAATAAAATAATAACTGGTGTGAATAAAAAGAATTTTCATCCCTCACAAAAAAAAAACCTTTTTTTTCAAAGGCATGCAAAGAACTTTAAAAAGTTTTAAAAGGGATTGCACCAAAAGTTAGCCCGAGGCAGCTCTTTATTAGAATTCATATCTTTCTGCTTTTTCACATTTGCATATCCTTTCTTTACAAATTCCGTCATTCCTTTCACTCTTTCAATGCCTTTCAGTGGTGTTACTCTTTTTTCTTTTCCTTCCCAAATGGATTCCTCTGATGAATACCCGCGGAAGAAAGGGAAACTTTTTCCTTCTTATTCACTGGCACATATCAGAAATTTCGATTTTATATGTGATTCAATCTCGTTAAAAACAGAGTTCCATTTATGTAATGATCTGGAATATAGATATTTGGAAAATAAAAAAGTTGTTTGTGTGTGTGTGTGGACTGAAAATAATTCTGAAAGGTTTATTTGCTTACTGTATCCTTTAAAATGCATCGAAATAATAAAATAATAATAATAAGTCTAGATATATTTTATTTCTTCTGTTTTTATTAGTTTGATTCTTAGTGGGCATTGTTTTGTTCATATAGACAGGTTACTACACACACACACACACACACGATAAAAGGTTACAGCTTTACTTCAGATAAAATCTCAAATTTCTTCTAAAGCTCAAGTTTATTTTGCTTATATCTCTGATTAAATGGTATTCTAAAGGTTCAACCCAATTTGAGTACATACTTTTTAATTTTTTTTTAAAGTCTCATCGTTATTAAGTTACAAAAAATTCCTAAGTAGACTTTTATTTAGAGTTTTCTAGAACCACTTATTAATCACATAACATTGCTATTATCATTATAATGACCATATAAAATGTAAAAGCAGAACGATGATAGAGAAAATGAAAGTGATATTAATTTTTCTTTCAAATTCAAAGTATGAGTACTTTGCGTAGTTCGTTAGGCGTTGGCCTTGTACGTCCAAGTTTTCAGGTTCGACCCCGGTCCAAGTCCGTAGATTTTCGAGATGCAGAAAATCCACAGCGTCCATGTCGTATGATTGTACGGCATGTTAAAGATCATTAGAGTGCCTGTGTGCTTAAATGCTGTCTGAAAATTAAATTCCTTGTGCAATTTCGCATCGTCCGAGCTCAGATTCCTACCTTTGGGGAGGAAACTGGGCGTCAAAAATTACATCGCGGCAATTAGTATCTTAATTATATGGTGCCGCACTAAAAAGTTAAACCAGCTCCCGAGGAAAAAACAAGGTCTGCAATGGACCAATCCGCAGACCCATTTGAAATATATATGTATAGATATGAGTTCTTCTAAAACAAACTACCTGAAGATCACAGTCAACGAAAAGAAAGATTCGAAGATTTGATAAAACATATTGTGTAATGCGAGTGATGAAGCCTAACAAATTCTTAGGTTAGATACAATATCATCATATAAACGTTAAAAGTAGAGTAACTGTACTCTAAGCTTATAAAATAACAAGTAGATCGTTTTTTAAATTAGGAAAAACAAAGTCGAAGCATTGTTACATTTTTCAGCCATTGGAAAATAATGCCAATGTTTTCTATTGAAAACATTGGCATTGGCTTGGCAGACACCAAGTACCACAAGATTCTTCATTTTTTCATTCAGGTCACGCCAAACTTTTCTTTTCAATACATTGAAATTCCATAATGGTATCAAATGTGTGTGTAATACATAGACTACCAGGAGTTTTTTTTTCACTTGTATATTTTTAAACCTACCCATATTTTTCACTTTATTTTTAAAAAATATCTTGTTTTTCCAGATGTAGTCAGAAATGAATCTAAAATGTTGAGTTAAATTTAATTAATGCAATTTCTTACATAGAATCAACTATCAGTCTTTTCCACACAAGTCTATTGTCTAGTACCTAACTGTGAATAATGATTTTTTCTACACGAGCAATTATAAGTAAACACGATAAAAAGAAATGCTTCTCAATTTTTAATACTCGCGACTTCTACGTGATTCAATGTTCTTGCCGTTTCTTCTAGCTCAATTAAATTTTGTCACCCTATGTAATCATGGTTTTAATTTTTTTTTCTTTTAAATTTAAAATTGGTATAAATACCTTCCATCGTCTACTCATTATCATTATAAAACAAGAATTTGATAAACTTTCGGTGACAAACTGTTGACCTTGTCAGGGGTGTTTATTTGATCCACCGCACTGCCTTAAGCGACTGAGGCGAAAGGAATCCCATATTCAGGCTAGTCGTTAAGGGCATTTATCCCTGCAACTTGCAGAAAAAGGCGCCACTACATACCTTCTTCTTAAAGAAGAAAATTGAGGGGGATCTGTTTGATTTTCTGAACGATACTGAGAGAAAGTTGTTTCCCAGCCAATTACAACAAATGTGTAATACATTTCCAGAAGTTTTGGGTGTCGTTGGAACGTTTTTCCGTTGACGGGTTGACGTAGTGAGCAATCTCTTGTTGAGATGCCGGGAATGTTTTAGTTACATCCTCTATGGAATAAATGCATAATCAACCAGTATCGTTAGGCTTTGCTTCCATATAGTGTCCAATTCCAGGGGCAATACTTCACTACAAGCTATTGACCATTTGTCAGAGGCTTTTATTTAATCCACCGAACTATCGTTCCGTAGCTACACCGTGCATTCCTTAGGCGACTGAAATGAAAAAATCCCTATTCGAGGCCAGTCGTTAAGGGCTTTTATTCATGTCCATTTTTGTTTGTGACTTGCAGAAGAATGTGGCGCTGCAAACTCTCTCCAAATAAGTCAACAATAACACACTAATTCGATTTTTAGCGATGCAGAATATATAATTCATATTATCAGAAACAAAAATATGAATTTCAAACTCATGGTAGATATTATTAACAGTGTACACACAATAATTCTGTAAACATTATAATATAGACGAAAGAGAGAGCAATTGTAAAAATGTAAGCGGACACTGGATCAACATCCAAAATTTTGACGTGTAAACTTAATTGATCTCTTTAGCACCAAAAGCAACCATACCTTCACAAATGAAAGCTCTTTCAGTATTATGCGTGTTTTTGACAATTGGAAATTTGGAACAAAGTTTTCTTCTCGAAAATCAACTAGGGAAGAATATGGTAGGCTGTTAACAAGTATTCCCTTCTCGAGCAAGCATTTTCCTCTCTCAATAACAGACTGATATCACACTTATTTATGAAGTACTACTGTTAAGTGATCTTTCTTCTCTTGGGGGTTTGTATATCACAGCATTAATAGAGTGAGAGCCAACTACCATCATTTTGTAATTCCTACTATAAGTTCACTCTCTGTCTATATATATACATATATATACATATATATATACATATATATACATATATATATATACACATATATATACATATATATATACATATATATACATATATATATACATATATATACATATATATACACATATATATATACATATATATACATATATATATACATATATATACATATACATATATACATATACATACACATATATTCATACACATATACATACACATATATACATACACACACATATATATATATATATATATCTTGTTCAAATTTTCAACCGTTAATAAAATACTTTCTATTCATTCACTCCAGTTCAAATACATTTTTAAAAACTTTTAGTGGATGACACTTGATGTTAATATAGTTTTTCAAATATTAATTCATTAATTAAATGTTATTTTTTTAATTTTAAATTTATTCTGCGTTACTTTTGTTAAAGTTACAACTAGTTGCAATAGATGGCGCCAGTGCGTTTTTCTAATGAAATAGGAATTGATTTTAAAAAAAAATTTATATTACTTTTTATGATTACAATTCAAGTGATATTTGCACTGTGGAGGAAATGGGAATGAAGATGTCACTCGAATAGATTATTTATTGCATTCATATGTTGTAAAACCTATCAAAAGAGTTGAAGAAAACATACTATTGTCTCAATATGCTTTCAATAATTATTAATTGATTAGGAATGAATGCAAAGCATAACTAAAAAATTCAACAAGGTAATATCTATTTATAAGGAGCTCAATCCTGCTGTGCTCAATGTAGCTGAAATATCCATTTTACTCAAATTATTTAATGAAATCTTTTCATTATCGAATCTATATTTCATGCGTTCTAACTCTTTTTTGCGAAAGAATATTTCTTATGGTTTTACATACACATTTCAAATTAGAATTATTTATTTAATTAATAATCTATTTGTATTTCAAATTTAACTGTATTGTGACTATGTCTCTTAGATACATTGTTACGTAAAAATTAATCTTATTTATATATTTAGAAATTGCACACCAATGTATATTAATAAAATCAGTTTTGGGCTCGAGTTAAAAAATTAAAGATTGATAAAAGAGGATCCAATATTTATATTTACAAAGCTTTCTTTTATTAATTCGCTTCAATGACCTTAATCTTTTGATTAATTAAATGTCAAAGCCACGGTAATTTATTTTGTTTCATCTCTTATATTTATTTATCCATATCTGTCCATTTATCAAAAGAATTACCCAGTTATTTCCAGTAATCTTTAAATAGTGTTGCACTGCGAAAATATATCCTTCATTATTTTCTGCTTATTTTTTAGACATGGGCATCCCTCAAATATTAAGGAGCGTCTCTCATTTATTGGACATTCTTGACATTGAATTTTAATTGTATTGCAAATTTAATTTCTTAGTGGACAACAAAAACTATTTTTAATATTAAAACAACTTTTATTTAATTGTGTTTAGTAATTTTTATAGGATTACATCACAGAAATATATCATCAGTTTTGAAGAAATGATTCGTTTTTGTTTTAGAAGTGTGAATTCCTTAAATATAAGGGGAAATATATTTATAAAAAATAATATAAAGCTATTTGCCAAATATTTTAAATTTAAATCTTCTTAATTAAAAATAAAAATAATAATTAAAAACATTAAAAAAGTGTCTTTGTTTTAAAAAAAGTAAAACAATTTGGAATAAAACTGATTTCACTTAAGGAGGATTTCTTCTGTATTTTTGAGAAGGGAAATAAAAAATTGGTTAAAAATTGTTAAAAAGGGAAAAAAAATTGGTAATTGTTTATTTCGACAAATGCATTGCTTTGAATAAATGAAATCTGGTTTGAATAAAAGGGGTGTGTGCATGTTTTTTAGATTTCACGATCTGTAAAGGAAAGTGCGAGTTCAAATGTTTCTGAAATTTCATAATTTTCGGACAATGAATCATAATTACACGGAATTTAAGGTACCCTACTACGTTCGGAACCTTGATTTTAAAAAAGCCCATAAATTGATAATTTTCATGATATTTAGTGTCACTTAGATTAGAATACCTGTAAAAAAATTGTTTTTATAAAAATTTTTTGAAAAAAAAAATTATTTAAAAAATTTTTTGGCAAAAATTCAGAATAATCTTTTTCAAAATGCCCTTTTTAAAAAATGCTTCTAAAATAATAATATTTCGCGCTCTCTCTCTCTCTTTTCTCTCTTATATAAGTAAAGACTTCCCCAGGGGTCGAACTAGGATTTCTAAAAAAACTCACATTTTTTTTTAGAGTTACCACCAATTGAAATAAATTATCGGGTTTTTTCTAAAATTGCCCCCCTTCTGTTGTCAAAATATGGATAAACCCACTTTTAAGTTATATATTTAAAAAAATTTATTTGAGCCTCTTAGAGATCGGGGGCTATATCAGGCAAAAAAATTATTATAATAGAAGCTTTTTTCAAAAAAAAAATTTTTTAAAACTGGGTCTTTCTATGTTCTTTTTTGTCAAAATTTTTACAAATAATTTTTTTTTGTAAAATATTCTTAAAACAAAATATACATTTCTAGTCTAAGTGACCTAAATATCTAAATAATATTTTCCCCTTTTTCAAAATCATGGTTTTAGAACTGTCGGTACCCAAGAATTTGTGTAACATAAAAATATTTTTATGTTAAAACCGAGTTTTTACTATGCAAAATTATTACAATTTTAATTTAAATGGTTTTGTAAAATTTAATTTTGCTGAGAAAACTAGCTGAGTGAATAATAAATGAATATTCTTTTGCCTGATAATTAGAAAAAAGTAACATACATAAGTTCATTTGAATACGAATCGTTAGAAGCTATTTCAAATAAAAGAATAGTTTTACTTTAACAAAATTGTTTCCAAAGATGTAAAAAACTTTCGCAATCAATTCAAGCATTGCAAGAAACTATTTATAACTATTTGTAAATATTTGTCTTCTAAAAATGTCTCAGAAATTTACTCTATTGCATCATTTAATATAAATATGGAACTGTTGAAATAATGATGAAACTCTTAATTTTAAATAGTGTAGGAATAAAACAGTATTCATCTTTGGAGGGGTTCTATAACACAGATTACTCATGTTCAGTAAAGTGTGTGTGAGTGAGGGAATAGTAACGTCACACTATTCAACTACACGAGGGCTTTCGGCGACGGACCTCGTAATTTTGAACCATGGTCAAGTGACGAGGACGACAACTGAGCTGGCACCCCCCTCTCTTCCACACCAAGGGGGGGCTCGGCCTCGACATATTTTTAAGTTTTGGGCGGGTCATCTCAGCAGAACTAGGCCCTGAACTCATGACATGCCATCCACGAGACAATATCCTTAACCACTAGGCTGTTGTGGTCATATAAAGTGTGTGTAGTGCAATAATCAAAAACATTATGCATATTTTTGTAAAACTTTTTATCATGCGGGCCATAATTTCTGATTTTTAATGATCTTATGTTTGTAAAATTGGTTTTGTATTAGTATATAATACGTCTAAATATACAAAGAAAGTCGAGTAGTATGCAGGGTAAGGTTGATGCTCAAATGAGTGAGAAAAATAAATGACGCTCAACAAATCAACATTAGGGCTATTGGCGACGACCCCTATAATTTTGAACGGTCAAGTGACGAGGACGACACTTGATTTGGCACCTCCCTTGTCGAAGTATCACCCCCACGCAAATGGGAGGACTTTGAGCTCGAAATATTTAACGCACTTCAGCCCCCTCTACATGGTAGGTCTGCATTGGCACCAGGATTCGAACCCTCGGAGTTCGGACTATTACCATTAGACTACCGCGGCGAAGGTTCACGCTCAAATTGGTTTCTTTTTGCTTTAAAAATTAAGTTAACATTTCGGTTAACTTAGCCCTTTTACAAAAAGAAAAATGGATGAAAATGGGGAATTTTTTTAATTTGTTTTTGGTTTTTCAATCAAGGCAAAAAAAACCTTTCCATGAAGACCGATTTTTTGTCATTATAAACCATTCATCTAATTGAAAATTTAATAGAGAAATTTCTAAATTAATAAATAAATGTGTCTTATCATAAATATCTCAGCTTATTATACTTTTGCTCGTCTTAAGTTGTCAACAAGAATAAAAAATGTTTTCAGAATTTAAAATATAAATAAATTTTTCCTTTTTTGTCCAACATGAAAAATATTAAAAAAAAAATTTTTTACTTTAACTAAAATTTTTTTTTGGTTTTGTTTTTTTTATTTGATTCATTAACATATACTCTCTTTCTCTCTCTAAGCAAAAATATTACCTAATATTACCAACAATATACATTTAAACAGCTATAATTAATTATTACACATCGTGATATTTTTACAAAGAAAAATCATCATTTTTACATTCAAAGTATGGTTCTTTTCCGAACATTATTGTCGTTTTTAAAAAATACCCTTGGGGGCTTTAAAATCTCTCTTGTAGTTAAATTCCTTTAAAATTAGTCAATTACATAAAATAAATATGAGAATTCGGGGTCTATGTGCTTTTTTTTTTTTAAAAAGGGAAAATTTCCCCTTTTTTTTGTAATCAAAACCTTTCAAAAAAAATTAAAGCAAATATTAATAAAATAGCACCAGGTCAATTTTATTTATTTATTTATTTGAAGTTTTTTCATGCTTGATAATATTATTCAGTTAATATTTCTGGTCTATCTAATTGTCTTTCAAAGGTTTTCGTGTACATATATTAAAAAGAAGAGAACTAAAATAATTTTCTTACAAGATCACTCTATACTTGGTGTTTGTGCATGCATATATATAAGGGGTGTCCAAATGAAAAGGTACGGAACTTCGTAACAACGTAACCATCAACATATTTGCTTATGCCGCTATGGGAGAGCGTAGCGAGACATCTATGCATGCGGATGGAGTCTCCAGCGCAGATCAAAACGTAGGTCGCGCTCGAAAAACAGAGGGTCTTATAAAGGCGCCGTCAACACTTGCTGAATTTTTTAAAAAAAACAATATTTATTATAGAAGTTTCTGGCCATGCTTTGTTTCCTCCTACACCCTTAGGTAGGCAGGACGGTCAGGGCGTAACTTCAGGGGGAAGTCGCTCACAGCTTAGTTAACGTACACTACAGGTTCCTTCGTAAAAAGGGTGCGCGTTATACGCCGTATTTTACTGTACTTTGAATAAAGTCTTCATTTATACCCACAGTGTAGTTTCGTATCTTTACATTTGAACACCCTTTGTAGCCTGTATATGACTCAGTTAATCCATGCCCTATTATTCATAAGACAGTAAGGTTTGTATTATTTTTGTTTTAGATAAAACTGAAAAGCAAGAGAAAGAATATTGTCGCGCACGTAATTACAGAGTAATATAAGTATACATGAATAACAATAAATTTTTAACCTTATTAAGATTCTAAGAATGGGAGCTCAGAGATTCATTTCGTACACAGTTTTGGAATCGTTATTTACTTTAAATAAATAATTGTTTATTGCCACATTTTCTGAAAATGTTTGTGATATGGCCCCCTTCCTTTGGTGACCATATCCTTGATTGTCAGCAGGAGCTAGAGGTGTGGGATTTTTATAATAATGAGTCATTTTAAATTCTTAATATGACTTTATTAAGAATATAACTTAAACGTCTAACAATTTAGATAAATTTATATAAATGAGAATCTAGAATGAACCAACACACAAAAATAGTTAAACCGAATCACGTAATTTAGACCCCCTTTCTCTAAATAATTATATTATCCGCCTATTTTAATAATATTACAAGTCCTAATATCAAATAATCAGTCCTACCTTATTTCAAACTTAACTTCAATCTTTAAATGGAAACCTTTGGGCGTGTGTGCAATGGTATGCACCTTGTAGTAATGCTTGAGTTTCTAGGTAACTTTACGATAAGCTGTCAATTCACGCTTGTGTCTCCTCCAAACATAACATTCATCAAATTGCCATCTTGCTTACTGAAACTTCTGTTCTTTTAAAAGCTATCTTATTTACATTTCTTATTCGCATTTCGTTTCTTGGATTTTGGTTGGAAAAGAGTTGCCATTAATCTTGGCCGTCAAAGAACCCAGAGGTTATGTTAAAGAAAAGACGCGTGAGCCCGTCACATGTTCAATTTGATTTCAAAAAGGGAAATTTAAACTAGTTGAAAATTCTTTTTACCTGTTTACATTGATTTAACACTGAATGTGCCAATCACTTAGAAATTTTGAAGGGGAGGGAAAGTAATAAGAAATTTTCTGCTTAGATATAAGTCAAAACGATATTTGAGAGAATTGAAATTATAAATAAAAATAGTATAATTATTGATTGAAGAGTAAAGGAAATTAATTTACTTTGTTTAAAAAACATTTTAAGCACAACAAGATATTAAAGTGTAAGGCATTTCATCAAAATTGTTGAAATTGGTTTTAAATATAAAATATATTTGAGAACAAAGATTTCAGAAATTTCATAATCTATACATACAAATAAAAATAAAGTCTCTGTTTGTAATTTGAAATTAACAGCTTTTTACTAAATGCATTTAAAAGTATATGCGGTAAAATCAATTTTTTAAATTTTTGTCTGTCTGCCTGTCACTTTGATCCGACTTATCTCTGAAACGGCTGGACCAATTTTGATGGAACTTTCACTGGCAGATAGCTAATGTTATATGGAGTAACTTAGGCTAAATTATTTTACAAAAAATTAGAGTTCCGTGAAAATAAAGTTAAAACCAATTAAATTGTGAACAATATCCGATTCAAATAGGGATTATTTTTATTCAATAGGGATTATTTCATTTCGCGAGCCTTCTGTCTCACAACAATTTTTAGCAGTTATATCAAACTTTTTTCTTTGATTAGGTTGCTGCCACTCGCGACATTTCCGTTCATGTCCTTTGATCCTAATGATCTTTATAGTCCTCACCCCATCGACGGTGTCAAAAGTCGTGCGTCCTTCTCACTCCTTGCTTGCGCCTTCGTTTGTGTTCGCTTCACCCTATTGCTACTTAGACCTGTTTTGATCCTAATGATTTTACAGTCATCATCCATCGACAGTGTCAAATGACATGCGTCTTTCTCACTCCTTGCTTGCGCCTTCGTTTGTGTTCGCTTCACCCTACTGCTACTTAGACCTGTTTTGATCCTAATGATTTTACAGTCATCACCCATCGACAGTGTCAAATGACATGCGTCCTTCTCACTCCTTGCTTGCGCCTTCGTTTGTGTTTCGCTTCACCCTACTGCTACTTAGACCTGTTTTGATCCTAATGATTTTACAGTCATCACCCATCGACAGTGTCAAAGGTCGTGCGTCCTTCTCACTCCTTGCTTGCGCCTTCGTTTGTGTTCGCTTCACCCTACTGCTACTTAGACCTGTTTTGATCCTAATGATTTTACAGTCATCACCCATCGACAGTGTCAAATGACATGCGTCCTTCTCACTCTTGCTTGCGCCTTCGTTTGTGTTCGCTTCACCCTACTGCTACTTAGACCTGTTTTGATCCTAATGATTTTAAAGTCATCACCCATCGACAGTGTCAAATGACTGCGTCCTTCTCACCTTGCTTGCGCCTTCGTTTGTGTTCGCTTCACCCTACTGCTACTTAGACCTGTTTTGATCCTAATGATTTTACAGTCATCACCCATCGACAGTGTCAAATGACATGCGTCCTTCTCACTCTTGCTTGCGCCTTCGTTTGTGTTCGCTTCACCCTACTGCTACTTAGACCTGTTTTGATCCTAATGATTTTACAGACATCACCCATCGACAGTGTCAAATGACTTGCGTCCTTCTCACTCTTGCTTGCGCCTTCGTTTGTGTTCGCTTCACCCTACTGCTACTTAGACCTGTTTTGATCCTAATGATTTTACAGTCATCACCCATCGACAGTGTCAAATGACATGCGTCCTTCTCACTCCTTGCTTGCGCCTTCGTTTGTGTTCGCTTCACCCTACTGCTACTTAGACCTGTTTTGATCCTAATGATTTTACAGTCCTCACCCATCGACAGTGTCAAAGGTCGTGCATCCCTCTCACCCCTTGCTCAACAAAAAAAAATAATAATAATAAATAAATAAATAAAACAAAAAAGAAACATTGATTCACAAAGTAGAAGAATGACATTATACTTATAGCAAAGTATTCCTTTACGTGGAATACATAATTATCAAGTTCTGGTAAACTGCGAATTGAATAAACACTTTCTTGTTAAATTCCACGTAGACGAAGTCGCGGGTAATAGCTATTTAACAAAATAAATGCATCGGAAAGTAATATTAACGTATTACACATCCAGATACATTTTATTTACACTATATTGAGCGTTTATTACACAAAATTTGTAACAATGTGTTACTTTTGCTGAGCAGAAGGAAGGTGTTTTCAAAAATCGACCCACAAGAGAGTTACGGGGCGTTATAAGTAAAAAATATATATTTTCTATCAGCTTTTATATCTACAGACTTAAAATTTAGCAAACATGTTTTTTGTTCAGCTGAGATATGCAAGATTTTTTATTTTACAATTCACGTAAAATTAACTCATTAAAAACATCTTTATCCTTCAGTCTGTATTGTTTAATTTTTCAATTCACCTGTGCGAAGAACGGGTATACCAGCTCTAGTGTTCAATAAAATTATAAAACTTTAAATACTTTCTCGTAAAGCAAACTTTTTGAGTTCATCGTTCCCTCTTTACACTACATAATTTATATATGGAATGCATCGTATTAACTTGCTTAATGTTGAGTTTACTAACATCTATCAATAAGTTTTAAAAAACAAGTTTTTTATTTTAATTTTGACACTTTCCTTGAGTTTTCATTTTTTTTAAAATCTAAAGGTAGAAAACTTCAATCACAATAAGCAATATATATATAATTTATAATTTCCTTTACTCAATTTTTTATAAAGGAAATATCCTACCTCAAAATTGCAAATCACTATTCCTCATGATGAAGAAAAACCGTAATCCATCACAAGATGAGATGTCACATACAAGAATGAAGTGTCAAGAGTTCTCAAAAAGGAAACTTCTTTTTTAAGCCTCACAATAGCATTTCTTTTTTTTAAATTCACCGTGAAATTGACTTTATTATAGTATTTTTAAGGTAATTTTACGCAAGAATTTACTACTTACATAAATTTTTTCATTGTAAAATAGAAAAAGTTCTGCTTTTGTTCATTCACAAAACCTTTTATGAAAGTTTTCACTTCAATTCCTTCGACGCCCTCCCTTTGAAATTTTGGCTGTCATCCAACAAATTGGAAAAAACAACTCTGTCTTAAATTCCAAGAGGAAAAATAAGCAAAGAAAATTTATCTAAATGCCACTTTGAAAATAGCTTTGAAATGTTTCAGGTGGAACGGAACTGTCTCATGAGGACCATAATTTCTACTTCGTACCATCAAATCATAAACTTAACTATATAAATATTGCAGATATTACTTCTGCTGAATGGGCATAAATCTGCACTGTAAACAGTAATTACTTCACTAAAATTTTAAAATATAATTCTATGACATTATTTTTCTTATAACAGAGCTAAGTTCTTGCATTTAAAACTTTTACGGATAGTAAATATAAATAAAAACTTTCAGTAAATAACCCTCATTAATTAAAAAAAAACATACATTTGCAAATAACATGGAATAAACCTCGTTTAAGTATTTTTAGTTTGTTTATATATATATTAAACAGAAATATCAACAAAATTTGATAATCATAGATGTTTTGAAGGTTTCCATGATACTAATTTCTTTTTCTAAATTTTCTGAAGTGAGTATTTGCAAGAAAATATACTTCCTCAATTTCTAAAAAATTATTGGTAAATATAAAATAAGATATTTTAAAAAATCGCAAGAACCTGTAAGAGCTATTCTTAATGTGAATTTCTGAGTATGTATGTACGTGTGTGAGAGAGATTATTATTAAGTTTCCCAATATAATATATATATGGAGTTATCGGTTGGTTTCGTTGCCGGTAGGGGGCAGTAGATGTCTAGCCGCCGTTCAACAGGATGCATCTCAGTAAGGGAAAGCGCCATTTACAATGGACTGAATTCATGTGACGTCACGATCAAGTGATTCCGTAAGCTCGTGAATATGGCGTCGTTTGTTTACAACTATTGCTTACGATTATTTTGTTCTTAAACATTTACATTTTACTTTCTAAAATGTCTTATTTTGCTGAAATGATTGCTCGATCAGTTAAAGAAAGGATTACTGTTGAGAAAAAAGATTTTTTACCAGGATATTAAAAAATGATAAGTGTTTTGAAAGCATGATGGTGAGGATTGCATACCATCTCCCCAGTATTTATGTATTTGACCACTCTTGGAATAATGTTTTCAATACCGTAAGACAAATGAAACTTCTTCGAAAAGGATTTTGGATAGATGTAGACTTCTACAAAAATGTAAATACTTGAAAGCAAATATTTGTTTATTTTATATTAAGTTAAATTGAGATCATATTATGTTTAGTTAACTTAAATTTTACTTATTTTACACATCTCCAAAGTAAACAGAGGTACTTCAGCATTTAATTATCTAAAATTAGAACACAAAAATCTGATATGTAACCATACATATATCAAAAACAAGTATATATATTTATAAAACTTATTTTACTAAATAATTTTACAATATTACAGGGAAAAAGAAAAAGTTTTTGAGAAGCATTCACTACAGAAAGGGAAAAATATCTTAATTTACTACAGCTCTGTTAATGTTTATTCTAGATGAGGAATCAAGTGCCACTTTCAAACATTGGAAATCAAAATGATCATTTACCATTTATAAAACTACATGTAAAAAAATTGTGCAACATTTTAAAAGTCTTTATTCGCTGCACTACTTTAGGTAAAATATATGATTTATCGATAATTGAATTCCAAATATGGTAATAAATTAAGGCATTAAAATTTTTAAATTAGAGTATGTGTATAATAGAATATAAATATGTGTCCATATATTAAATATAAAAGTCCTGCTCTCTCCTACATGATCAAAATAAAGTCATTTTTGAATCCATAATTCTTTTACAAAAAATTAAAATTGTAATATATTTATGGTAATATACATGATATCTATTAACATATATGTTTTTACAGTTTGACTGTGTGTTATAAATCTAACACACAGATATACAATTTTTTTTACTATGTATAACAAATATGCATTTCTTAGTACTTGTACAATTTTTAGAAGATTTATCACTATAGAGATTTATTTTATATCATTAGATTTATTTTTGCATAAATATAAGTCCTGAATAAATTTGTTGCATTGAGTTAGTTACAAATATCAACCCAAGAAGAGTACTTAGATCAATTTTATGATAATTATCGAAGAGAATTACAGAGAATCTTTTTCAAAATTATTGTTAAGGGGTTAATTGGTCAAAATCACTGATATTTTTGTGTGACATATGTTTCGAAACAAATTTTGGGCACTTGTGTATTATAATAATCAATTTCTTTAACTCAAAAGATATCTCCAAATGTTGCGATATACAGCCATAGAGGGAACTGTTCCTGCTCACGTTTGAATGCAGTAATAATAATAATACAATTTTTCGTAAGTTCTTGATGTCTTTTTGTTTGCGAAATTATTCAGCAGTTTAATACATACGTTTCATTTTTTTAAAGTATAAATATAGTTATATATAAGAGGATACTTTAGATACATATTAGTGATAACAAAATAACATGCCAATACATTTCTTCAAGTAAGTATTAAGTTTGTAAGAAATGGAACTGGAGTTGTTTTAACACTAAACATAAATATCTGGTCAAGAGACATAACCAATAGAAATTGTGAATGGAAATTTTATGCAAATATTTATTTACATATATATTGTATGGAATCTTATTTGCAATTGGTTGTGTTGAAAAATAAAATTCATTTTCATCAATGGATAAATATTTATTATTAATCAAAAACTTTCATATTAACTCTATCTACACTGCTGGCCACCGTAAATGCAACACCAAGAAAGACAAGAGAAAGCACAACAAAATTTATTTTGTAGATAACATGTTGTGACCAAGTATCAAATGATTAAATTTATAGACTTCTGTGAAGTGTGGTTCCTGCCAAAATCAGTAGCCACCATTGTTGGAGATCACCGCTGCCACACGCCTCGGTATTGATTCAAAGAGACTTTGGATGCATTCTTGGGGTACAGCAAACGAAGCAGCTTCCACACGTTGCCAAAGTTGATCTGGTGTGACAGCTGGGGGGTGTAATCTGGGTCAACCGTTGAGCAACCATGGACCCATATTTTCTAACGGTGAAAGATTCGGAGAGCAAGCCGGCCAGGGAAGCAATTCAATCTGGTGATTGACGAAGAACCTTTGGACAATGCGTGCCACGTGTGGTCGCCCATTACCCTGTTGAAATATGGCTGTGGCTAAGCCCTGAAGGTAAGGAAGGACAACTGGTTCCAACACCTCGGAGATGTAGCGCTGACTGTTTAAAGTACCGGCAATGTGTACTAGAGGAGTGCGAGAGTGATATCCAATACCGCCCCATACCATAATGCCCGGTGCATAACGCAGCTTTTCTGCATCCTCTCTCCACGGTTTCTCCAGACTCGAATCCGACCATCGTGGTGTTGCAGACAGATGCGTGACTCGTCAATAAAGATAACTCCCTTCCATTTTGCAGCCCACATCCTTCTTTCATCGCACCATTGGCAGCGGAGACGCCTGTGGTCTTGCGTCAAGGGTAGACGAAGCAATGAACGTCTTGCGGACAGACCACTGTGCTGTAAATGGCGTCGAATGGTAAGCGCAGACACTGAATGATGCGTTACAGACCATTGTGATGGCTATGGTTCGTGATGTAACGGGAGTGGTCCGTCCCCGCTGCGCAAAAGCCTGTCCTCACGTGGTGGTGCACTGATGTGGATGCGATCGACCACGGGTCCTTTCCCCCTTGTAAAATGAAATCCGATTACGTTTTTTTGGGTTTCGCCCAAACGACTATAATTTCCTAAAAGATAATCCAAAACCGGTAGGCCATATCCCCCCTTTGTCGAACTGGGATATTTGATCAAAAGCTGATCGTTTTTTTTCCGAGACATAACTGATCTTTTTTTTGAAAAACCACAAGAAAAAAAACAATTGCCGGGGCGAAAACGTCGAAATCTCCCAAACCCTTAAAAAGGCGCTTTGGGGTGGCGCCACAGGCCCCGCGTGATGTGTGTCTGGGTGAAATTCTAATCATTTATATCTCACCTCCGCCAATGCATGTTGTAAATTTCAAAATTTTTTTTGCAAAGATTCCTTCAGGGTGTTGCATTTACGGTGGCCAGCACAGGGGGTAATATAGGATAAACAATAAACTTAAAAAAAAGTATGTAATTCAATAAAAGAAAAAAATATTTTTTAAAATAAGGATAATTAAAATTAAATTTGGGGAAAATTATAGCACTTTTTTTGATGAAACATTTCCCCTTTAAAATTACATAATAATTTTTTAAAAAAAGTAGTTCAAATTTTATTATAGGCACTTTATACAAAAAACAATTTAAAAAAAAAATGGAATTTGTGATGTAAATTTTTTTTTATAGTTCATACTCGTTTAATCTCAATTTGTGATCCAATTGTCAACCAAGCTGGGAATCAGACAATTATATAAAAGTATAAACATTAATATTTCATTTGGGGCCCATTTCATTGTACATGTTTTTTTAGAAATTAAAACTATTTTATGAATTTGTATGGGTGATACACTATCAAACTGTGAGAATTTTTTCCAAATTAAAAGTCTCAATTTCTATACTGTGGTTTCTTTTGTGTAAATAAACATAAAAAAAAACAAAAAAAATAACACTGGGGACTAAATATAAATATACTAAAAAAAACCAAAGAACAAAAAAATATTTTATATAAAAAGCCCCAAAAAACCTAACGGTTTACAACTCAGGGGGGGAAACTTTGGGGGGGATTTGATCGAATTTGAGAAATGTATTTTTTTTTGTTACAAAAAATTTTATATATTTTCTGAATATTATTGTGTGTGAATTTTTTTTTTTTTTGGTGTTTCATTAAACGTATCTTATTTCCTTATTTTGTACTCTGTATGTTTAATATTAGTTTTATTTTATGTTGAAACCTGAAGTTTTCGAGGCGGGAGTATATGTTAAATGATGAAATTGATATGATTACATATCTTTCACAAGTAACGTTCTTCCTATCCAGGTGTGGGATCACAATGGACATTATTTGCACCCATACGATGGCCAGTGTCAGCTATCCGTAAGAGGACAGGAGTTATAAGAGTTTTTGGTAGATAGGGAACCACAGGAGATAATTTATTTTAGTTTTGTGTGTGTTTTAGTTATTATAAGTTAAAATAAACGCTTGTGATTTTTACCATCAATAGACTATTTCTCGAAAAAATTGGCTTGCCCGAAAAGGGTTTCCCTCCTCTAACATTTTACTCGGAATTAAATAATAAAAAAAATTATTATGTTTAATTTCAAATTTTTTTTCTATTTTTAAGATTAAAATTATAATATAAAAAATATTGCATGTTTGTTGAAAAATTATTCAATTTTTTTATAGGTGTAATATACGTGAGCAATTTATCTTTTTAATTATAATTTTTGCCTAGAGAAAGGGCGGTATTTTATTTTGCCCGGGGGCGGGAAAATCTGCTAAGCCGGCTCTACACCTCATAAATAAAACAAATATATATAATAAAAAAAAAATTATACAAAAAAAAAATTACTAAAAAAAATTTCCTATATAAAAAATTAAAAATAGGATAATGCAAAATACAAAATAAATAAATATTAAGAGATAAAGCTCAGAAAAAAAGTGTAAACAGCCAAGAAAATGAATTTAAAATTTAAAGGAACCCGTGTAATTGTTTCCAAATCACGGTTTTTGACCTGGCCCCGAATGTTAATAAATACCCATTCGCTGACTTTTTAAATGGAAGACTTTACGTTTCCCAAAAAGTACATGCAGAATGAAAGGCTTTTAAATGGTAAGCTACCCCACAATTTTCAAACCCCCCCGATCAACGAATGCATGATCACAGAATTTTTCAGGGGTTTAAATCGCAATCGTGAAACGTTTTCTTCCACGTCATTAGACATGATGCTGGCCAAAAAGATTAGCCCAACCCTAAGGGATCTTAAATTTTTGGGCGTTGACGTGGGAAACAAGAACTGTTGCTCATCACGTAAGTGTGAGCATGCCCGGAAGTGAAACGAAAATCGCTTTCACCTCTTCCTTTTCAGTGAGTAGCTTTGAGAGTGAGTGAATATTAACGTCGACCTTCACTACACAAGGGCTTTTTGGGGACGGACCACGTAATTTTGAACCATGGTTTAGAGACGTGGGACACCTGAGCTGGCACCCCCCCCCCCACACTCCCCAAAGGGCAACGTTTTAACTCTGACAGATTTAGCGTGCATCACAGCCCTACATGGGGTCTTTAGTGGTATTGGGCCCCGAACTCGGGAAAAACCAGCCACGATCCCATACCTTTCCACTCGGCTACCGGGCTGGAGTACAACTTTTAATCCGGGAGGTTATCTTTCCGACGCTAGTGGTTGGTAAAAAATTTTGAGCTGCCGAGCAACTTCATAGCTTGCTTTGAATAGCTATGAACAGTTTTGTAAACATTGCTTGCAACAAATTTTTCAAAAACACTTTGTTTTTCCCTTTGTCTCTTTTTTTTTATATTTGCCCTCACCACGTCACTTGCCCCATGCATTCCTATACAATAAATGATTGTTAAAATGCCCGTACCTTCCCCTAAAATTTTGACAATTTGGGACCATCCTGTCTATATACGCAGATATATATATATATATATATATAAAAGCTTTCCAATTTTTAGCATTTTACGTAGGAATTATTATGGAAGATTGAATTTTCGATTTGTAATTATTTTAATGTAATTTTTTATTTTTTAATTTTTTTTATTTTATTTATTTAATTTTTTTTTATTCCTCCCTTGTAAATTTCATTATTGCTATTTTCTTAGCTTCTTTTTTAATATATTATCAGGTTTTTCTTCCACGTGTTGTATTAGGCTTAACTTTTCAATCGGGGTTTTTTTTTCCCCTATTATGTCGAAAGTTTTTGCTGAGCGGGAATGAGGATCCGAAAAGCATTGCTAACCCTAATTCGCTGGCCTAATTCACCCCGCTGAAATAAATAGGTTCCAGTTTGTCCAAAAAACTTTTTTTATCTACATTAGTTATGTCTGGGGTTCAATTTCTTCCTGCTTTAGCACTGTGGGCCCAGTCTATCTTTTCATTTTTTATATTATATATATATATATATATATATATATATATATATATATATATATATATATATATATATATATATATATATATATAAAATAAAATATATATATTTTTTTATATATATATATATTTTATATATATATATATATATATATATATATATATATATATATATATATATATATATATATATATATATATATTACTGAATTATTCGAAAAAAAGATGTGCTCAAAAAAAATGTGCCACTATTTTCTTCATTTAGGAAATATATTCTAAAGATAAACATTAATAGATAAATTTTAAAAATAACTTCCTTTGCAGAAGAATGATTTTTAATTTGAATAATCATAATTTTAATAGCAAAATTTTTATATTTATGTTTTATTTCGCCCTCCTCCCTAACATTACATTAGATTTAAATTTCCATAAACAAACATAGGAACTTAAAAGTCTCATGCAAAACTCTTTGAGTAGTGTGGCTTCATACAGAAAATGATAAATATGTGGTTCGAGATTAGAATGTATGTTAATATTTGATTACTGCAACGGGTAGAGAGATACGAACCAAAAACGAAAAAGTATTATTCAAATAGATTTATTTTATTATTTTCAAATGCATAATATATGTATAGTATGGTTTCTTCGAACACAGTCAACTCTTCGAAGAAAATTTTTTCCTTTGGATTGCAAAGAAATATCTTCCACCTAAAATTGTTTCTAAGCCTGTGTGTGTAAAAAAACCATCTATTATATACTTTACTTTATTTCACTTATACATATATATAATAATTTTTTTATATTCCTCTTAAAGTAAATCTTCTGAAGTGAAACATGATCATTATTTATAAATCAGGGCAATGTACTTCGCTTCCTTTGTAAATATATTTCCCTTCTTTGTAAACTGGTTTTAAAATTACTTCATACACCATAAAATATATCTTTTTTTCCCACCAAAAAAAAGTCAGAGTTAAATGTTATAAAATTATTATATTTTCAACAATGTGAAATGTGTTTCCTCTTAACAGAAGCAAAGAAATCGATTTTTATATTTTTGTTAAAAGAAATGATAATTACCCAGAATGTCCGTTAATTACTGTTGGTTCCGTGGGTATTCGTTGTATGGCCATTCTTTAATAAAAACCTTAGCCTTTAAGTTTTAAGAATGTTTGGAGCTGCGGTAGTCAGTGGTTATTGTCATGAATTCGTGGTCGGCATGTTGTGGATTGGAGTCCTGGGGCCAATGAAGACCCGCCAGATAGAAAAGGTTACTGCACGTTCAATCCGTTGAACTTAAAAGTCCTCTGGTTGGCGTGATGGGATTATTTGAAGAGGAAGAATACCACTTAGGTGTCATCTTCATTATCTGACTGAGGCTCAGAATTGTTAAATCCGTCGCCAATATCCCTTGTATTGCTTTATAGTACAACGTTAATAACACTGTACCTCAAAAAATGTTTATTCCATGTTCAATCACGATGGTAAAAAAATCATTATAGCAAAAAAAAAAAATATCTTTTAAATAAAATATTGCTCAATTTATTTACGAATGAATTTTCTCATGGGAATAATTTTGAGTCCTTCATTATTATCACTCAATTTCATGTTTGCAAAAAATCTGTAATAACTAACTTATTACTAGCGAAATATTTTCATAGGCTTAATAATTCACAAATTTCATGTTTCTGGTATTTACAAAAAAGTTTTCGTACATGTATTTCTTTTCACACACACCAGAAATGAAATTTATATGATTTTTCGAGCATCAAAAGTAAATTTATATGTAAGCTTTTTTAAAATCAGTTTTGTATAAATAATACTTATGTGAACGTATATATATATATATATATTTTGTGTGTGTGTTTGTGTGTGTGTGTGTGTGTGTGTGTGTGTGTGTGTGTGTGGGGTTTGTGTGTTTGTAAAAATTTTTTCATCTCTAAATAATACATGTACGTTATCATAATAAAAACAGATTAATTCATAAAATTCATAAAGATACGAGTAAATGAAAGCGTGGAAATAAAAATTAATAGCTTTTAAATTAAAATTATTAAATAAATACATTAAAATTAGAAGAGGAAGATTACAAAAAAAAATGTATTATTATTTATTATTTTTTCTTTTCTTTTGTGTTTAATCTGTCTTAGAGAGAGAACCGCAAACGAAACTCCTCAACGCCACCGACAATGATTACAATATAACTCAATTTAGTATGTCTTAAGACATCATATTGAGTAAAGTTCACAGTTGATACTGATTGCATGTCTGATTCACCAGAATTGAGAGCGGGATGTCTTCATCAGATACAAGATGAGGTTAAAAAAATCGCTCCAACGCGAAAACTGCAAATACTCTCTCCGAGTGAGAGTTCACAACTCAACTTCTTCCAGACACTAATAGCCATTTACATAAATCTCTAGTCGAGTCTAATCTCTCCAGCGGTCACTCATCTCACTGATGACAAGTGAGCGGTTGACGGCTTCAAACAACACAAGCAATTCACGTCCAATTAATACGCTAATCGCAATTAGAGCTTCCACAGAGACACGGCAGATGGTGACAATAAATATATAATATCTAGGTATCATATAATCGCAGATCCAACGTCCGTCTGCAGGTCTTTAACCTCAACCCTGGAGCCAAATGCGATAAAAAAAAATGTAGAATTGGAGAAGGAAAGGAAAAAAATAAGAATCTGCTAAAACGGAGTTATTAGCAACCCCGTGACCTCAAACACAGAGCCTCGGCTATTTAAATAAATATAACATACTTTCAACGTCTGTTTCGGGAAACATGCAGCCCAGGGGGGGAAGTCCGGTAATTATTGGGGCAAATACACAAATTGCGCAAAATTATCTTATGTTCCAATCAATGCAAAGTTCAAGGACCTTCTGACAAGTGGACGAGGTTCACTCGGTAATTTCTAAATATTGATGCAAGCCGATTTCGTTTCGAGTACATTTTTAAATTTTTATCAATTCATATAATAATGTAGTAAAAACATCTTGAATGGCTACCTTCGAGGTATTCAGGAGGAAATCTAGTTAGGAAAATGGAATAGAATTAAGTACAGACACCGTAGATTGATCATCTTAGGCTTGAGTGGGCAATTGCTTAGGGTTGAAGTCCGAAGACCGAATGCCACATTGTGAAAACGGAGGATACGGGAGAGCATCATACTTTTGTTGCATTTTTTTTTTTTGTGTATAAAATCAAGAGTGAGACTGTTCGTTGAAATTCTCAGCACAGTCTGCAAGTTTTATGTCAGCCAACTTGTATTTATGTTTACTCTTGCTGATCTTCATGCAAGAAAAACTTTGTGCATAAATATATGTTGACCCAAATATAAAGAGCATTTTCCTTCAAATTTCTTCGCGCGTGGTTATTTTTCAGTAGACAAAAATTTGTAAGAGTTAATTAAATTCACAGTATTAAACATTTTCTTCACACTGTGATCTGTGCCAATTAGTTCCAGTTAGAACTCATCAGGTGTTGTATCAGAATCAACAGTAATGGGATAAAAGAGCAAATTGAATTTAAGCTCAATCTTCTTTGTGACCTCGTCCTCCAAACTCTTCAGGTAATCTCTTTGAGAAACACTTTCAGATATTTGGTTCGCCTAATAAAGGAATTCTGTGCTCCTAATTGCCTGTACGAGAGATACGAGACGAATCTTTGATCCCGCACAGGGAAAGAAATCTTGGCTTAAAGCGGATTTTCTGACCGTCTTGGAGGGCAACTTTTTCTCACCCCTGTCACAAGAAGCTATAAAAAACTGGTAAACATAGAGCGTGTTTAACTGAAGGTATCGAATATATAGTACAGATTTTTTTTTGCGTTATTCATTCATGTGTATAATTTTCTTTTTAAAGAGTCTGAAACAAAACCCTTGTGTTTATATTTTCCTTTTAATTTCCTTTTTCGATAAAAATTTTTGTAAAAGATATTATGTAATACAAGCAAGACTACTACATAAACAAAGGTCGATTAAAAAATAATTTATTTGAAAATTACAAAAGGGTTTGAAATTTTATTCACAATCTACAGCTACTACTCCCATAATTAATTCTTTGACGAGCGCAAGCTAAGAACTAACATAATGTCATTTGGAAAATAGCACCATATTATACATCATTCTTCAAAGTGTTGCTAGCATGAATTATACGTTCTACCCAGAAATATATGCAAATGAAATACATTATAATAAAACGCTATCAAATGCAGCAATTCTCAAATAGGCCTTATTGCAATGATATGTGGTTTTTATTTTTGTAACTTCATATATGATTTATTTTATCAAAGTAAGAGAGCTATTTTAAGCGTATAATTGTGAACACTGCCAAATTCATAGTAAAGTTTCAAATTTTCTTTGATTCTCGCAAGATCCTCTAAATTGTAAAATTTAGTCGGTTGATACCTAATATACATACATTTTCTTAATTCTTTTCCATTCGAATGATATCCAAGATGTGCAGTGTATCATGAATAGCTAAAAATAATTTTTGAAAACCCTGTGTTTACCAATTCGGCGTGTTCCTATCTTGTTCAATTTATTCAACTTTTCACTGTCCAGTTCAATTATTAGCATACTAGCTACATGGTCTGGCGTTGTGCAAGAACTTTCTCTACTTTTATAAATTTTCCCTTCCCTTCACAAAATCAGCGCTTCCAATATATATATATATTATTTTTCAAAATTATTTATTATTTTTTACTCTCCGCATAGCCCGGCATTTGCACGGACTTTTACCGAGTGCATAACTTAAAATTCTCTGTTTCGAAATTTTTTCACTTTTCTTTATCAAACAGGTTTCTTTCCCCCCTGCGTTGCACGAACATTTTTAAAGGCATAACATATTGTCATGGAAATTCCCCTTCCCCTCTTGCTGTCAGCCCTTCCTGGTGTGTGTGTGTGTGACTTCTATATTAACGTCATTACAAAATTCTCGTCGTAATTTCCCACAATTCATTATTACAGCACATTTAAAATTTTGGCTGAAGACCCGCTGCTAAGAGAAGCGATGCTCGTTAAATCTGTCGAGAACTTAAATGCCCTAGCATTGGTGTGGTGTGGTATGGTATTTAGGAGAGATGGGTGCCAGCTCAAGTCTCATCCTCGTCACTTGAACATGGTTCAAAATTTCATAGTCCATCGCCAAAAACTCTCGAGAAGGTGAACAGTGCGACTTTAATATTTACTCACTCTGCAATTTTTTAACCCCCGGAAACGAAAATGTACTCTTTTTAAAAATAATTGTATGTTGAAAAAGACAAAAAAAGTGGAAATTTTTATAATTACAAAATTCCACAACCTCTTCCAATGTTGAATTAAAATTTTGAGCAGTTTTTGAAATGTTCGATAGACGGGAAAAAAGTTTCATGCAATTATCTTTATAAATGAAGAAGTTATTAAAAATTTGAATTTTTGATAAAAAGTTATTAAATATTTAAAATTTGAGCATTTTTTAAAAATTCTTAAAAAGAAGAGAGTTTTCGGCATTTTATTTTTTAAATCACTAACTCAAATAGATCAAAATATGAGTTTTTTAAAAATCATTTTCATTTAAACGCATTGATAATGATTCATTTTAGAAAAAAATCGTAGAATATGCAAAGTATCGTTGTTTTGCAAAAGAAAAAAAAAACATACGTATAGAGGTGAAATAAATTACCTTTTGGATTAAAAAATTGCTGGCGAAGTTATTAAATATGTAAATAAAATTTTGAGTATTTTTTAAAAAAATCATAAAAAAATTAAGTCATGATGTTGTTTTGAACCCGGGTAAAATCTCTGGAAATCAAGCGCTATGCCGAACGGGCCACTAAGTTCGTTGCAAAAGAGTGAAAAAAGACCTTTTAAATAAAAGGATGAGATGCTCACATCATCAAAACAAATGAAATCTGGGATTTCAAGTACAAATTTTTAAAATTATAAAATTTTACATGTTTATTAAATGTTGCATTAAAATTGTGAGCATTTTTTGAAAAGAGTAAAAAATAGTTTTTGATATTTAATTTTTTTTTATAATATCACTGATTTTAAAAAAGAAAAGTATGAACTTTTTCAGTTCAGATGGTTTATTCATCATAATTACAAAAAATCCATACATAACAATTGAAAAATTTCGATTAATGATTTGCAGAAAACAATGCTGCTTCACTTTTAAAAAATATTAATTTAAAGCAATACATTTAAATGTATTGCAAATAAACTTATCTGAAATAATGATGACGTAGTAAAAGCGATTAAGTTTTAAACAAATATTAGAGAAATTTTTGTTTTATAAACGGATGTTTAAAAAATGAATATTTTGAATTAAGATTATATACAGAGAGAGAGAGAAAGAGAGAAAAGAACCAAAATAAATTTATCGCACTCTCATTTTTATTTTTACTCTACAAATTTGGTGATTTTAATTTTTTATAGGCAAATTCTTTTCTAATGTAACCCATTTGCAGCCGTGAAATACCAACACCTCAGGACATGTTGGAAATGCGCGGTGAAACAGATAGTCATTTGGCGCCAAACGTGTTATCGATGCCAAACCCTTTGCTTTTCGTAAAAAGGCGTTTTTTATTAAATTTTTTTTATTTTTGAGGGCTTAATTTTTAAGTTAATGCTTTCAAACTGCACACATAGATTGCAAACTACGGTAACTTTTAAACAAAAAATGTAACAAAAATACTACATGTATTAACTCTCGCAAAAAGAAAAATTGACGAAACACACACACACACACACACACAAAAAATTTAATTTGTAATTTTTAACCAATTTTTACAATAATTGTGCAGATTACGGATAATAGTGTTCTACACTCGAAAAAAAATTGAATTGTGGGATTAATTTTGTAAATTCCGAAGTTATTAAATGTTTAATTAAAATTTTGAGTATTTTTTGAAAAATCGTAAAAAAAAAGTTTTTGACATTTTATTTTTTAAATGATTGTTTCTAAAAGAGAAGAGCATGAACTGTTTAATGCAGAATATCAATTCATTAACGCGAAATAAAATTGAAAGAATGATTTAGAATTCATTTTCATAAAAACTTATCGATTTTGACTCATTTTAGATAAAACTGTAAGAAATAAAAAATATCGTCATTTTTTGTCTTAGTTTGATCTAAAGAATTAGATGGCTTTTTTAAAAACGTTGAAAAATGGGAACTTCACTCCTTTGAAATGGAAGTGACGCTCGTAGGGAAGAAACATCAACAGGGGTAAAACAATTACTCGCGCGCGCGCGCGTTTTAAGGTTTCTCTCTCTCTCTCTCTCAATTCCTACTATTAGCTCACACTGTCTCTCTCTATATATTTATTTATTTATATATTTGTATATTTATTTATCTTGGTGGAATTTTCAATCGTTAATAAAATACATTTTAAAGCGCTAAATTGAGCCGAAATTTTATATACAGGATCATTTTGGATGACAATACAACACAATTTAATTATAATTAAAAAAAAATGAATTGATTAAAACTAATTATTTAAGGAATTACAAATACAGCCACGTTGGCGACTTAACGACCCTTTTGGCGACTTGTGTCAAAACTTGTGAAAAGGTTTTTTTCTCACGTCTTAAAGCATTCAGTGGGACTGAAATTAAAAGGACAATACGATACTTTAATGATAATTAAAAAAAACTAATTACCACTTAATGTTGTGATTCTGTCTTATGTATATACATATTTATATTAATTGTAATTATTTAATAAAAAGTAGCTAAAATAAAATTTTTCGTTGATCTAAGTAGGAATTGACTTAAAATTATTTATATATATATATATATATTACTTGTTAATCAACATGTTTTTAAACTTACTACAATATTGGAATATAAATGGCCAAAGCAGCTTCCTCGGATCATTCTCTATCTTTTGGTATCTTTGGAGAGTTTCTGCATGGTGTGGTTCATGAGAAGATAGGCACACAGGGATAGATACGTTTGTTTTCCTACGAATTTTAATGGTGTAGATATTTTCGTATATAAACCGAGAGTTTTTAGATCTTTTAAAAGTGACTGTAAGAAAAGCTTGGTTTATATACATATAGGCGCCAGAGGTGGGCAGAATTTTTCAGGGTACGGGCTACTTCTAATTATTTCAAGGTGTTGCGGTCCACCCATTGACGTATGTGTGGTGAGCTAAAAGAAAGTCTACAATATTTATTTGTTTAGATGTTTGTCGGCCCAATAGTGAATTAAATTTTTGAGTTAAAGCATCACATGAATATCATTACACTTCAGCGGAATTTCTTGCTTGCTTCCATCTGCATCACATGGCCGTCTGTGCCAAAAAGCTGTTGCTATGATATTTCCTTCGGTTGAAAAAAAAAGTTTATTGCTTTCCTTTATTTTGCAAATTCCATGTTAAACAACTAAGAACAACTTCTACGTCGCGGACGTTTTCAATAAAGTGAACGCACATGAATCGATGAGCGTGTAACCGGCTTATATTTGGAAATATATGCTCAACAAAAAACGTAAGCTATTGTCAGGATTTCGACTTGCCCCTCATATTATTAAAGATAACATTATACGTAATTTAGTGCTTCTTTTGAAATTCCTTCAATATAGATCTCAGAATTATGGACTCGCTTCGCTCGTAACTAGAAACCCTGTGGCTGAGTGGTAGTGCATCGCACTCCCATGCTACAGGTCCGGGGTTCAAAACTCGGGCTGGGCAAGGTTGCGACTCAGCCTTTCATCCCTTCGGTAGGTCGCTAAATGAGTACAATTTATGCTTTGGAACTTAACACTGGGAGTTTCGCGCCTGGCTGACGATCTGCTCATGCACCTCATTGCCCAAGGTAGTGTAATAAAGTAGGATGGGCATAGTAAGCCTTGGTCTTCATGGGCTATTGCGCCACTGAGTTTAGTTTAGTTTCTTCCGTAATTTAAATTTAACAGTATGAAATTTAAATTACGGAAAAAAATTTAATAAAAATAAAAATTAATAATAAAATTAATTTAAATAAATTTAAAAAATAATTAAATTTAAATAAATTTAATAAAACAATTAATAATAAAAATAAATTTAAATTATTTTTTGCAGTCCATTTATATTTCATAAAAAATGAGAATTGCACTTTTTTCCGGGATTCCAAAGTACACTAACTTGGAACTAGGGGATATGAATAGAATGGCAACATTTACTAGTGGTACTGTATATAGTTACGTATATGATCCAAAAATTGGACAAGCACTTACACTTTATTGAGGGAAATGCTTGAAAGTGAAAAATTGTTGAATACAATTTCCAATTTTTAAAATTTTTCAACGCATTGATTTGCATTTAATACAAGATATTCTATATACGAAAAAGCTCATTTTCTCTAATTACTACTAATAATAACTTCGTAATAATATTTTACATTCTTTATATGTGACTAGAAATAATTAGCGACGTTTTCCAAAGTAGTGTCTTTACAAAAAAAGTACGTTTTCAATCCAGATAATTCAATTTGCATCTAATTATGAGTAATTTACATACGTATAAGGTTGGAGAGGCAAATGACATGTGCACAAATTTCGAGCGACTGCTTATGAAATTTCAGTATCCCGCATTTTAAGGATTATATGTGTTCTGCGATAAAAAAAAACATGTATCTCCCAGTATAATAACAAAACCTGATACACATTTTTATTAAAACATGGTGATAATACACTTCTTTTATTAAACACATTGCAAAATAAAATTTTAAATGAATACTGTATATTATATTTATAAATAATACAATAATAATTAAATGTTTTAAAATAAGGTCTTAATGTCTATATAAATATAATTATTACATATTTATAACAACTAACCGGTATAGCCGTTCTTCACACGGGTGAATTGAAAAATTAAACAATACAGATTGAAGGATAAAAAAATTTTTAATGTCAATTTTACGTGAATTGTAAAATAAAAAAAAAATCTTCTTGCATATCTCCAGCTGAACAAAAAAAACATGTTTGCTGAATTTTAAGTCTGTAGATATAATAGCTGATAAAAAATTTTTTTTTATTTATAATGCCCCGTAACTCTCTTGTGGGTCGATTTTTGAAAACACCTTCCTTCTGCTCAGCAAAAGAAACAAATTTTGCGTAATAAACGCTTAAAATAGTGTAAATAAATTGTATCTGGATGTGTAATACGTTAATATTACTTTCCGATGCATTTATTTTATGTTAAATAGCTGTTACTCGCGACTTCGTCCACGTGGAATTTAACAGTGTTTATTCAATTCGCAGAGCTTACGAAAACTTGATAATTATGTATTCCACGTAAAGGAATATATATATCTTTGCTATAAGAGTATAATGTCATTCTTCTACTTTGTAAATCGATGTTTTTTTTGAGCAAGGAGTGAGAGGGATGCACGACCTTTGACACTGTCGATGGGGTGAGGACTGTAAAATCATTAGGATCAAAGGACATGAACGGGAAATGTGTGAGTGGCAGCAACCTAATCAAACAAAAAAGTTGATATAACTGCTAGAAATCGTTGAGACTGTGAAAAAAAAGAAAAAAAGGCTCGCGATAAAATAATAATCCCTATAAATAAAATAATCCCTATAAATAAAATAATCCCTATTTAATATAAATAATCCCTATTTGATTCGGATACTGTTCACTATTTCATTGGTTTTAACTTTATTTTCGAGGAACCTTAATTTTTTTTTCTAAAATAAAAGTAGCCTAAGTTATTCCTTATAACATTAGCTATCTGCCAGTGAAAGTTCCGCCAAAATTGGTCCAGCCTTTTCAGAGATTAGCCGAAACAAACAGAGAGACAGACAGATAAAAATTTTAAAAATTTATTCTTTCATATAAGTACCATATACATATACTTTTAAATGCATTTAGTAAAAAGCTGTTAATTTCAAATTACAAACAGTCACTTCATTTTTATTTATATATGTATAGATTTATAAGTTTAAATTATTTTATCAAACTAAATATTTTGTCCATGTTTTTTATTACATATGTGGAATCTGCTATTATCATGTTTTTACCATGAAATTCAATAAATCACAAATTGGTTTTTAAAAACTCAGATTTAGGGAGAGAAACTTTTATTAAATTTAAAACGTATTGTTAAATTCTTTACTATAAAATACATGGCAGAATGAAATTTTTATATTTATTTTATGTGTGCTGAGAAACAAAACTTTGAATTAATCAAGGAATATAATTTTTCTTATCTTGAACTTTAGTAATTGTTCCCCCACCTTCCTCTTTATAATTCAAATATTCAAGAATAATATTATTTTCTCCTTTTCTTTAATTGAATATTTTTGTTACTGTTCAAGTGTTTTTTCTTCCCGATTTAAATCATTGAAGTAATCCTGAATAGACAGTTTTCCAAATTAGCCGTCGTCAATTCTTAGACGGAAAAATAAGAAAAATATGCCATTAAATAGTTCAATTTTCTCCAAACCATTTATTTATTACTTATTTTTATAAGAATATTTTACTACCTAGTTTATTCCATTGATCGATTTTACTCTTCTAAATAAAATATGAAAACAATCTTTCAAACACTGTCACCGCGACATTTCCTATATACCTATTCCTAGTAACAATGGCGGTCAAATGTGACCTCCTCTTTTAAATATACGTTATATTCTTCTCCCGTTGATTATAAATCATTCAGAATTTATCATGGGCAAAATAAAACACAAAATAATAGTCATGTAATAATTCCAAAACTTTTTTTTTAATTTTAGGCATACACATTTTTAGAACGACTTATAGAAATTGGAAAAAGTTATCATTTATTTCAATAATTTACTACATAAAGTTAAACAAATTAAAATAAAACTTATTCGTCACCCTAACTTCAACACTTTCTCGAAAATACGCTCCTTTCTTTGCTTTAGGAGTGCTGCGTTTTTCTGGCTTGATATTTCTCAGGCCCTGCTTCTTACAGTTGCCCTGACGTTTTTCTGAATATAATATAAAGTGGGTATCTTCCAGGTTTAGAACCTTTTTGAATTTTTTGCCAAACAGTTCCATCTCAATTGAAGTTTCGATTAACTGGTCGTTCTTTTTCTTTTCACATTCATTTTCGGAATTCCTCCCCCCTCTCCTACGCGTGTTCAAGATGTTTTCTTCCTCATTATCCAAGTCGAATTGCTCCGAGTCTCAGTGTCCAACAAAAATCAAATATTGTTAGACTTCCTGGTAAGCTAACCTAAGCTTTCGCAAAGCAAGCAGTGAAAATTTTTGTGTCGAGGAGGCATATGTTGAAGGCAGTTTCTTTTAAAAATTACTTTTATTATAATTAAGGATAAAGTCAATGTGCTCGTCACTGGAGCGATAAAAAAAACAATAAGTTGACTAATAAAAATCTTAGTTAAAAAATCAACCAGACATCCGATTCGAATCGTCTTCTCTTAAGCTGAATTCACACCAAGGCGTACAAACGTCGAGTGTCAAGCGTCTAGCCAATTCAGCTTTACAATCTAATATATATAAAAAAAACGATTATCTTAAAATGGTGATGCAACATACAGTTGCATAGCCAACCACCTGCTCTCAATTTAAGAGCTAAAACACACTTGAATATTTCCTTTCTTTCTCCCTCTAAAAAAAACTAACACGAGCCGAGTTTAATTAGTTTAGTGATTTGTGCATTGTGCAGTTGTTGCAACCACAAGTCAAGAAATTTACAAAAAGGTCGGGTTCGAATCGGTTGGTTTGATTGAGATAATGGAACGTTATTGGAAAAACAACACAAGGAAATCATAAAAATTCGGATCCGAAAAATAATATTTCGAATGGTTCTTTATAATTGTCTAACAAATATATACATCATCCTCACTCTCAGAATTTTCTTCATGTATTTTAGAGCATAGTTCACTTACATTATTTCTTCCTTTCGACAGTTTTCTTCCAAATGACACTTCAGAAGTAAATTGTTTAATTTTCTTTTATAAATAATGCACTAATAACACAATACAATTACTACTAAACTAAATGTTTTTTTTATTTATTACCCAAGGTTTGTAACCTTTTATTATTACAAATAGAACTGACCCATGTAGCGAATGTTTGTAATGATCGTTATTTTGCCTCGTGAGTTACCTACAACCAACGCTCTGTACCGGGTATAAAAAGCAACCTACATATACATAAGTCGGAAGATATATATATATATTTTCTTGGGAAAACTTCGAAGTTTGAGATTTCAATGCAGAGGTAACTTAAAAAATTTCATAAAGTTAGCAATGGTCAAAAGCACGTTAACGGTAGAATAGTGCATACATGATTATCAGGAAAAACGAAATAAAAAGAGAGATAGATAGTGAAAAATTAAATATCTATGAATTACACACAAAAAGTCGAGCAGTAAGTTAATGAAAAATTAAAACTTAAAATTTAATAATTTTGATTAGTCTCAAAAATGGTCATTTGAAATCGCTCTGCTAAATTTAATGTTAAGCATTAATCTCTTTTTTTAACTACAGCGAGTGAGTGAGTTTGGTGTTTTTTGGCGCAAAAGCCAGTTTTGTCTATACTGCGCCAAGCATTCATAGGTCTGTGGTCTGGATGGGAAAAGAAGAAAAGGAGAAATTGGATGACAAGATGGAGGGTCGAAAATAGAGAAGGATCACTGGGGTACCCCGGGGTCGTGACACCCGTGTTTACCAAAGATAGTAAACCCCTTGGGAAAAGGAAAAGATCACTAGGGTACCTCGGGATTGGGACACCCGTACCCACCTAAAGAAGGTGAGCCCCCTGAGGGGTTTTTTACTACAGCAAAATTTATAACGAACAATCAAATAATCAACACCCAATATTTTCGATTCCTTTTTATATGCAATCATATTTATTCTTTGTTTTTGTATGCTTTTGGAATCCAACGTAATTACCTCTATAGAAAAAATAGATAATTCTATGGTCTTCGAAAATTTAATAATCATCCGTTTCACTAAGTCTGTGTTTTTCTCTAGAGCAAGTTTGCGTTGCTTGAATCTAATTCGAACTGTCACTCTGCATTACTGTAGTTCATCGATTGCTAATAGAACAGAAACCCAGATAATTTCATTTAATTTCTTCTTCGAGCACCATCACACAAAAGGTCGTGCCTTGTCTTTGATCCTTAGTGACTAAGATTTAATTAAAGACTCGAGTGGTAATTCCTCTTTGATTAAAATACAATGTTGCTCGCAAAAGAGGAACTCGTAATATAAATCTGGTCTATCTTACGAAGAAATTACTTTGGATTTGATGTGCTATTAGAGAATTCAGTAATTTGTTAAGGTATGAGTCGATAAAAAAAAAATTTACAAAATTATTATCTAAGAATTCAAACTCTTTCTGTAAATTCTGAACAAAATTTAATAAGTGTGGTATTTTTTTAGATGTTTTATATTATTTTAAAATTAAACTTTTTCGAAATCATCTAAATTCAAAACTACCTCCTTTAAATTAGATATCATTAACTGAAATCAAAATAACTAATCACATAAAATTGAATTAAATTCAAAGGAAAAATATTAACAGTTTTTATTTATGATACCGCAAAATCCGGCTTATAACGTGCACTTTTAACACAAAAAAATAAGATCGAAGTTTATGGGAGCGCGTATACGCCGATAAAAAAAAATTAGAAAATAAAAAATAAGATGAGCATAAAAAAAATTAAGACCTCCACAAAATCCCAAATGCTGTTTCTTTTAAAGTAAATAACATTTCTCTCTAATGAACTTGAGGGGATTGTGTGTAGAAGGAGTGAGAGAGGGATGAAGAGCTGTAGTTCTAGAAGTATATTATTTTTCATAATCTTGGATCAAGATCTCTAATAAATGATTTCAAAACGCAATAGCAGGGGTTAAAAAAGGGGGTGCGCGTTATACGGCGAATATACCTAAAAATAAAAAAATGCAGCTTGAAAGCCTGAATGCACGTTATACACCGGAGTTTACGGTATTACGGCAACTATATTTACCTTTGCTGGTCTTCAAGCAAGGAAAACTTTGCTCGCAAATATATGCCAACTAAAATATGAAGAACAATTCCCCAGCAAATTTCTTGATATATGGAAATATTTCAGTTGACAAAGATTTGTAAAAGACAATATCGTAGCATTAAATACTTACTTCGCATTATTTTATCTGACTGCGTCAATAAGTTCAAGCTCCTCGGGTGCTGTATGCATATGCAGTAATGGGATAACTGAGCAAATTGAATTTAGGCTCAATATTTTCTTACAATCTTGTAATCTTCTTGCGGATTTGTCCTGCAAACTGTGTGCAGAGGATGTCTTAGTAGAAACACTTTCATTTACTCTGTTTTCCTAATAAAGGGATTTTGTTTACCTAATAGAGAAAAATACAAAATGAATCTGATCACGCACGAGAAAGAAATATTGGTTCACATCGGATTTTCTGACCGTCTTTGCGGTTCGCTACTTTAAAGAAATATATTCATCATTAATCTACTAAAAATATTTATCTGCTAAATTATTTTATTACTCTTTATATAACCAATTAAATTGGTATTTATCTACTAAAAATAGACTTGTATTTTTTTATTGATAATTATTTAAGTTTCATCTATATTACGCTGTTTTCAGAATTTAGATTTAGCATTCTATTTTTCTAACACATAAATGAACAAAACAAATTTTGGTGTTAAATTTTTAATTTATCAAACAAAACACCATTTTTTTAAATTGTATTTTTAAAGTGCCTGACTATTACTTTTAAGCAAAAATTTCAAGTTTATTAATTTTTTATAATCAAATTGCTTTCAAAATATGCATTTTTACATCCTATTACATGTTTCTTAATTTAACCTGCGCAGAACCCTCATTTTATTTCATAAAACTAATCTGCATATCTTGATTTTTACGGTAAAAAGGGAAAACACAACCAAACCCCAAAGAAACTGAAAAAAAAACAACCCCAAATTAGTTTTGAGAGAGTAGCCTGAGACAAGCCAGTCACAAGTTTTGTTATAAATCCAAAATAAATAAATTGTTTCCAATTCAAGATGTATGAATTGTGTTTTTATAAGAATAAAAAGAAAAATCATTAAAAAAAAGATGTACAATTGTCACGTTTCTGCTTGGAACATAGCACAGAAAAAAACAGGTTCTAAAAGCGTAATACTATTGCTATCAAATTACGGAAAAAAATAGCTCTCATTACTAACATTATTAAATAGCAACAGTATGACTACAAAGACAGAAAAAAACCAAATTTTTTAGCAGATTCTAAATAATGTATTGAATAATTTTAAAAATTTACAGCCTTAATTAAATTTTTGAAAATTTTTGGTAGAGCAGATCTATTTTTATCTTTAAAAAATCTGTTCTTTATGTAACCATTTGTAGAAAAAAATTTCCGTAATAAATATGATCTTTGCGTATGTTAATTAAAATATATATTATTTTATAGTAGAATATTCTAATCCCTTTGGAGTTTTCTCAATTAAATAGAGGTGATTGCATTATTACTATTCATGAGCAATCTACAATTTAAAGTTATCAAAATGGGATCCTTCAACAACAATACACATCTGAACATGGGTTTGCATTTTCCGCTGTACTTTCTTCAACATGGCACGTGATACGCTGGCACAAGTATCCGTAATACGACTTCAAAGTTCCTACATTATTGATAAAGGGGTTGCACACACACTCTTTTTATGTATCCCTACGGAAAAACTCCAATTGGTTCAGGTCAGGTGACCGTGTAAGCCATTTAACGTAACCACAATACCTTATGATTTGTTGTTGGAATCTGTCTCGAATGTACTGCGTGACACGGGATGCCTTGTACGACGAGGTGTCGTCGTGTCGGAACCATACATTTCGGAGCTCACTCAAAGGCAAATAAATCTTTCAGAAAATCGGCTTGTACTTCCTTCAGTTATGACAAGTATCGATATCACGATAACGTGCCCTCTTAAAATATCGCAGTGCTTCTTTTACTAAATCGATGATGTTAAGCAACTTTGTAATGGACTTTTTTCGTGTATCTCGTTCTATTTCTGAGATAAGAAGGCTAACTCCAAATTTATACACAAAGTGGCGCTGTTAGCAGGTTTTTTGCGTAGAGCATAGCAACTTTATTATATTCAGACCCCACTTTTTTTACTTTCACTCTTGCAGTTCATAAAATATAGGGGTTACAATGGACTTTGGAAGTCACACTTATATATATATATATACCCCGCTACATTTAAAAGTAGTGCTTGAATCACTATCATATTTTAATAAGGCAAATTAACTCTTATGAAAAGTTTCCGTGATAGACATTTTTCAGTCAAATAATAACAGTCAGTAATTATGAAAACATAATATTTTACATCCCGAACACAAAGCAAATGTCAACGAAAGTTTGACTATTATTTTATCGCTTATAGATCAGCTACCATACAATCATCTATTTGTTCTTATTATATGATATCAAGTTTAAAATCTCATTAAGAGAAACTTTATGTGAGTCAGCATAAAACTATAAATATCTCCTATCCCACTGACTCTCGAAAGGCAGTTTTAAATTCACGCGTAACCTACATTTGAAAGTCTAACCATTAATCGATTGCTTTCAGACAAGCAAATCTCTTCGACATTTGAACTCTTGCCATGTCTCTCTCGACATTAAGGCTATAATTATTTGGATTGAATCATTAGTTTAAATTGCTCTTTAAATTACATTGAAATCTCATTTGCGTCACGGAACGCGGCTCTTTTGCGAGAAACTAATTCATTTCACATTTGCGTCTTCCTGTTGGAGTGAATAATTTCTGTTACCGAAGTCAAATACCAAAGACAATTTGATTTTTGTTTTGATACATTCATTCGTGGTTTGCAGTATTTATATAAAACTCATAGGAACCGATGTATTTCTTCAATCATTGCTTTTCTGATCATTATAAAAATCACAATATACATCCCTATAGTTTATATACCGTAAAATATCCAACGCGTATAACGAGCACCTATACTTTCAAGCTGCAAATTTTAATTTTTAGGTATTTTCATCGTATAACTCGCACCCCCTTTTTCACAAAGAAACCTGAAATATACGTGCGCAATGCTCTTTTATGTTTTGAAGTCATTTATTCAAGGTATTATTCCAAACTTTAATAAAAAAAAATAGTATGCTTCTAGACCTACAGGTATAAGAGCATATAAGAGAGGGACGTTATTTCTTTCAAGGAAACAGCGGCCGCGGTAGCCTAGTGGTCAAGGGAATAAACTCATGGCCGAAGCATGTCATGAGTTCGAGCCTAGTACCACCCCCGCTGTGTAGGGGGACCGATGCACGTTAAATTTATCGGGAACTAAAACGTCCTCCCGTTGGTATGGAAGTTAGGAGAGTTGATGCCAGCTCAGGTGTCGTCCTCGTCACTGGACCATGGTCCAAATTTTCGAGGTCCATCACCAAAAGCCTTCGAGTTGCTGAATAGGACGACGTTATAATACTCACTCACTATAATCTGCATAGTTGGCTGCACCCGCGATCGGCCCGACTTCCATCGTTCCAAGATTGTCAAAGAAACAATTTCTCGATCTATATAGAAGTCTATTTTTTTTCCATGTTCATCTTTTTTTATTTTTTCTATTTCTGAATCTCTCAATCATATGCCCGGCGTATAACGTGAACCCGCACATTTTGATCTTATTATTTGAGTTAAAAGTGCGCGTTATGCACCAGATTTTACGGTAATACACAAAACGCATTGTTACTTGTAAAACTCAGTTTTTTAAATAATTTAAAAGATCGATGGAAGATGTCTTTGGTAATCGAGAGTCATGGTTGCAAATTCGGGGCCAGTAGTACTACAATCAAATTGTGGACTGTAGTCCTGATGTACCACTAAAGAACCGCCTTATAGTGGGGATATAATACGTTAAATTTATGAAGCTTTGCCGAGGTGGGAAAATTAGGCGGATGGACCTACCTTGCTCATGTGTCATCCTTGTCGTTTGCCTTTGATTCAGAGCCCCGAAGTCCATTGCCAATAGCATTCGTGTCACTTCTTAGTGCGACGTTAATAAATAATCAATCAACCAAGCAGATGGATGGTAACTTTAAATTAGTACACTCTCAACACTGAAATAATATTCTGAAAGTCATCCATAACAAACTATTTATAAAACTGAACTCATTGTTTATTAGATTCATTGAAAAAATGTACATAAAATATATTTTATGTATCAGATTCAACTGGGATCAAGCATTGTAAAATTCTCTCAAGAATGAAAACCATATTTCACCACATTTTTTTTTCTCTGTGACGACGTAAATAACTGTGATGAATCTCTTAATCACGGTTCCGGATAGATGCCGCTACTAATGTTTAATTTTTGCAACTTTCGCATATACCAGATAGGAATAAAATTTTACTTACTTTCCTTTTTAATTGAATTGTGTTACTTATATCAAATGTCTATTGAATGGACATTCTCAAAAAGGACTTTGTTGGATGTCTTTTTTGATTCATCAAAATCATACAAATCCCGTTAATATATTGAAGCATTTGCATTCTTAAAACTATTGCATCATTACAACAAATCTTTTTTTAAATCCTTTCACAAAAGCTATCAGTTTATGAAAAGAGAAAGTGCTTATGTGCTTCTTGAGTTTTTCATATTGAGTACAAGAAGTTTGAGTGATACACACACTCAAATTTTTTTTTATAAGTTTTACCCAAGAATAACATAATAGCTTAAAGAATATTACGTATTTGATCTTCTAAGTAATTAACCTGAGGAACATAAAAAAAAAACTTATAACTTATTTAAACTTGTATGAAACCTGTAACTTATATTTTTGAGAAAGGGAGGAGTCCATTCGTCACTGTTAAAACCACTGCCTATTACACATGTTATTACTTAGATAATAATTGCTTTTCCGATTCTGCTTTGAAACTTTTTTTTTCACTTTTCGTTTTCTATAAAATATTTTTGTTTCCAAAGGTCGTTTGTTAATCAAAGAACGAGATTTTTATTATAGTTATCTTTGCAGTACACACACTGTTCAAATATAAAGTCAATCATGGAAATTCTTTTTAAGTAGGAGGGGTTGAGACTCCATAATTCAAAGTTAAATCCACCGTGCCCCGTATAAATTACACATTTGACTAGAATTTCGATCACTTGCATTCGATTCATCTTTAACATTAGTGACATAAATGACATAAAAACAAATACAGAAATGACATTTATATTACGCTTTCATGTGGTCAGAAATATCACGCAAGAAATAGATATAAGTTATACATACACGAATCGTAATTGTAGTTACCGTTATAATGTCTATCGATTAGCACATTTAAAGATTATCAATAGCACCTAATAATACATATAGAATGGCTTTATTAAAGATACATGCCGACAAACAGCGCTTTTGGAATGCAAAATCCCCATTAAAATATTAAACTTGTCAATGTAAGCTGCAATCCATTTTCTCAAAATTGGTGTGACTTCAAGAATATTTTTTTTTTCTTTTTCTTTACTCTTAAGTATTATATCGTGCACTGTGATTGTCTATTTTTTCTACACATCTAATACAACTGGGCATTTCTATTTTTCAACTATCATTTGGAGTTCATGAATTTTGCGAACTCGTGTGTATATGAAATCAGGTATTGAAAAAATAAATCGTAGCAACATTTCCAAGGAAGTGCAAGGTTGTATCCCATCAATTTTGTCGAATATGGTAGCATTGCAAACGTCAAAGTCCTCTAGTAGGCGTGATGTGAAAGTTCGAAGGGGAGAGGGCCAGCTCGAGTGTCGCCCTCGTCACATGACTACAGTTCAAAATTACGAGATCTGTCGCCAATAATTGAGGACTGGGAGAGTTGGTGGTCAAACTCTAATACTGGCTTACGAATCAAATCCTTCTTTCCAAAACCCAGTTTAGATATCAGTCCCCCTTCCAGTTACGTCACGCAATTCTTAACAAACCATGGCCCTTTTGTTTCTTATTTTTTTCGTTCCAAATTAAAAGCTACTCGCAATTGTCTTTGTGGTTCTGTTGGGGACACAAACCATTACGTGTTCGCATGTCCTCTGACTAAAAATTTCCATTTGGTCTCTCCATCTCAAAATGCTAAAAAATCCTGATTCCAATCTATCGTTAGAGAAATTCTTCCATTCATTCTAAACTAAAATTGTGAAGTATTCCCCGTGGGTGATATCTCACTCCTAAGTTAACTTCGTGATCTAGAGGTGTGGGATTGAATGAAGAACCAGGCGTTGTCATGATCTTAAAATGTCTTTATTAACCTAAACACTAACAATGAGATAATATTTATTTTATAACTTAGCGTATCTGAGGTGAGAAAACACACAATACGTATTACCAAATAAGCGTGATCTTAACCACTATATTTTACTTTCCTTTCTATTCCTAATCTCTGTTTATATCACAGTTACTAATGGATACTAGAATTATCCTACCTTAATTTCTTACTTAATCGCAATTCTCACGGATCCTCAATATCTTTGGATTAACTCGTGTGGAATTGGATCCACCTTGACTTGATCGTTCTGTCACGGATAGTTTCACACTTAACGACGGCTTTCTTCTCTTTCTTCAGTTCCCACGCTTAAACCAGACTAGCATAATCACTCCCCAATAGGTCATACGCTTAAGTTAAACTTCTGCTATTTAAAAGGGTTCTAATTTGCATATTCACGTTTCGCTTCTGGATTCGGTTGGAAAGAATTTGCCTTTTTCGGCCCCAAAGAACCCAAGTGATTTTAGTAGAAAACGCGATGATCCCGTCACAAAATCATGTAATAAAAATTGCCTCTACAATCTGGGATCAAATTCCTTAATGGGATTGGATCGGTACTCTTATTTGGTCACAAGAGCGGGGGTGTTCTCCTTTCCCAAATCTTTCCTGCCGCCCCCCCCCCGGGGGGGGGTGGGGGGGGGGGGGGGGGTTTAGGTTTATATTACTTTTGATGTATTTGCAAGGATGCTGGAATAATGTATATTATTTTTCCTTATCTTATCCTTTATGCTCCTTCCCTTACCCCCAAAAGAACCATTTTTAGTAAGTCATATTGAATAATTGTTGAACTATCTGTAATGTCAGGAGCTAACTGTTCTCTTTAAAGTTCCCTAGGCCAGTGTGTTTCTCAAACTGTGGGGCGTGCCCCCCTGGGGGGAGCGATAATCCTTCAAGAAGGGCGCGAGCATATCGAAAATAAAAGGTTAAAAAAATTAATTTACTGGAATGAAGTAAACAAAATACTTCCTGATATAATAAAAAAATACAGATTTACATTGATATGATTTATTATATCATCTGGTGAAAAAAGGTCAGCAAAAATAAAAGATTTTACTTTGAACGCTCATTAGCTATCTTTGATCCTATAACTCAATAAAAAAATACTGTGTTTGCTTTGCAGTAATCCTACGATGAGAGATTTTTTTATTACGTTTCTTTTTTAACCTAAAATTTTACTTTTGCTGACTTTCCAACTTACTGGTATGGTTATCTGCGTCCCTTTTTTTAAGGAAGTTGTAAATTATATAATTCTGTTGTTCTTTTTTCAATGTGAAGAGTTTGATGATACATGGATAAGCATATTGAGGGATTAATTGGCCAAGATTTATTTTTATGAGTATTCTGAAACATATAATGCATAAATCGTTAATTCTGGGAAAACTGTTTATTTGTTACCAATGACCTTGACAGAGAATCCTCTAATATGACAGTCTTCATGGGAGCTAAAATGAATTGATCACATATCGCCTTCTTTTTTTGGAATTACAAACGTTTTTTAGAATCTTAAGGTACTTGTTTTGACCGAGTTCCCGGCGCGAACACTTTTGTTCAAAAATATTTTCTTCGACGTGCTGCATTTTCCCCTATGAATAACTTAGTGGTTTTAATTGTGATGTTGTACGACTGATTATGGTTTATAAATGTAAATGAGCAGAATATAAAAAACGAATTGGGCATCTCTGATCTCTCTGAAAGGAAATTGAGGCTGATCAAACAAGGGAAACACTTGCTGAAATAATGCATATTAATCGTGTTAAAGAAAGTAAATTTGAGAAAAGCAATAAACATGAAACGAAAGGAAAATTTTCAATAGCTATACATTAAGAACTCTATCAAGAAAAATATGAAGCCATAAGTGTACCTCAAAATGTACTTTGCCCTGTCAAAAAGACACAAACAAGAAAAAGTTCAACAGGATATATTTGTCGATCATCAAAGAACATTAAAACTACAATAACGTGAACAAAATGTGACAGTTTTGCTTGCAAATAACTTTCCTGTAATGCAAGCGAAAAGTGTCTGATTTGTGTCCTTTATTAAGGTCACGCCCATTTGGAACAATTTAGTTCATTTATATTGGATTTTTTCTCAAATTATGAAAGAAAAATTGAAAATGGTAATAAAATACGAAATGTGCTTGTGTTTTCAGTGCAAAAAATTCAGCGTCCACCTCTATCCAGAATTCAAAGAGTGATTTATTACAAAATTGCCCTTTAATTTCGTCCCTGGATGTGAAATCTATGAAGATCTCTTTTTTAGCAGTTGAGAGTCCTTCTGAAGTATTTTGAAATGGATCCCTAACCCATTCGTAACTTGCTATCAATTTGCCCTCGTCTGTGTACTTGTTGATGCTTTATTATCGTCGAATGCTCGCTGCGATTTAAAAATATATCCATGTTTTTGTTTTAATCCACTGCCGTAAATACTTAATACCGTGACTTACAATTAACGCGTGAATTATGAAATGTACATTCAAGAGGGATTCGGTAGCTAATCGATTCGGCCAAGACTGACTGGAATTGTACGAGGTACAGCATTTTTACATGTTTTGTGGTGACGTCCGTTAGGTTTCCTAGACTCACGTGAATGTTCGCGAGAATTCCAGATGTAAAGAATATGATAAAGAGCAACACATAGATTAGACTATTTTTCAATGACATTTGTACTTTTAGAAACGGATGATGAAGGAAATAAATCTTTAAATATCATTTCTCAATCTGTTTCATTTTAAAAATTAGAGAAAGAAAAATAACATAATTAACCTATTATTTAAAAGTAATTTACTTAAAATATGTATTAGTTTTAAGAGTAACATATATAAAAAATTTAATACTTATCTTATTAATTTGTACGGTTTATAATTAAGATCATATATTATAGCTTTAGCGTCAGAGTACATTGTTATTGCATTCAATATATTATTATATAAGAGGGGCGCGATAAAATTTATATATATATGATTGAAAATTGGGTCGCCAGTATTGAAAGTTTGAGAAGCACTGCCCTAGGCACAGAATCATGGTCAATCACTGGAATATGTATGGTTCAACTTCCAGACGTACTGGTTCAAAAGAGTTAGCATGCGTTCCTGTGACACATGAAGTCCAGGCTAGTTATTCTGTTCTCGAGAAGTAATCGATGTAGAAAAGGATATCAATCTGTGATTATTCTCGACTATGAAACTTGAATAGACGGTCTATGTACATAGAAATATGTCGGTTTTAATTCGCGTAGTTCAAAAAACATCCACGGGCTCATTCCTGACATGCTCAATTGGAATGTCTGTTGTTACACACCTATATTTTTTCAGCGGTACAATATTTATTAAAATCAGTGGGCAACACCTCTCGAAATTTCCTAGTTATACTATTATTTAACTAAAAAAAGATTACAAAAAAACCCCTACTTTTAAATAAGGAATGTGAAGATAAACTCTTATTCTATCCCAAAAAATTACGGTGTAATTGTTTATTAATGGCATAAAATGAAGCAACACTCAGTATAATGGCGATGAACTTCATAACGTCAAATGATGAGTTCAAGACACCTGAGTTTTGGTACCTTTTGGTCTCTTCAAGCATCTACACCACGTCAATGTTAAGTCTATGAGCCTTGATTGAATTAACAAGTACCCCCCTATCTACACGTTACATCTTCAATAGTACTAGGACTCTACACGAACATCAGAACAACATGGACCACGAATTCTCGACTACAATAGCATACAACATTTACTCATGAGTAATAATGACCCTAATTAAAAAAAGAATGAAATTTTAACCAAGTTAGACTCTCTTAAAATCATTTATCATTTTTTAATTTGTTTTTTTTTTCTAACTGGTTCTTACTTGCCTTTTTTTAGAATTTCTTGAGAAAAAAAACATTGAAAGTATTCATGAGGATTTTCACATGACATTCAATCATCTAATATTTTCTTAAATTAAATTATAAAACTGAGATTCGTATTTGAGGTCTAATTATCAAGCCAGCGACATAAAGGAAGACCATTTCTGGTTTTTTGGTAGAGTTCTTTGCTGGGCACAAATCGATAAGATAGCATTCTCAATTTGAAAATATCTCCTGAACTTGACCCATAATCTGCGGAAGTGTCAACATTTCCTATTTTCAAGGACAACTATTTTAAATCAGTCACTATAAGTAACTTAAGATAACATAGTAAAATAGACAGGGCATATATTTCAATCCAACTTCAAATCCATTTGTAATGCATTGAAAAAGTAATATGTAGTATTGTTAAATAGTATTTGTAGTTTTTATTGCGTCATATACTATGTACCGAAATACAGAAATTTAAGTATCCGACTACCTTCGGAACCGTGATTTTGCAAAAGCGTATAAATGGATAATATTTATGATATGTAGTGTCACTCAGATTAGAATACGTGTATAAAATTGTTTTATATATATAAGGACATTTTGACAAAAAAAATTATTTAAATACAATATTTTGGCAAAAAATTAACTTAGAATAAACTTTTTTCTAAATGTTCTCCTTTTATAAAAAAATGTTTCTAAAATAGTAATATTTTGCCTGTATATAGCTCAGACCTCTGTACAGAGGCTCAACTAGAATGTTTGAAATGTATAACTTAGAAGTGTGGGTTTATCCATATTTTACGACAACATAGGAAATCAATTTTAAGAAAAAAACGCCGATAATTATTTCAATGAGTGGTAACTCTGAAAATAATGTGAATTTTTCAAAAATCCTAGTTCAGACTCTCAGGAAAAGTCTTTACTTTATATAAGCACACAAAATATTATTATTTTTTAAGCATTTTTTATAAATGGAGAACATTTTGAAAAAAGTTTATTTTAAGTTAATTTTTTGCCAAAATAGTGTATTTAAATAAATTTTTTTTGTCAAAATGTCATTAAGACAATTTTATACATGTATTCTAATCTGTGACACTAAATATCATGAAAATTTTCAATTTATGCACTTTTTTTAAAATCACGGTTCCGAAGAAAGTAGTCGGATACTTTCAATGTTCATTGCAAAATATATATCAAATATTTCGAAACAGATTAAAAGTGACTGCAGCTAGACATAATTTGCCATTGTAGAATCTTCCAATAATAGTAGAGTCAATCCACACTTCAGTAACCACTGTGTGTTAGAATCCAACTAATTTGATTTCCGGTTAATAATTTAAGCACACATGCTGCCGATACAACGATAATATACATAGAAATTTGAAACAAAATTTATATTATGTAACTGACTGAAAATATGCATTATGTATTAGTTGGTTACTGATTTAAATTTTTATTATTACTAAACGCATGATAATATAGATCCGATGTCTAATAATTTCAATTTTCCTATCTTTATTTAGAGATGTGTGAGTATATATCTTCTACATCTTATTTAAATTGTTAATTTAGCCAAATGCAGCGTAAAAATATTTCGTAAGCAATTATCATGGAAATATTAACCGCTTGAAAGGAAAGTCACACAAAATTGCCTTCACCAGGAGTTTCTACAGCTTCTATTTCTTTTTGTTTTGAACAAAAAAGAAGGAAAGTTTTGCTACATAAACTAATTGTTTATATTTCCAGACGTGATGTAGAATTCCGACGCCACGTTAACAAAAATTAACTGTAATCTTTCCCAGATCTTGAGTTGATGTTAACTGGCACTTGAACACACAATTTTTTCCTCACATGAAGTGTAAGGAAATATATTGTATGATGTGTTAGCGTATGGAAAAATTTATGCCATTTTATCTTCAATATTTATAAATGGAAAAATTACACTTGAAAATACACTAAAAAAATTATTTTTAACATGCATTCATATTTTTCTTTTTACAAGATTGTTTCGCAAAGGAATGTAACCACCAATTTTTACAACATATATAAAAATATGTATATTCCTTAAAATCCGGCGTATTACGTGCACCTATACTTTCAAGCTGCAATTTTTAGTTTTTAGGTATATTCGCCGTATAACGTGTACCCCATTTTTCACGAAAACACTTGAAATGTACATGAACAATGCTATTATATTTTGAAGTCATTTATTCGAGGTATTATTCCAAGCTTTGGTAAAAAATAGTGTACTTCTAGAACTACAACCCTTTAAGTCCATATGAGGAATGTTATTTCTTTCAAAGAAACCGTAATTCGATCTATGTATAATAGAAGTCTAATTTTTTCTATGTTCATCCTTTTTTTTTTTAAATTTTTGAAGATATCATTCTTATACCCGGCGTATAACGCGCACCCCTAAATTTCGATCTTATTCACACACACACAATGCCTACTATTATCTCTTACTCTCTCTATATATATTTATTTATATATTTATTTATTTTGTGCAAATTTTTCAATCGTTAATAAAATACTTTCTGTTCATCCAATCACGTTCAAATAATTTTTTTCACTTTTAGTGGATGACACTTGATGTTAATACAGTTTTTTTTTCAAATATTATTTAATTAATTTAATTTATTTACCGGTTTTTGTGGCCAACTTAGATTTGTTTCTATTGTTATAATAATGTAACTGTTAAAACAAAGACAAAAGTTGGCGTCTAAAACCTGTTTTTCAGACAAACCGGGTGTGCATTGTTACAACAATGCAGACAAATCAGGCTCTTTTTTCACAATTCCTACTACTAGACCACTCTCTCCCTATATATATATATATATATATCATGGATTGGAGTAATTCTTAGATTGACAGGAGAAATGCAACGTGCGTGTTATACTCCGTTTATCATATCATATTTTATTTCAATATTCAGCAAAGCCTCCTGTACTCCAAGCCATGACAAAACGAGTCCTATTTTCAGCGTCGATCAGGAACCAGTGCGTCGTTCGTCCATGTGGTTCTTCGTAAGTTCGCCGGAGTCAAAGTCCTTATGCGGATGGCGGTTTGAGTTTTTCTGGTAGGTTTCACTCCAACTGACACTTGAAGGGTTGGGGATTCATCACATATACACACACACACACACACACACATGTGTGTGTGTGTGTGTGTGTAATTCAAATTTTCAATCGTTAATAAAATACTTTTCTATTCATCCATTCAAAGTAGGGATTGAATTAATTTTTTTAAAATATATATATATATATATATAATGCTTGTTTTTCGAGTAAAAAGTGCGTGTTATACTCCAGATTTTACAGTAATATAATATTCACGAGCAAATAACACTGACTTTTGAAAAAGAGCTTCATAAAAACAAATTTCCCTTTAAAAAATACTTTATTCAATCAATTAAATGTAGGTGCAAAAAATATTATTTCCTTCACAATAATAACAAAAAGGAAATTTATCTTCCTTCACAAAGACTTTAGCCTCGCTCCCTCTTGCATAATCCACGAACGTTTCGAGTAACTTTCCAATTAATTAAGAACCGTTTGTATGGATGAGAAAAAAAACGAATTTATTAATTAAAAAAACATTTTTTTTTTCTTTTTCCCCAGATATTCTTGAAGAAATGTGCAAAAAATTAACAAAGAAAAAGGATATTGAACCGAACTGAAGAAAGAACAGAAATTTTTGTTTCATCGATTTTTTTTTTTTTTTAATTTTATATATTCTTTCTCTTTCTCAATCCAAGGATATTGGAATTCACATTAACAGCCTCTTATTAAATGAAAAAGTATAAATTTCAACAACTCTCGAAAAATTAATTAGAGATTTTAAAGTTTTCAAGCATTTTTTAAATATATTTTTAACTAATGCTAATTATTTTTCTTACGTTTAAGTACCATATTTGAATATGATTAATTAAATCAACAATGTGATATCACTAACATCAATTTCATATTAGATTTTTGACACAGTTCTACAGTTACTCTCCTAATTTTTACTCTAAGTTACATAAGCATTTTCAGGACCTCTTGGAATTAGTACACAGGTTCAGCTACCGTTAGTTCCTCTTACTATTGATTATTGAATAAAATGTCTAGAGTGTATGTAAAGACTCTCAATTACTTCCTTAATATGCTTCTCCACGCCAGGCTTATCTTTAACAGCCCATAGAATTACCTCGCTCAATACAATCAAACCAAACCCAGTCCGTCATGTTAAAAACTCTCCCAAGAAACTGTATTTTTGGTAGAACAAACCACGCTCTTTGCGCTGGTCTAAAACAAAGGGGAATTCGCTTTCCTTAACGCTAAATTCAGTCCCACGCTTCGCGCTTCCAAAACAAGGGACTCTCTCCTTGTTCGAAGGTCACTCGCCTTCTTTCTAAAAAAACAGTAACCTACCCCGTAGACACCAGGGGAATGGCACCAAACATTCCATAATCTACCGCCAACAGTAGCCAGACACTACACGTCGCCGCCAAGATTATGGTTAATAGTAAATTAAGCATAAATCTGAAACCATAAACTGACTACTGTGGCAGACCTTTTCCTAAAACTACACTACTATATACACAGATACACATATACACAACAGTACAATTACTTGTAAATAATAAATATGGGTTACCTTATAAACACTATACTAGAAACATATAAGTAAATACAAAATCAGCACATTCACATAAAATGTATTACCAAGAATTATCCAAAAACTAAAAGAAAAAAATCTTAAACAATAAATAAAAGTACAGTTTACACATATAAGGAAATACACATAGGAACATTCACGAAATCTAAGTAACTAATAGTAAAGAAAAGAATTAAGATATTTGCGATACACAAACAATGCTCTCCTAACTTTTCCTCACTCTCTCTATATTCAGATAGTACATAAAAAAACCAAAATTATTTTGCTATGAATATCAAGTTTCACAAATAGCACTAATGATATTCTAAGAGTACGCATGTAAACAGTACTAAATACGTACATAAATTTAAAAATAAATGGTTTACTAGCAAACTAATAAAGTTTCAGAGCCACCTCGCATGCGTGGCGTGTACAGCGCCCTCTGAACTGATGCTGAAAGCGTATAAATAGAGGGCTGTAGCGGGATGTTGAAAATAGTTAATGATTATTTGTTAGTGGCGAACGTTTAGTGAAACCTAAGTATGCCTCCACGACGAAATAAGGAGAAATTCCAACAACTTGCAAAGTATGTACGGGGCAGGATTATCAGCCTTTGATAAGGAGGATTTTCCTATCGCGCAATAGAAGCTCTTGTGCAGTGGAATAGTTCTACAGTGATACGAGATTGGAAGCAGTGGACGACGAAATGTGACGTCAGCGCGCGACAATAGAAACCTGCTCCGCATGGCAGTGAAGGACCACACAGCTTCCTTTCGGTGAGTAGGCAGCACATTGCTCTGATGCTACACGTGCACTATTGTCGGTTTCGTCAATTCGTCAACGTCTGCTGCACCGTGGATTGCGTGCAAGTGTACCTTTATACATGATCCCCCTCATGGCAAACCATTGATGGCTACGTCTGCAATGGGCTCATGAGCAAAGAGCCTGGCAAGCTGATTGGCACTAAGTTGTCTTTTCAGATGAATTACGCTTCAATTTGTGGGGCCATGATGGCCGCATTCGTGATAGACGCTATGCCGGTTAACGCTGCCTTCCAGAGTGCGTTATCGAACAACATAGTGACCTACGCCCGGAGTTATGGTTTGGGATGCGATTTCGTATCATGGACGATCCAATTTGCTACGAACTGAGGATAATCTCAATAGCAACAGGTACGTCCGTTAAGTGCTACGGCCCGAAGTCGTTCCCTTCCTTCAAGGCATCCCTGGAGCTATTTTTCAGCAGGATAATACACACCCACATGCTGCAAAGACTGTTCAAGACTTTTGTTCAGCCCAACACATGACACTTCTTACATGGTTTGCTTATTCTCCGGATATGTCGCCTATTGAGTACGTGTAGGATTTGATTGGTCGACGTTTCGCTCGTGATCCGCGTCCTGCAGCTTCAAAAGACGAACTTTTGCTGCGCATACAAGCAATATGAAATTCTCTTCCACAAGCATACATTCAAAATCTGTTTGACTCTATGCCACGTCATATAGCAGCACTTATTGCAGCGCATGGTAACTACACCAAATACAGATTTCGGACACTTAATATTGTCTTTGAAAATTTCGTCATTTGTACTAATACAAGTCGTTGTGCATTGAATTTCATTTAATTCTGAAGATTCCTTCATGGGGTTACATTTTTTACAAACAGTAGTGTAGTAAGGATACATTATGAATTACCAATGTCCAACCTAGGTTACGATTGATTATTTTACCTTCTGGGCAATGTCCTACATCAAATGTGTTCGTTTGGGGGGAAAGGGTAGCAAGTATCATCGTGTTTTAACTGGTTTGCAGATGGAAGGGGGAGGAATTTCCCCCGTTGTTCTCTCCTTCGGTCCTCCAAATATTTCCCACCCACGCTGGGTCAAAGACCCCATCGGCGATTGTCCTTTCTGGGTTCTAATTTCACCCCTAAACTTTTCCACAGCAGCCGTCCCGGGATGGGGGTCTCTCCTTTGTGGTTTCCTCTCCATCTTTCTTCGGTCCCACAATGCATGTGGAGGTGGCTTCTCCTTCATAACACAAATCTTCGTGAATGGTCACTTTTGGCTCGACTGACCGTTTAAAAACACCATTCAAAAGTTTTTGAGAATCTATGTCGTGCTTTCCTAACTTAAATCTAACTCTTTTCTGCATTTTAGTTTTTGATGTCTTTTGATCCTCTATTACTAGCAATGCTTGTCTCCTCTCCATAATGCCAACTCGTTTGATGAAATCAGGCATTTAGCTCCCAAGAGAGGTTTTTCTATTCCTCGTTTATCTTGCGAATATTTAAGTTTAAAACACCAATGATGGGGTACAAGTATAATGCTGCATGAGGCTATTAGATTCACTTTTTGTTGTAATTCTGCTTAATTATTTAATTTTTTTCTTAGACAATTTTAGCTTTTCTTCAATTTTATTACCATCATTTAAATCCCTTTACTCTTTACTAAGGATCACAGGATTAATATTTTTATCATCGGCTGAAATTAGCAGTACATTAGGTGAGTCTGAAGACCAACCCTTTTTATACCCAACAGTGACAAGTTATACTACTGTACTACTGCATCTGGATCCACACTAAGCATTTGCACTCGTTCACCTTTGAGAGCAAGATCCTGATTGCTTCAGGTAACTCCATGTCTTTATCTGACAGTTTTTCCTGTTCTTCATTTAACAATTGCTTTTGCTCGTCCATTCTTTTACATCTTTCTTCTTGTAAGCACTTCTATTATTTTGCTTTCCTCCTCATTTCATGTCCTTCTTGAACATGTCGCATCTGCTCTTCCAAAAGCCATCTTTCTTTCTCCGATCTCGTCAATCCGCGTTGCTTCATCTTTGGCCCTAAGTCGAGCTTTCTCCTCAGTTCTACGTCTTGCTTCTAATATTTTAGCTTCTTTCGCAGCCTTGAGTCTACCCTCTTTCTCAACTATGTGCCTTGCTTTCTCCTCGGATCTGAGTCTAGCCTCCTTCTCTGCTTTACGTCTTGCTTCTTCTATTCTCGCTAATTTCAATTCTTGTTGTCGCTCTAAACGGGTTCTGCTATTTTCTTTCTAAACTCTTCTTTCTTTCTATACTCTTCTTTCTTTCTATACTCTTCTTCTTTCTTTCTATACTCTTCTTCTTTCTTTCTATACTCTTCCTCTTCCTTTCTATACTCTTCCTTTTTCCATTCTATCCTCTATCGTAATACCTAAGACATCTCTGACGAATTCTTCATATTCCAAGTACGCCTTACATAGCATCAATTTCTGTTTCAACTCCAGAATACCACGTTCAGAGTCAACGGTTTCTCCCATTCCATCCAAAACCGTTATCACATCTTCTTTTGTGGTGTTTTCAGACATTTCCCCCCCCCCTCTTCTCTTGTTCAAGAAAGAGTGAGCGTATTGTAAAGACTCTCATTTACTATCTTAATATGCTTCTCCACACCTTGCTTCGCGTTAACAGCCAACAGAATAATCTTGCTTCTCAATACGATCAAACCAAACATAGTCCGTTGTGTTAAAAACTCTCCCAAAAAAAATGTCTATTATTGGTTGGTCTAAAACAAAGGAATTCGCTTTCCTTAACACTAAATTCAGTCCAATGCTTTGCGCTACCAAAACAAGGGACACCCTCTTGCCCTGACCGCCTTGTTTGAAGGTCAATGTCCTTCTCTCTAAAAAAACAACAACTCACCCTCGTAGACAGCGGAAATGGCGCCAAACATTCCAAAATCTAACGTCAACAATAGCCAGACACTACTTTGCAGCTTTTCAAAAAATTAGTGACATTTAAAATAAGATTTTTTATTGTCTTACTGAATTTAATATTACAAATTTAGTGACCCAGGCAGTTCAAAAGGTTAAGAGTCATTTACATAAATAACTAATAACAAATAACATCAATATGCAAAGGAAACAAATTACTCTATTATCTTATTTCCTGTAACAAAATGAATTAAAATTGTATAAAACTTCATATTTAGGATAATTCAGTATTTTCGAGTGGTTTATAAATTACGAGAAAAAAATTTGACACCAACACATTGTTAATTTCATTATGCTCTTTTTTTTATTTAGTTAATATACATTTAAGATATCCGACTACGTGCGGAACCATGATTATGCAAAAGCGTATAAATGGATAATATTTATGATATTTAGTGTCACTTAGACTAGAATATGTATATAAAATTGTTTTAAGAATAGTATTACAATAAAAAATTATTTAAGTGCAATATTTTGACAAAAAATGAACATAGAATGACCCATTTTCCAAATATTCTCCTTTTGCGAACAATGCTTCTATTATAATAATATTTTGCCTGTATATAGCTCAGACCTCTGTACAGAGGCTCAACTAGAATTTTTGAAATATATAACTTAGAAGTGGGTTTATCCATGTTTTCCGACAACAGAGGGGAGAAATTTTAAGAAAAAACGCCGATAATTATTTAAATGGGTTGTAACTGAAAATAATGTGAATTTCTTAAACATCATAGTTGAGCCTCTGTACAGTGGTCTGAGCTATATACAGGCAAAATATTATTATAATAGAAGCATTTTTCACAAAAGGAGGACATTTTGAAAAAAGGTTATTCTAAGTTAATTTTTTGCCGAAATATTGTATTTAAATAATTTTTTTTTGTCAAAATGTCCTTAAAACAATTTTATGCTTGGGTTCTAATATAAGTGACACACTAAATATCATGAAAATTATCTATTTATGCGCTTTTTTTAAAATCACGGTTCCGTGATGGTATCAAAAAAGGAATCTTGCAATAATTTTTTTCCTTTCACATGACGTGATTATTTTATCAATACAGTGTCATAGAATTTATTTTAAAAGCTAAGAGGTAAAGGAAAAATGAACGGTTGGTGATGAAAACCATTCATTCAGTGAATGACCTGTCTTCGATCACTTAGTGAGAAAAACTCATTTCCACTACAATGCCAATAAAAGTTATTCACCTCTCCCTAAAAAATGGTATTTTGCGTGTGTGTTTATTGTGAACAAACAATATTACGTAAAATATTTTATTATGTACTCAAAATTCTGTTCACTATTCTCAAAAAATTCTTATTAATAATGATTCTTGACAAATAAAATTTTATAGCCTTTAATGAAAAAATGTATTTTCATTATTATTGTTGCAGTAATACGTTCAGACCAATACTTCATCGTAGAAGCCTGTGTGACAACCTCCAAAGCATTCCAATGAGGTTAAAGAAAAATAGTGTTCGACTTTTTTTATTCTTGTGTGTGTGTGTGGAGCTTTTGCAAAGTTCCGTAAAAAAACTTGTTATGATCTAAAGTTTTTTTTTTTTTTTTGGAAAAAAAAATTACTTTTAATGTTGAATTTTGTTTTACATCTAAATATCTAATGAGAAATGAAATAAAAGGGGAAAATTCATAATGTACCGTAAAATCCGGAGTATAACGCGCACCTAGACTTTTAAGCTGCAAGTTTTAATTTTTAGGTATACAAGTAGTATAACGAGCACCTTTTTTTGCGAAGAAACCTGAAATGTACGTATGCAATGTTATTGTGTTTAAAAGCGATTTATTCGCGGTATTTTCTCAAGCTTTTTCAAAAATAATATACATTTACAACTACAACCTTGTAAGTTCATTAAGAATGCCCTGCCATTTAAATAAATAGTATTTCGAAATATATAGAAGTCTAATTTTTTTATGTTTAATTTTTTTTTATATTTTTGAAGCCCTCATTTTTATACCCGCCGTATAACGAGCACCCGTAATTTTCGATCTTATTTTTTACATTCAAAGTGCGCGTTCATACGCCGGATTTTACGGTATATCTTTCATTTTTCAAAATTGCTAATAATTTTAACTCTGAAAAATTGCTGAAAAATAGTTTAGACATAAAAATAATAGTAATTTACCCAAGAATTTTCTTTCTTCTTTTGAGAAAAGTTGAGTAAAAGGAAAATTCATCAGGCTAACAAGAAATTTTTATATGACTAGTGTCAGTGGCGCACACATACAGGAATTTTTCAAGGGAGGGAGATAATGAGTCGAAAATTCACCATTCTCGTATTATGCTCCAATACACCGCCCAACATATTCTTTTGAATTTATCGATTTTCTGGAACAAAAAACAGTAAAAAATTAATTATTGAATAAATAATTAGCATTAATTAATAAAATTTATTATTAATAACAAATACTTAATAAATAAGTATTTGTTATTAACTTTACGTACTATATATATAGAATTATAATCAATTGAAAAGAAAATCAAGGGCTTTCAAGGGGGTCTGAACCCTGGAATCCCTCCCCCTTGTGTGCGCCACTGATTAGTGTGCTTTAATTTTATGATATCTTAATTCGATATTTTTCGTAAGTTTTTCTCCTGAAATTAGTAGTTCAAAATATAATGACAAAAATTTGCAAATCACGGAGCAGATTTATATATATTATATATTAATCTTATTTGATACATGGTTGACTTGAAATTTTGTTGATCTCATTAGTTGACTCTAGATAAGTTTGATCGAAAAAATTAATAATGTGGCAGAGATCCAAGAAGCACAAATTTATCTGTGGTAGAAGATATAATTTTATATTTACTTCGCTGCAAACAGTGATCCCATTGACTGCAGATATAATTATCATGAATAATTTTTAGACAAGATTATATATATACAAAATAGTTTAAGTGTTATAAAACTTATTTGATTAAAACAAAAAAGTGTTTCTTAGCTTGTAAAATTGCAACTAATCTTTATAAAAGTTGCCTTTTAAAAGTGTTATTTTCCTCATACATAAAGCTCTAAAAAATATAAGTGTTCAAATATTAATCTTAAAAACGGACATTATAAACAAAGCTGTACTCGTTTCTTAGAACCCGAAAATTATGTTAAAAAGTATTTTCTATCTTTTCATTTTGTACTTAGCCTGAATCACAATCATAACGTCATTACTAGTACCTGTTATTATTTTTATGCTATCTTAAATATCTTTAAACGATTTGAAGCAAACAGCTGAAATTATGTGCGGAATTTTTTAAATAAACTCTTATATTTTGAAGATATGTTCTTTTTGTTGGACTGTATTCTTTTTTAAAGTCTCCCTCCCCCTTATTCTACATACGAGCAGCTTAAATTTTCTCAATTGGTTCTAGAATTAGAATCCATTTAGCTGTGGAGTAAAATGCTTTTTCCCACAAATGTGGAGCAGCGCCATCTGTCGAGTCATTCAGGAGAAGAATGTTGCTAGATCACCAGTGAGAAAAATAATGGCATCATCAAGCTACACACGCAATTTGCCATCGAGAAGAGGAATGCGAATTGATGTACGCCCATTCCACGACGGAATGAGTTTTTGCAGAGCCACACACATAATAGACAGACACCCAGGGAGCCATTTGCTTTACTTGATGCTGACATTATAGTCCTTATGGGAACTTCTAAATGAATCAATTTTGTTTCTAAATAACGTGGAATGCTTCAGAGAGAGAGATGGCTTAGATAACTACTTAAATATAAATAGAAGGGAAGAATAAATTAATTGACATATTGCCCCCTTTATCAAAAAATCGTACACTAAAAGTTTTAAGTTTCATTTTACAAGTGAAATAAGAAACACGCGTGATGAGTGAAAATTAAACTATAAACATTTAAATTAAAAATTTTTATGAGAATATAGTAAAGTATAATTGTGTATTTTTAAATGAAATTTTAAGCAAATAATTGTATTTTTTGTGAAATAATCTGTTATAATTAGAATGATATTTTAGTATCTACCTAAATTACGATTTTTAATAAAGTAGTTTAAATTAATTAGAATATTTTTTTCTTCTCATTTTGAAATATAATCAAAGTATCTGTAAAAATTAGTTTCAAATAACTACTAATAGAATGCTGAAACAATAAAATATAAATCTAAAACTCTTTTAATCACTGAATGAGAAATTATAAATCAATTTCAATTCACACCAAAATATATATATATAAATAGTACAGCTCTTTTCTAAAATCAACCATTCATATTTAAATTTTTTGCTATGTATGGGAAAAAAGGACATTTAACTAAATTCTAAAGTTCAGATTAATGAAATATTGTCCGTACAATAAAATAAAAATTAACAAACTGATAACAAAAATACACCAAAAAATAATGGAGAAAATTTATCCAACATCGATAGTTCTGCAGAAATATAAGAATGTTCATATCAATACAAAAAGAGATGGATAATATAAGTAAATAAGTGTGTGATAAATATAAAAAAAATGTAGTTTTAGATAACTAACAAAAATTTTAATATTTTTCTTTCTTTCTTTTTTAAAAGGTAATTTAGTGATCCACATTTTAAAAAACTCTTGCTCTCTTTCGTACCTCCTAAACTTAACTGATAACTTATATTACACACCAAATTTTCTTTTTCTCAGTTTTTCAAAAAGAAGTTTACTTCCATGTTCCATAAAAATATTTTGATGTTTGATGTCCACTTCGCAGTTGAAGATAAGAAATTCACAAACGAAGCACAATTTATTCATAAAAATAATTTTCGTGTAATTGCATAATAATAAGATGATGAAATTTTCTGTCCAGAAATGAATTTATTGGCACATTTGAAATTAAATGATCTTACTGAGAACAGTGATTGTAAAAGTGTAAAAATAAAATTTAATAAAAAAAACAAAAATTTCAAAAAATTGTGATAACAATAAATTAAAAATTTATTGGATACAAGAACTAAGCTATCATTCCATCACAAATTATCTTTTTTATATTATTTTGATGGAAAAATAAATATTTATTTGAATTACCGTAAAATCCGGCGTATAACGCGCACTTTTAACACAAAAAATAAGATGGAAATTTAAGGGTGCGCGTTATACGCCGGGTATAAAACGATAGCTTTAAAAATAACAAAAGAGATGAACATAAAAAAAATTTCTTCTATTTGTATCGAAATACTGTTTATTTAAATGAAATTACTTGCTTTATGAACTAAAAGAGATGTAGTTCTAGAAGTATACTATTTTTTTCAAAAATTTGGAATAATACCTCGAATAAATAAATGACTTCAAAAACATAAGAGCAATGTATACTAATGTTTCAGATTTCTTCGTAAAAAAGGGGGTGCGCGTTATACAGCGAATATACCTAAAAATTAAAAAATGGAGCTTGAAAGTATGTGTGCGCGTTATACACCGGTGCGCGTTATATACCGGATTTTACGGTACTGAAAAATTATATATGAGAGGCATGAAATAAGCATTGTTTATTACACCACTCTCAGAAGCATCATGAGGGCTTTGAAGACTGACCTCGTAATTTTGAACCACTGTCAAACGATGAGGGTGACACTGGAGCTGATACTTCTCTTTCTAAACTTCCACACTACGCCAATGTAAGGAGTTTGTGCAAAGCTCAGCATCACCTCGGGTCTTCATTAGTACCCTGATTCAAAGCTTTAACTTAAATGACTCAAACTATTGAATAATAATTCCATTTGAAAACAATGTTCTACCCAAAAGCTCACTGTATTAAAATGTGGAGTATATTTTTTTTTTTTTAAATTCGAAATAAATTGTTAAAAAAATTATAAAAGTTAAAAGAATATATATATAAAAAAGCTGTCCTTTTTTTTTTTCATTATCATTATTACCTATAATATCGTCACGTAACCTCTCTAAAAGAAGTGATCGAATTGTACCTAAATTTCATTTGTTGTTGGCATTTAAAAGCTTTGAATCACATATAATCTCATAGAGTATTAATCATATTTATACTTTGTTAGCCATTAAAACTGCAACCCCATGAAGGAAAGCAGATACAAAAAAGATATTTAGTTTACGTGAACACTATGAAATGAAGAGAAAATTATAAGATTTGCAAGCAGTTAAGGGGATTACAGGGGCAAAATTGGTTGAAACAGCTGCCATCCCTGGCAGTTAAAACGGCCCTTACCAGGTTAGGCATGGAGTCGAACTAGGCTTGGATGACAAAAACGGACAGCTCATTCCATGCTGCTTCAACTCTTTGCCGCAATTCATCAACCGTATTAGCTGGAGAGGGGTAGTATGGGCAAGTCTCTTAGCAACCAAGACCAGATGCTTTCAATGGGTGATAGATCTGGAGACCATGCAAGCCGAGAGTACGCAGGGTATTAGATATACACCGACTATCCTGCGTATCGAGGAAGTTCAGAACACTATGTGCAACATGTGGTGTTGTATTATCTTGTTGGTAGAGGGCGTTAGGCAAGCCTTGATGATAAGGCCCAAAGACTGGACGTAAGATGTCAGAAATATGCTGATTTGCTTTAAATTACTGTCGATCCGAACTAGAGATGTGCGTGTCATTTACCCAATGGTTGCCCAAACTAGCACACCAGAGGCAAGGCTCTCGTGCTGATATCGAATGCAAGCAGACGACGATTGATCTCTTCGGAGCCTCCATCCATTTTGCCATCTGAATACTGCACGCAGAACCGAGATTCATCTGAAAAGACGACATTGTGCCCCTCCTGCATCTGTTTTTGTCATTCGGCACTCCAGAGTCACTGCCTCTCTCTATGTTGCATTGTCAAGGAAAGTTGAAGTAATAGATACCGCGTGCTGACAGTCCAATCTACAAAAAACTTCGTTACACCGCACCAGCAGATACTGGGCGTGCTGCAAACATGCCCATCTCTTGACTAATGGTCCGTGATGGGGCAGTACGATTTTACAGAGCCAACCTCACAATATGCCTGTCCTCTCGGGCGTTAGTTATGGGAGGGCGTAGACCGTTCAGTACGACCCTCAGCAGCCCATTGATCCCATATTCGTATGACAATGATTGGCTTTCGATAAATGTGACGGGCGATATCACGGACCTATTATCCACACTCTCGAGAGGCAACGATCCTGCCTCTATCGAATTCCAACATTTGCTGAGAAGCATTTATTTTTATTCAAAGCATAACACGTTATTCTGAGCAAACTTCGACTTTAATAAATTACAGTTAAAAAAAAAACTTAAAAAGATGCTTTTATGGTTAATCCAACTAAAAAGTAACAAAATAATTCTTAATATAAGAATAAAATGATTTACGAAAAAATTAATATCATTGGAGTAAAAGCGTGGGGTGCTCGATATCAATTGTTATA
>BMAV01014154.1:207673-234369 GCA_019973955.1 Trichonephila inaurata madagascariensis
AATTTTCTCGTTAATCATTTTATTCTTATATTAAGAATTATTTTTTTTACTTTTTAGTTGGATTAACCATAAAAACATGTTTTTTTAGTTTATTTAAACTATAATTTATTTTTCATTTTTTAGTTCGATCTAAAGTAAAAGCATATATTTTTTTAACTATTATTTATTCATACACTTATTTTTTAAATTTTTGGCTCGCGACCGAAAAAGTTTGCCTATACCTGAGTTAGAACAAATAATTTTTTTTCACATGCACAAGTCTTTTTTTTTTTTTCATTTTCAAAAAGACTGGACAATTGCTCATACGATAAGAAATTGCTGACGCAAGAAAACGTTTTCGCTTTTAGGGCTACTCTTAATCTTTTAGTCGCCAAATCTGGAATTAATCACCAAATCTGGAAATGGTATAATGAATTAGTCACCAAATCTGGATTATTCAGTCTCCTGATTATCCTGTTCAGGACGATGGAACATATTTATGAAATTATTGTATTGTTATATAAGTCCTTGACAAGTGTGCAAAATTTCGAATTAATCTGACCTTTTAAGGTAGGTAAAAATCGAATTCAAAGATTCCGTTACATACAATTGAAACTTATAAAAGTGTGTTAAAAAGCGTTTTCGAAAGAAAAATCCACTACCCAACGTTTCTTTTGTGTAATGCTTTAGATGTCGTTTCTCACTCCTGCGTCGTCTAAATGTTCTGAATGGAATAATTTGCACACCTCAACCTCTTCTTACTTTTATTTGATTTTGACGTTCGTCAGGTCATTCTTTCCTGGTGTAATAGCCATCAGTGTATATCTTTTCTTATGATTAACAGATCTTTTATAAACTACAAATAACTCCTTGTGTTATTTATTTACCATCCCTAAGAAACAGTAAATTAATTTAAAAGCATATGCTTCTTTATCGCAGTGAACATATTTGTTTATTTATTTGCTGCTTTTATTATTATTACTGTTATTATTACGAACGACTTGAAAGATTGCAAGCATCGCATTCTGCTTCATAAATATGTATTCTTCAAAATAATAAAGCAAAGTTAAGCAAAATGCTTTGAAAAAATGTCTGCTTCTCTAATTTATTATTTACTTTTGCAGCGTATAATAAATTATTTTAAGATCATGTCTACTCGACAACGAATGCAAGATTATATTTTATTTAACCCTTTGAATCAGTAATAATGGTATCTGTCTGTGCAACAAAACTGAAGTAATTATTTCCATAACTATACAAATGTGTGTGTGTGTTTGTTTATTTTCTCTTTCTCTAGAAAATAAATTTTTAATCCAGAGGAATATCTATGTTTATTTATCTTGCTCTCCATAGGTTCAAAACTTTGCTTTATATAACTAATATGTTTCATAATTTTGAGCTATCATCAAATGACGAATGATCTTACTCTCATTATTTACAGCAATGGTTTTCATAAACTGTGTTCCGCAGACCCCTGGGGAATCCTTTTCGGTATTCAGAGTAAGAATTCCCAAAGAAAAATCTAAATGCAAGTGCAAAATAGGTTCACGTTCTCTATAGAGTTTGTATGACCACGAGTAACTAAAGCCGTGATTCCCAACGAGAGTCAGTGGTCAAGGTTACGGAATCGTGGCTGGAGTACCATGGGCTCGAGCCGAATGCCGCTGAAGACCCTCCGTGTAGAGGTAGTCGCGTTGCACACTAAATCTATCAAGGATCAAATCTCCTCGCATTGGTGCGGTGTGGAAGCTGGGAGAGGGGATGACAATTCAGGTATGTCGTTCTCGTCACTTGACCATGTTTCAAAATTACGAGGTCCGTCGCCAATAGCCCTCGTGCAGCTTTATATAGTGCGATCGTTAATATAACTCTCCCTCGTATAACGAGAGAAGCAAATTAACCTCAACAGGTACTCTTTCAAAATTCCGAATCGAATTACTGAACTCCTACCGAATCATTTTTAGAACCCAAGAGCAGAGAGCAGTATCTTAAATAACAGATGATTCAGTTTGAGTAATGTTTCAATTTCCTATAATAAGGCTTATTTTAATATTTTTTATACTGCTCCTATCCTCGGTTTTTTTCTATTGAGCTTATAGGAATAGGCTTTGAGGGAATATCGTATAGCAGGCATGTCATTCTCATATGATATTCTATTTTATATTAATTTAGGGCCACATGTTTTTATAATGTTTAAAAACATTAATAAATATATTCAAAATAAATGTATGCACTTTGTTTAGTAATAGCAAAAAAAACTGAGTATAATTAAAAAGAGTATAGAGAATTCTACCTATCTTATCTTCATATATGCTTCGGTTTGTTATTTTATTATATACTACTCTGTATCGATATGTTGGCCGGCCCGTAAAAATATACGTAGGGAGCCGCGAGGTTGACATCCCCGTCATATAGTCTTATTAATACATTTTTAGACTGATATAAAAAAAGTGAATATCGAATAGAAAAGATTTCCAATAATTTTCTGGAAAAACTCACAACAACAAAAATTTAAGTTTTTTTTTTTTTCTAATATATTTTTATATTTTAAGTATTTTTTTTTTATTTTTGCTATGCGTGTGTGGTTTGAGGTTATTATTTAAAATCTAAAATCAGACGGGATAATCCCCAATCAACAAGTTGCACTTCTGTGGATAAAGGTGTATTACTTTTAAATGAATCAAAGCTTAGTTTTAAAATAAAAAAGAATATCTGCTTTCATTATTACTGTTCCATTACCATAAAAATATTTATATTCCGAAAAGAAAGCTCTTTTAAGTACTTTTTTATTTTTTGCTCTATTACATAGGATCATTTTCAAGATAATTCTACTGTGATTTTGGAAAATTTCTATTGTGAAACAATACAATATTTCACCTATCACAAATAATTTTGTTTTGCTTTCAGAATTGCATGTATTCATTTTGATAAGAGCACTAATTCCTTCGAAATACTTTTTAACATACAAAAAATTCACCTTTACTGCTTATTGTTGTCGATAAGACGACATGTCATTTAGAGAGGAAAAAAAAGAGAAATATATTTTCTTAGATGCTGGTGGTATTCAAACGTGAGATGATTCGTTTCATTCCAGATTAAAGAAAATATTATCCAGCCCTGTTTACTTCCATCATACACTGCAAGGAATTCTAAGATTAAAAGTTGAATACCCTCGTCCGTGATTGACTAATCTTTTCGCTCCAAAATAAGATTCGCCTTGATGTCGGGATATCATGCTTTATTCGACACTTCGCAAGCATACTCTATCACGATTTAATCCAGAATGTAGACACATCAAAGCTTTTTATTTTAGTTTCACTATGACCTTACTCAGAATTTATTTTAGTCGACTTTTTCCTTTTAGTTTATTTTTGAAAATTGTCTGGATATTACTAAATAAATGCATAACAAAATTCTGATTTAACCTTTTTTTTTTGTTTTTTTTTTCTAAACAACTTAGGTAAGCTTTCGGACCAACTCTGTTGCTTCATATATTGAAACATAATACAAAAAAGTTAGGAGATTGTCATGTACTTTATCTTTATAAGAATGGGTTTTTAAAAATAATTCTTGTTTTTTAGAATATTGATTGAGGAAACATTATTTCACACAAAATAGAATTGATACCAAAAATTAAGTCTGAACCATTCCTTAATGCATTTTATAACTGTAATTATAAGAAATAAATAATTATCATATAAGAAAATTTTTTATTGACAATTTTACTTAGTAGTTAGTAGTTTCCCGTAGAAGAAAACAATTCCAAACATGTATGCTCTATATTGACGTAGTAGGGTTTAAAAAAAAACAATTGAGTATTTTTTTTTATTTTATAAAAATTAAGTCCTATATTATTCGCACTATATAAGCCGTTACCCGCCCCACATCGCTGAGTATTTGATGATGTTGTATAACTGTGTGTCTACTGTTTTTGTTAATGAGATATCTTCCTAGAATTAAGGTTTCGATTGTATTGGAAAACATTCTAATAGCCCTCACCTTTTGCTTTAAAAAGGACAGGGATTTATAAAACGAAAGCGTACTCATCGTTTATTTTCCCCATAAAACCCATTCTTGGCTCAACAAAATAAACATGCTTTCCAAATTTTAATACTGTAGGTCTAATGGGTTTAAAAAAAACGCGCGGGGGGGATTTTTTTTTCCATACCTTCCTTAAGCGCCTTTGGAAGTCATTATCCAAAAATTGCATTCTTACCGAATTTTTGCTCAATAAGAAACCATGTTTGTGGCAAATTTTGAATATGTAGGTCTAACAGTTTAAAAAGGGGGAAATTTCATTTCCTATAACGGCTCTGTAATTCCCCTTAAAAGTCAATTTCCAAAAACCGTTGTTCAACGCTAAAATCAGATCCCTGTGCTCAACAAAAGAAACATACTTACTAAGTTTAAAGTCTGTAGGGGTCTAATATTTCCGGTGATCTTCGTGATAAGCGAATGAGTATCCTTTCTCCAAGTTGAATATATATGGATTGAATACACTCATCTAAATATTCAAAGGGTTTAGCCACAACCAGGTGACGAGAATGACACTTGAAATGATACTTTTCTCCTTTCACATCAGGATAGGATTTTAAGGCTCACTTTAATTTTAAAAATATTTTTCCCATGAAACAAGTATTTAAATAAATCAAGACTTGAGTCTATTATTTCATATAATGTCGAATTAACAACGAGATCATTACTATATTCACTCGACTATAGCAGCGAGGTATAAAGACTAACGCTAACTTCTCTATTAGTTAACTTCTTTATCTCACCTCAGTTAATAATTGATGTACAGTTGATAATTGAGTAATTGTATAAGATAGGAGGAGCGAAATAAGTATGATGTTTTCTTAAAAGTCTAAGAAAGAACTATTGAAGCAGAATTAAACAAGAATAGAAGAAAAGTATTTTTGTGGACTTTGTAAGTGCAACTCTTAAGAATGGCTGTCTTGAGAATATAGCGTGGATAATACAAAAGGGTATGAAAGTGTTTTTGAAACTCAAATATGGCTTTTTTTTTTCAAAAAGTTAACGAGACTCATAAAAAGTTCAAATAATTTCTATCGAAAAAAAATCTTGCGCATATCCATTAGACTCTCAGAGTTTATTTTATTTTTCTTTATTTCTTTCTACTTGCTTCTTTTAATTTTTAAACAAAACAAGTCATGTGTTAGCCACTTTTAAATTTTTATCAGTGAACGTTTAATTTCTTAAGCATTTTTTATTGAATATCACACAGTACATTTATATTACGGAGACTTTTTTTTCCCCATAAATATTACAAATTTCTTCAAGATGCAATGAAAAAAAAAAATTTATGTTGTCGCGAAGCTTTAGCTTTTATGACGCCACAGAAGAAAAAAGTGAAATTTTACTACACATTTAAAAATCTAATATCAAGTGAGTTAACCTTTTGGAGACGGCGGGTATTGAGAGAAAAAGTTGCTTCAGGACAGCACTTTTAGCTGTGTTGACTTCTCCCTTTTTTGTCACTGTTTGATGCTACTATATAACGGCGGACAATAGAAGCCAGATAATAGTTAGTCTCTGGCTGATCAATGGGGATGTTCGCGGTTTAGAAAGTCCCTAAATACAAAGATTCTCCCTTTCATAGGGAAACAGGTTTTCTCGCAGAATCAAATATAATAATTACTCATGATTTCAGTTCCAGAAATTTCGAGTAATTTATTTATTTTATTTTTAAAAAAGAAATTATTTCCCAACATTTTAAACTATATTTCATTTACAAGGGGAGGGGGTCAATTTTGTGTAATACTAGTACTCCGTTAGGTGTTCAACTTTCAATGTATTAGCGCCAAATGGAAAATGAATTCGGAGAAAATAGCCTTCGAAATTCATACTTAGCTTTTATACAATTAAATTTTCATTAGCATCAGAGACGCAGTGGCATAGATGATAGAGTACCTGCTTACTACGCCGCCGGCCAAGGTTCAAGTCACGCGATAACTTTTTTTTTAATTCATTTCATTATTTTTACAATTAAATAAATTTATTTAAAAGACTTATTAAATATATTTTTTAATTATAAAATAATTAAATTAGTAATATATAAGATATATATTATATTTATTATATTAATTATAAAATATTTATTTTATAAATACATGTAATAATATATCTTATATATTATTATAATATTATGAATAATATATTTTATTTATGACTAGCTGGTATACCCGTTCTTCGCACGGGTGAATTGAAAAATTAAACAATACAGACTGAAGGATAAAGCAGTTTTTAATGAGTTAATTTTTACAGGAATTGTAAATTAAACAAAAGAACTTTTGCATATCTCAGCTAAAAAAAAACCATGTTTGCTTAATTTTAAGTCTGTAGATATAACAGCTGATAAAAAGATTTTTTTTTTAAATTTATAACGCCCGCGTAATGTGTAATACGTTAATATTAAATCTCTATATACAATATTAAATTTATTGAACAATCTTTTTATACAATATTAAATTTACTGAACAATCTTTTTTTATACAATATTAAATTTACTGAACTATCTCTCTATATACAATAGTTCAAAACAGGTCTAAAAAACAGTAGGATGAAACGAATCTGCAAGGGGGGAGGGGAGAGACGCGTGACCTTTGAAACTGTCCATGGGGTGAGGACCGGATGAAAGGAAGCCGCTGCAAGCAAGGGGTGAGAGGGATGCATGACCTTTGATACTGTCGATTGAAATAAATGATCCCTATTTGAAACGGATATTGTTCACCATTTCATTGGTTTTAATTTTATTTTCGCGGAACCCTAATTTTTTTTTCTATAATAAAAGTAGCCTAAGTTATTTCTTATAACATTAGCTATCTGCCAGTGAAAGTTTCGTCAAAATTGGTCCAGCCGTTTCAGAGATTAGCCGGAACAAACAGACAGACAGACAAAAATTTTAAAAATTGATTTTTTCATATAAGTACCTTATATACTTTTAAATTCATTTAGTAAAAAGCTGATAATTTCAAATTACAAACAGACACTTCATTTTTATTTATATGTATAGATGATACACACACATTGTATTTCATACTATTACACAAAGTCTCGTCTCCAAATGAATTTCCTTAGTCGTGCCCTTCCATTCTTAGATTTCTTCTTCAGTATTATTATGAACATTGAGAGAAATAGCATAAAAAGGATTGTGTGCATAAAAAAATTGAAACGCTTAATTCATTGTAGACAAAGATACAATAAGCTAAACTCAACTTAATTGATTTTTCTCAATTAAAATGTATTTATATTTTGATAAAATTATAAATATATAATTTACTTATATTTCAGTGAATTCATTAAAATAGAGAAAATGCTATAATTTTGTTTTTCATTATTTTTTCGCAAGAATTGGATGCACATAAACTTAATATTTATGCTACTCTCTGTTATAAAACTTAAAATATCAAACTAATCAAAATAGAAATAAGAAATAAATAATGTAATTCCTTATAAAATTGTAGGTAATTATATAATCAATAATATAAAAGAAAAGAAAAAGTATAGTGCTGAGCTTATCTCTTTACGTCATAATGTAAAATTCAGATTTTATCAAATATCAATAATGAACTATTCTAAAATAGTTTATTACTCTGAAACTCTTTATCAGTTTTTAATATAAAAGGGTATATTCATCTACATCCGGGGTGGGCAATAAGTCGTTTGTGGGCGACCGCCAAGACATTTTGGGTGATCGCCTTCACTCAATTCATTGGCGCAATAGCCCATGATGGCCAATGCCTACTGTGCCCATCTCAGTTTTCGTGACCTCAGGCACTAAGATGCATGAACAGATGTTCCGATCAGATGGTCAGTCTGACGCTAACCCCTAGTGTTTGGTTCCCAAGCAAGCCTGGTACTCATTTATCGACCCACTGAAGGGTTGAAAGGCTGAGTCATTCTCTCCCAGCACGGGATTTGAAACTTGGGCTTGTGGTGTGGAAGCGCGGTACGATACCACTCAGCCACAGGACTTCGACCGCTTTCACTAAGACATAATAAACATTTCATCATTCGAAAGTCCAGAAATATTTTTAAAAATACGGATGAAAAAATTCGAATCATTAGAAAATTTCGTTAATTAGAAAAGCACCCCTTTTTGGTGGTTATTTTACGAAGAAAATAAAAAATGGTCTTTTCCAGAAAAATTCCCCTAGAGGCTCGTAAAATAGAGGCCCGACGTTTATATATCCTTTATCATTAAGTCCCCGGGGGTAAAACCCCTTGAAAAATTGAATAGGCGTAATAAAAAATTGCCCATGATTACATCTAAAGCCCAAATGCAATGGAAGCAAATTTTCACATCTATTTAACTTTTAAAACAACCAATAAAAAAATAATATTTTTTAAGCTAAGCAATTTTCCCAACCCTAACCATAAACAAGAAAAATTTTAAAAAAATTACCATTACATAATTGTTAGCATTATTCGAATCTGGCGCGATTCTGAAATACGTTTTTTTAATTGCAGCCATATCAATATAAGCAGTGATTAATCTTAATTAGTCATTCAATTGTATCAAAAAAACGTAGATTATACCCAATGAGGTTTTAAAAAACGTCTGCGCTGTTAGTATTTTTTTTACAGTTCCCCCCTTTTTTTTCTAAAAAAAAATTCTAAATAAGATTAAATGTTTAAGGTATCCGACAGTTCGGAACCCGGATTTTGCAAAAGTATAAATGGATAATATTTAGATATTTGTTCACTTAGTTTTAAAAAAAAATTTGTATAAAAATTGTTTTAAGAAATAGATTACCATAAAAAATTATTTAAGTACAATATTTTGACAAAAATAACATAGAATTTTTTTCAAATACCCTTTTTTGAAAAAAGTTTTATTATAAAATTTTTTGACGTATATAGCTGACCTCTGTACAGAGGTAACAGAATTTTGAAATATATAACTTAGAAGTGGGGTTTATAATATCCATGCTTTACGACAACAGAGGGGAGAAATTTTAAGAAAAAAACGCCGATAATTATTTCAATGGGTTGTAACTGAAAATAACGTGAATTTTTCAAAAATCATAGCTGAGCCTCTGTACAGTGGTCTGAGATATATACAGGCAAAATATCATTATAATAGAAGCATTTTTCACAAAAGGAGAATATTTTGAAAAAAGATTATTCGAAGTTAATTTTTTGCCGAAATATTGTATTTAAATATTTTTATTTTGTCAAAATGTGTCCTTAAAACGATTTTATACATGTATTCTAATCTAAGTGACACTAAAATATCATGAAAATTATCCATTTATGCTCTTTTTTTAAATCACGATTCCGCCCGAACATAGTCTGATACCTTAACGAAAAAGTTAATGGCATTGTGGTAAAAGCATGGGTGCTCGATATCAATTGTTATAATTTCTTCCTAGTTCTATTCCGAAACACAGAACTGTAAAAATTGTAGTACAAAGTACCCACATGTTTTTACCACAATGACATTAATTTTCTCGTTAATCATTTTATTATATTAAGAATTATTTCTTACATTTCAGTTCAATTTACTATAAAAACGTGTTTTTTTAGTTATTTTAAGCTGTAATTTATTTTTCCTTTTTAGTTCGATCTACAGTAAAGGTTGCTTTTTTTTATTTATTTTTTAAACTATTATTTATTGATTGATGAATTAATCTTTAAAGCGTGATTTTTTTTAAAATCTGGAACATCCATTGGCCTCCTACCAGTGCGTCGATATGGCCTGGATTGCAAAATTTAGGATCAGCCAACTGAAGGAAATGTGGAAGAGCTAAGTTAGAAATATTTAATGCAGCAGAAAGTGTAAAGTCAATAATATTTTTCACTCACAAAAAATTCTCTTTGAAACGCATTGGCATTAGACTTAAAAGTACACATTTTGATCGAAGTTCAACAGGAATTTTACAAAAATGTATCAACTATGTGTTCAAATATTTTCTCTTTATTTCAACAAGTTTTTAAGAATTACTTTTTTAACCACCTAAAATATAGACAACTAATTCAAGAAAATTTTCAAAAGAAAAATATGAAAAAGAATAAGAGGGGAAGAAAAGAACCAAAAGAAAATTAAACAGTCGTCAAATCTTACAGAGAAAATTATTGTAGATTAAAATCTTAGCAGACAAGTTCATCATGTTTACTTAAATGAATTTATTTACCTAAAAATTAATAACAATCATCGGTAAAAGATTGGTGACAAAGCATAAATACAAGAATCATAAGTAAAAATTATAACTTTTTTAAAAAGACTTCTCTTTTATAATTGAAAATCCTAGAAACTTCTAGCTTTCGGCTGCCGTCCTACCAGCAGAAGACGGCGATAAAAGTTCCCCAAACTTCTCAGACACTCTGGATGAAAGAGGATTTCAAGACCATATCGATCCCCGCCTTTTGTAGGTGCGTCAACAACTCATGTCCCGCTAACAGCCGGTGCGCGATCTAATTTCATATCACAAGTCTTAAACAACCCGAAGCTCCCTATACCGCTGTTTGCTTTCGTTCCGAGTGCGAAGGACAATGGTGCAAGAATTCTAATATGCTGAGCTCTGTCAACTTTATATGGCGAAAGCGGGAGACAAACTTTGCGCAACTTTGCAGAGTTATACGAGTCATTTTGCTTCGCGTAGGAGGTTTTAAATCTTGTGAGTTACTCAGAGGAGAAACACTTAAAATTACACTAGTTTCTCCTTCCTGTTAACTGTTCATTCTTAAGAAATTTTTTACTTTTCTTTGTAAAATCGAGGGAGAAAATAAAATACTTGAAAATATTATTCTTACATTACTTTAAAAAGTATTATATGAGTAAAGATACAAAATAAATTAAGTTTAATTTAAATACATATGTATATATCTTATATTGCATTAGATATACATTCGCGAAAGACTGACCACCTGACCGGAACATCTGCTCATGCACCTCAGTGCCCAAGGTTACATATACTGAGATGGGCACAGTATGCCTTGGCCCTCATGGGCTGTTGCGCCACGGAGTTGAATTGTTATACATACATATACGTTTGGGTTCTTTTATCAATTTTTATTCACCGAACAATTCTGTGCTTCTTTTGAAAATTGCACTTATGATCAAAGAAATACCTGGGAAGTTTATCTGAAAATTATATCCGATTTAATATTCATAATATTATTCTTCTAGTTTAAAAATTAATTCTTTCTAAAATTTCTCGGTTATCACCACTTTTTTAATACACGTGATTTTTCACACAATTATATTATGTTAAGACAACTCGTTTTGGCTCGCGGGCCGCATAGTGAGAAAATTGTATAATGGAGAGCCGCACCTTTTTAAAAAGATTGCATTCATTATAAAAAAAATAACAAGTTATATATAACAGTGGCAGTTTATTCAATATATTTATTATGCTAATTTTATATTATCTATAGGTGCACCCACATTTAATTTTAGAATCAGCTTAACGAGACAAATGTGTACCCTATCTATTTTTCTACAATTTTTTTTTTAATCAGAAATGAGACTGCCTGTTTAAATTCTCACCACAGCCAGTAAGTTTATGTCAGCCAGCTTGCATCTATAGTTACCCTTGTTGATCTTCGATAAAAAAAACCTTGATCAGACAAGTATATGTTGATTAAAATATAAAGAACGATTCCCTTGCAAATTTCTTCATATAAATGGAAATTTTTCCGCTGACAAAGATTTGTAAAAGACAACGTCAGAGCATTAACTTTTCTTCGCACTATGATCTGACTTTAAGTAAATAAGTTCAAAATGTAGTTCCTTAGGTTCTACACTACTGATCATTAAAATTGCTACGCCAAGAAGGTGAAATACAACAGACATGAAATTTGAACAACAGGAAGAAGGTGGTGTGATATGCAAATGAGATTATCTTTTCAGCCCATTCAAACAAAGTAGGCGCCATTAGTGACACCTACAATGTGTTTAAATGAGGGAATTGTTCAGCCGGTTTCTCATTCACAAATTACATTTGAGCGTTGTTGCCTGGTGAAAAGACATTGTGATGCCTCGTGTAAGAAGCAAAAATGCGTACCAGAACGTTTCTGACTTTGATAGTCGAATTGTAACGTACTGGAATTACGGTTTATCGTATCGCAGTACTGCTGCTCGCGTCGGTCAAGATCTATTATTGTTAGCAGAATATGGAATCAATTGGTTCAGGACGATAATACGGAACGCCGTGCTAGATTTCAGTGGCCTCCTTTCACTAGCAGCAGAGAAGACAGGCGTGTTACTCGCATGGCCTTAATGGATCATGCATTACGTTACGAGCCCCTAATCAAAAATTGGGGTAATTTGCAAGACAAGTGTCTGCACCAACAGTTTAAAGACGTTTGCAGCAGCATGGGGTCTCAGCTTGGAGCATGGCTGCGGCTACCCTTGACGCTGCATCACAGACATCATTGGATTCAATGGCGGAATGAATGATGAACCTGGGCGCACGGATGGTGAAACGTCATTTTTTCAGATGAATCCGGGTTCTGTTCATAGCATCAAGATGGTCGCATCCTTGTTTGGCGGCGTAGTGGTGAACGCACATTGGCAGCATGCATTCGTCATCGTTATACTGGCCCATCTCCTGACGTAATGGTATAAAAGGCTATTGGATACTCGTCTAGGGTGCCTCTTGTTTGCATTGACTGCACTTTGAACAGTGCATGTTACATTTTTGGTGTGTTCGACCCGATGCTCTACCCTTTATTAGAGCCATGCGGAACACTGCGTTTTAGGAGGATTATGCACGACCACATGTGACCGGTATTGTATAGACCTTCCTTGATACGGAAAATGTTCGGTTGTTGCCCTGGCCTGGACGTTCACCACATTTCTCGCCAATAGTAAACGTCTGGTCCATAGTTGCCGAGTGACTTGTTCGTCACCATACTCCTGTTACTACGGTTCATGATCTGTGGCATATGCTGAAGCTGTCGGGCATCTGTACCTGTACATGGTATCCAATCTCAGTATGACTCAATTCCCAGGCGTATAAGTGCCGTTATTTCTGGCAGAGGTGATTGTTCTGGATACTGATTTCTCAGGATCTATGCTCCTAAATTCCTTGAAAGTTTAATCCCTTGTTATTTCCAGTATAATATATTTGTCCAATAAATATCATTTTGTTACCTACATTTCTTCCTGGTGTACAAATTTTAATGCCAGTAGTGCATAGCAATATCAGCAGTGTTGGGATCCTGAAATCCTCTTGTGACCTCGTCCTTCACATTTTGAAGATGATATCTATGTAGAAACACTTTTAAGAACTTGTTTTCTTAATGAAAAACACACGACGAAACTTAATCGAGTATGGAGTAAGAAATCTTGGTTCAAGTGGATTTTTTTTATTGTTTTGGTGAGACGCATTAAAACTCTTTTAGGGGAAGTTGCCCATCCCTGTCTTAAGGCAAAATAAGAATATGAAATTAGTTATATTATAGAATAATCGTATTTAATGAGAAAAAAGGATATGAAAATATAATTAGATTATTCATAACAAGAACTTAAATTTACAAAATTCATTAAAATTTTCTATCATTATAGAAGATGGGAGCACAAGTAAAGCTAAAAAAATAGCTGTAAATTTTGCACCTTTTATTGAATATAATTTTTTACATAAATTATTCAAGAGTAGTGTTGTGTGTGTCCATTAGAAAATACGTTGATTTCATTTCTATATACGATCTCTCTTTGTTACATTAATGAAATTCTGAAGATTCATCTCAGAAGCCTCTAAAAGCATTAATGCAAATAATAATTAATCGAGGGAGAAAGTTGAAGAGCCTTTTTCATAAATATATTTTAGCTACCAAAAATTCTTGAATAAAAAGAAAGGAAAAAGAAGTCGAATTAAAATTAAATCATTACGCAGTTATATAACCATAACACATATAACTAAATTGCACCTCTTTTTCGTTTGTTTTTTGTGGGGAATATGAAATTATATGCAGAATAAAACCAGATACTTTGTGATTTTGAACAGCTGGAGTGAAACTTAACTTTTAAGCACTCTTCTGGAAAGATCGGAAAATGCTCTTCTTCACCTAGACTAACACGGATCGATTTATTGAAATAAGTAAATAAAAAAGAAAATCCTATCCGATATGTTCAACTATTTCCCCTTTATTCCTTGAAGTTTAAATAATGATGCAAAAAAATGAAACTGCATCACATTTTTCCAGTGATCGTATGGTTTAAATTCTGGTAGAGTGGGGAGAGAGAATTATAGCGTTGCCACTTTTTAGTGTAACGTGGCTTAAACTTTGATGTAAAAATAGTTACTGCCGCACTCACGCTGGAGAACTTTTCTCTTGCATGTTATATTTTTTCAATTCATTTAAAGTTTAAAAAAAAAATTTTTTTTGTTGCAAAAAATAATCTTAAATTGAATTATATACTTTTGTCAATCGATTAAAACAAAAAATATTTTTTTTTTAAAACATGCGCTACATATAACTACCAAAAGTAAGGAAGCAATATTCAACCTCCTGTATATAGCTAACTGTATCTTTTTAAAAACACAATATTTAACTTCCGAACTATAGAAATAAATAATTTTCAAGAAAATAAAATCGTAAAACTACAGAGCTCACAAGAATCCTTATGATTATTAATAAACATCTGATAAAATTCTAAAAATACGAATATTAAACACAATTTGGATTAGTGTGTACGTACTATGCTCTAGGTAGAAAATAAAGAAATAGTATTTTATATGTACTTCTTTTACAATAAAATTTTTAATTTGGGGCAAGACACATCGAATATTTCTGGATTTCATTTGTTCTAAATTTATTTCTGGAATACTCATATTATGTGTCCTTACTATACAATACAGAAAATAAGCACATTTGGTTTCAATTACCAATTGATACTGTTTTAGTAAGAGTAAATTCATCTTTTCTTTACATTTTTATTAGTACGATTATAAATGATTAGATAGTTAATGCCACCAAGCATTTAGAAATAACAAAAATCATCTAAGTGTAAAATGAAATTATTTAACAGATAAATAGATCGAACAGTATTATTTATTAAGTACAAATTTCGGAAGAATTTTGAGCAAAACTTTGACCTCTATGTGATAAATAATGAGACCTTTTCCTTTTAGTTATCAAAATCTGTATTTTTCTTCCAATTTTTTGCAATGGTTTTTTTTTAATAAGTAAAAAAATATATATCTTTCACTCAGTTTACATAAATTGAATTTACTAAAAAACTAATAGTTTTCTTTTGCCTTTATCTCAAACAAAGGTTTTCTGAATAAAGTATTAAACTGACCCCTTCAAATTTATTTGTCTCTAAAAGTTAAGGTACAAGATGCTTTTCGAAGCTCAGATAAAAAAAATGGCAGTAACAAAAAAAATCTGTTTTTATTAGAATACTAGTAATGAACTTAAAATTTACGCAAAACAAGTAATATAAAAACAAAATTAAGTCAATTTCTACGTACGTCATTAAAGAAAAATGCTGTTTTAGTTACTTTTTATTAAAAAATTCAATTAATATAAATATGTAAAAATTGACAGAATCACAAATAATGACAAAATAGAAAGAAAATTTTCCCTTTCTATATATGGTTTTGGGATTATTTTTTTTTCGTATGTTACTATTTATTCATTACAGTAGAATGTCGATCATCCGAATGTTCATTATCCGGAGCATCATATATCCGACCATTTTTTTTTTTTTTTAAACCATGTACGTATATGAATAATTTTAAAGTTCAATGCTCAACAGTTTTTTCCCGGGGGCCCGTGACGGAAACCCAAGGTCAGGGATATTTGGGAAATTTCAGTTGTGTAATTACTGACTTTGTCCAATCGATCCCAGGATTTCACCAATGCGATGAAGATGTAGAAACCTGATGGTATGTGATGGAAGACTGTGAATTTAAATGCTAAATGATGACGGGTTGTGACTTTGTGCAGAAATCCAACCCCGACAAAAAAAGGGTAAAACGGGGATAACAACGAAAGTTGAAAGGGTCCACTGCTGACGCGTTTTTCTGTGTTAGGCGGCTGTAGAGTGGTACGAACAACAATCAGAGTGCTGTCCACTCAACTACTGCTGCTCAAGAGAATCAGAGACCTTGCGAAAAAACGAAGGTGTAAAGAGCAGAAAAAAAATAAGTGATTTTTTTCCCCAAAAAGGTAAAATTGCTTGGCTACCCCCTTCCTAACTTCCACACTACAAAACGGGGGGGTTTTTGACCTCGCAATTTTGTACGACCCCTCTAAGGGGGGATATTCAGTGGTACTAAGCTCGAACTCATGAAATGACAGACAAGAATCTGTGACCTTAACCTCTAGGCTATCACGGCCACCCTGCTGATCTGAAGGGTAGCGATAGGTACAACCAAACTGTAATGTCTGGATACTGTTGGCGGTGGATTTTTGAGTATTTAACGCCATTCTCCACACCTACGGGGATAGGTTGTTATTTATAAGGGGGAAAGGGGTTTTTTTAAAATGACAAAAAAAGGAGTTTTTTTTTCGGGTTCGTTGTTAAAATTGGTATTAAGAAAAAGACAGTTTCTTGATTTTGTTGTATTTAGAAAAGATAGAATTATGTTCTTTTTGGTGCGACGTACTATGTCTGTAATTATTGAAAAATAATAAAGAAAAATGTTACACAATCCAACAATATTAAAAGACACAGTTACAAGGACGCCGAAATCGAATTGGTGGAGATCTCTCTTGGTAGTCACATTGAGCTGCATGAGTTCTATGGAGGAACTCTGACGGGTGTAAGATAATGGGACAAGATTTTTGACGGATATGTCCCCCATATGCTAATGTTATTGGTAATGAATTTCACCTGATTGAGGATAATGCATGAGCTCATCGAGCGGTGTATGTTGAGAACTTTTTGAGGATCACTGATTGGAGCATATAGAAGGTCAAACTCGGTCTCTAGATCTGAATCCGGTAGAGCATATTTGAGACTACTTCAGTGGCGTAATGGAGAATACGAGGGGGATTCGCCCGTGGGAGTTCCACTTCGTGCCCTAGGGTGTGGGAGGTGAAGAACCAGGCGTTGCCATGATCTTAAAATCCCATTTAAAATCCTTAAAACACTAACAAGATAATATTTATATTATAAATTAGCGGATCTGGGAAAAACACACAATACGTATTGCCAAATAAGCGCGACTTTAATCACTACTTCCCGCCTATTCCTAAAAAACTCAACTTATACACAGTACAATAGATAAAGAATTATCCTACCTTAATCTCTTGTTTAACCGCAATCCTCTCGGGTCCTAAATATCTTTTTTTTCCCGGTGGAATAGTATCCACCTTTTTCTTGATCGCTCTGTCACGGATACTTCCAATCAACGACGGTTTTCTTCTTCCTTCAGTTCACGCGCAAACTCAGACTAGCATAATCACTTTCCAATAGGTCATACGCTTACGTTAAACTTCTGCTATTTAAAAAGGATTCCAATTTGATATTCACGCTTCGCTTCTGGGTTTTATTGAAAGAATTTCCTTTTTTGGCCCCAAAAACCCCAAAAGGAGTTTTTTTGTGGAAAAAGAAATGAGCCCTCACAGAATTAGTGCCCCTTGCAAAGTCAGATTTTGGGCCCCAAACGGGGTCTTTTTCTAGGATTGCAAAACCATAAAGCCCCCCCGCGATCCCGGGGGTTTCGGGGCTTACACACCCCTGACTACTTTGATAAACCTTGTATTCTATAACCTCCTTCAAGGTTGCTACGAGAACTGGAATAAGGGTTACTCCATGTCTGATATTTGTTCCTCATTTCTGGATCCGACAATTTAATTGGCAGCAACGAGAGTCAATCTCATCAAAACAATTCAGTTAATGATCGAAAATACCTTAATTTTGAACCCTTTTTTTGTAATATGTCTACGACATTTTTCCTTATAGAATTGTTGTGTAATTCTTTCTCCAATGATTTAATTATTTTTGCTTAGAGAAGTTTTTTTTGCCTGCTTGTCAGCGTTGAATATGTTTTTAAGTCTAAAGAAAATTTTAAGAAAGGTTAAATTAAGTTATTTTAGTTGATAATTCCAATTTCTCAAAAGATAAATATATTTCAGAATCAATAATTTTCCTTATTATTATATCGTTGTGTATTCCCTTAGACTTGGGGTCTTCAACCTATTATGCTCGTGCGTCAATAAATCCACAATTATCCGCGGGCCATACCCCGGGGGTAGCGGTACCAGTACAAGACATGATGTCCGCTTGATCGACTTCGATGGGACACACTCGTTAACGATAGACATTTGCTGCTAGGAGATAGTCCCCAGTATGCGACTTTTGTCAATGTGACCTTTCCCTTTTACACATTTTTAATAGAATGTCCAAAGTTTTCATTAAAAGAAAAACCCCTTTTTTTAAAACAACTTTTAATTTGACTGATTTGGTTGGGGAAACCCCCCATCCAAACCTTTTTGCATTTTACGCTCAATTGATTTTTTGCATGAAATATAATTTTTAAGGATTTTATTGTACCTTTGGGATTTTCTTTTAAAAAAAAAAAAAAGATCTATAAAATTTTACATTTAGGCATTTTTAAATACTTTGCTCATACAAAATTTTATATCTTTCTTCTGACATTTTAAAATACATTTTTATATTTTTTTTATATATATATTTATTGTGTGTTTATATTTTTAAAATTTTAATATACTAATGAATGTGTGGTGCAGTATAGCCAAACTTGGCTCTTACGCCAAAAAAAAAAATCAATCAACCGCGGGCCATACCAATAAATTTACAATGATCCGCGGGTTACACGACTGTAAAAAAAAATAATGTAGTCAGAAAATTTAAATAAAAAAAAAGATAGGTTTGTTTTACAAGACTACAACTGATTACAAGGGTTACAAATCTGTATAGCTATATATTTATCGGTTTCAAAAACGTGAATTGGAAGTGGAATTAAAATACTTCATGAGTTACAGATAAAAGCCCTCCTTTTCTTCCGAAAACATCTAAGATTTTATGCATACTCAAATTTTTTATATATTAAGTATTTTTGAAAAGGTAGTCATTTTAAGAAAATTTTTACCTCAAATGGATACTAAGAGTATTAATAAAATGTTTTAAATATCAAGAATAACAGAAAAAGTTGGGTTTCTTACAAGAAAAAGCATGTAAGGCAATTTTTTCTGAAATTGTCTCAGATTCAAATGAGGGGTTACCAAACTGTCTTCAGCGGGCCACGGGATGAAGACCCCTACCTTAGACAAAGATTCGCACAATTAAAAACATGTAAGAAAATATTAAAATCTACATAAGACTTTTTTAAATCGTCTGCAGTTATACACCTGAATTTAGTTACACATTTAAATATATATATAATATGTGTTACACTTTCTTTTAAGGGGGTTAAAAAATTTTGGAGTTTACTCCTTAAGAAGCGATTTTCATGTAAAGCCTACAGTATGGAAAAATTATGAATAATGAAATATTTACAAGCGTTAACATAATTGCATTACGCTGTGTTCTGCGCACGCGCCAAGTTGCAGTCGGAAGGAAGGACTACTTTTTCTTTTTTAAAATTACGCGATCATTCTTTTCCTACCAAAAACAGACAAAAAAATAATTATAGAATCAGAAAGATTACTTATTTCGCCACGATACGGCATAATTTTTTTACAAAATAACAAAATTTTCATTTTTTACGATTTTTTCTAAATGAGCTTGATGCGTTTTTATAAAAAAGAGTTTTTCAATCGTTCTGTACGAATTTCTTACCATCATAATGCATCGAAAATCTGTACTAAAAAAAGTTCATACTTTGCTCTTTTCTCGAATCAGGGATTTAAAATATAAAATACCGAAAACTTTTTTTCAATTTTTCAAAAAATACTCAAGATTCAAATTAAACATTGAATTACTTTCTATATAACCATAATCACATGAATTTTTTTTCCAAGTGTTAAAAGTTGTTATCCAAGTTTTGTTTAAAGAACGAAAAAATTGCTTAAAAATTACGGATTTTAAAAGAAATTTTGTGTTTTACGTTTAATACCCTTTTTACAAGAAATCATTTAAGGGGTACTGCCAAAGTCCCCCTGTAGTTTCTTTTTCTTATATTTTTTTGCTTAAGAATTACCATTATTTGTTATCTATGAGAGAAGTTTGGAGAGTATATATTTTAAAAATTAAACCTTCAAAAATATTAAAACTTTAAAAAAAATTTGCAAACTACGTTTACTAGTATTTCTCCTTTTAGCGATTTGGCACCAAAAACCAATTTTCGCGCCAAGTGGCACTTCATGCCTTAGCTCTTTTGACAAAGAAGTTGACTGTAACAACTAAAAATCATTAAATTTCATGGTATGTATTTAATACTGTTTTCTTAATTTGGATTTTTCGTTTCTGGTAGAGCACTGGGGACGATTAGGTATGATACCACCCCTATTCATGAATCACGTATCTACCGACGTTCATGTATCATATCTTAGTTACCACAAGCCTCTAGTCACAGTGATTAATAATGGTGAGAGAATGTAATTATTATTCACAATGATGCTAACCCAGTGCTTCTCAAACTTTTAATATTTGTGACCCAATTTTCAATCATAATTTTCAATGCCCCCCTATTCAATAACAATGTATTCGAATCTACACTATTAAAATCCGAAGGTAAACGTATCTATATATCTATGAGGCCCTATCTTCTCACGAACCGCACGACGCAGAAACTCGCCAAAGATACCAAAAGCTTGGGAATGACCCGAGGAATCCGTTTTGACCATTTATATTCCGATATTCCAATTAGTTAAAAAGACGTTGACTAAAAACCTTAAAACTCATAATTAGTGCCATTTTTCACCGCCAGGAACCAAGTTCAACTTCTTTTTTTTTAGACGTTTTTAAAGCACGATCCAATTTTTTCATGAAACTCACACAAAAAATAACTACAGATGCGGAAAGATCATTTACTTCGACACGATACGGTATAATTTATTTTACAAAATAATTATATTTTCTATTTTTTACGATTTTTTAAAAATGAGTCAAAATCGAAACGTTTTTATGATAATGATTTCTAAATCGTTCCGCTTGCATTTTCTTCCGCGCTAATGAAAAAAATATTTTACGCTAAAAAAGTTCATGCTTTTCTCTTTTAGAATCAGTCATTTAAAAAATCAAATGTCAAAAATTGGTTTTCTTACGATTTTTCAAAAAATACTCAAAATTTTATTTAAATACTTAATAACTTCTTTATTTATAAAAATAATCTCACGAAACTTTTTTTCCGTGTGTAGAACAATATTATACGTAATCTGTACAAAGATTGATAAAAAATATCTTAAAAATTACGGTTTTTTTAAAAAAATTGTGTGTTTCGTTTAATACCGTTTTTAGGAGATTTAACAATATTAACAACAATTACAATATTTAAACAATATTTTCCTTAAATTTTTTATTTTAAAATTACCGTTGTTTGTTATCGATGTAGGCAATTTTGGAACTTCAACTTAAAAATTAACTACTCAAAAAATGAAAACTTTAAAAAAACATTCGCAATATTTTTAGTGCTTTACGCATACATGGGGAAATCGGGGGAACTCCAATCTTCGCGTTAGCGACATTGCTGTTTAGAACTAAGTCGGGTGGAAAGAGGGGGTTGTTTTCAGGGACGAAGACTGTGGGAATTTCTCCGTGTTATGCTTGCTCCACGCCTGAGTTATATATAGAATCATTTCATTCATTACCGATAATTGTTCTAAAGTGCAGGCTTTTTACCCTTTTATTCAAATACATTTTTGATCTAACATTCAAAAACAACGCAATAAAGAAATTAATAGTCTTTTCAATAAACAACGGGGAGAATTTTTGTATAACAGTGGAATTAAAAACCTTAAAAATTCTGTTTTTACAAAACAATGAAACTTTGCATATAAAGAAACGTGTCTGACAATGGGAAGATGTGGAAGAAATTTCGAAAAAGGGAATTGTAATGACGTTAATATAGAAATCATACATACACAAGAGGAGATGCTGACAGCTAGAGGAGAAGGGGAATTTCCATGACAATATGTTAGACATTCAAAAATGTTCATGCAACGCAGGGAGTAAATGAAGGGGAAAGAAATCTGTCTGACAGTGAAAAGAAGTCGAAAAATTTCGAAAAAGGAAATTTTAATTACCTTATTATAGCAATCACTCACATCGTACTCGTACATACCCACACAAAAGCGCTGGCGTCATGAAGGAAAGAGGAAATTAACGTGGAAATTAAGTTGTACATACGGTAAAAGCCCGTGCAATGAGGGGCTAAACAGAGGGGAAAGAAACAAAAAAAGTCAAAGTAATTTCGAAAAAGAATAATGGAAGTGCTGATTTTGTGAAGGAAAGGGAAAATTTATAAAAATAGAGAAAGCCCGTGCAACGCCGGCCATGCAGCTAGTATAATAATAATAATTGACTTTTATGCTAAAACTACAATATGACTTTTATTATAAAACGTACAAATTATCTAGATAACTGTTAAATTTTATATATGTTACTTATTAAGTAATAGATATATTAAGTAAGTTACTGTCAAGTAATAGGATAGATATCATAATACAGTCGAACCTCTACATTACGAATTTTTCTATATAACGAACTTTTTCCTGGAAACTTGAACATTTCACGATTTTCTTCGTAAAATAACGTCTCTATAGCGAAGTACATTTTCTATATAACGAACTTTTCTGATTCAGTTTTTTTTCCTCCCTATTTTTTAAGTATTTCTAAATATTTCAAGTTATTCTCTCTATACCACATTTCATGGTGGTCATAAATCTTGAACTGGTTTTTTAGATTTCCCAACTCACCGAGGCATAGGCTGGGCGGCATCAGAAGAGCAACCTTTAACCCCCATTGTCCAGTTCACTAGAAACACCTTCGATATCCCATTTCACACTCAGTGAAGTTATCCCATGTCCCCGTGTTCTAGTTATAAAATAATGTATGTTTAATTGCTTGTTTTCTTTAAATTAGAAAAAAAAATGTCTCCTTAAAATTCATTAATTTTAATATAAAATTATTTTCTTAATTTTAAAAATACAGTGTGTTCTTCGACATTCTTTTTTCTTGTAATTTTTCTTTCTTTTTTTTTTATGGGTAAGATATATAAAATAAACCAATAATAAGTTTAAAAAAGGTGTGAATAATTATCTTTTTTAATATATAGTGTTTATGAATTTAAAATTTGTTTTATGGGGTTTATAGAGCATATTAAAAGATGAACCTCTATATAACGAATTTTCTATACAACGAACTTTTTTCTGGGATTTAGCGACTTCGTTATGTAGAGGTCCAACTGTACTTTTAATTTTTAAATTCCCATGTTAGCTCATTCTCTCTATATATTTACTTTGTGACATCTCACGCGTCCTTCCTCTAACATATCCTCCATGTTCTTTGACGGCCACGATTAATGGCAAAACTTTTCCAACCCAAACCAAAAAGGGAAACACAAGCTAGATGCAAATAAGAAAACCCTTTTAAAAAAGGATAGAAATTTTAGTGAGCAAAAGGGAATTTAAAAAAGTTGAGTGTAAAAAGATAGAAGGTTGATCGACGGCTTACCGAATCAAGACGCCACCCCGCCTTCTACCAAGGGACATAATTTTACAACCAGGGGAAAAATTTGAATTAGCCTGGGCGTTGAGTATTCAACCCAAAGGGAGGAAGATTATATTCTGAACGCTAGTATATTATTGAGATTGAGATTAGGCGGATGTAATATATTTATATTGATAAGGATCTAAATTGCGCGGATCTTGAGTTAGTTAAGACTACGTGTTTTGGTTTATTCTCACTAATAAAGCTTCGATATCTAGAAATCTAAGTTAAATTCTTAATAAAAGTCATATTAAGAATTATAGAATGTCTCATCATTCCGAGAGAGAGAGAGAATCCCACACCTCTAACTTACGCTGAAAACCCACGACTTGGCTATCGAACGACGGCCATGTCGCAACTTATACTCGTATATTTATATATTTATTTTTTTCAAATTATCAATTGTTGATAAAATACTTTCTATTCATCCAATCAAGTTCAAATAATTTTTTAACTTGTTGTGGATGACACTTGATGTTAATGCAGTTTTTTCAAATATTAATTAATTAATTAAGTTTAATTAAATTAATTATAGGTTTTTGACGTTTAGATTCGTCTCTATTGTAACAATATGACTGTTAAAACAAAGACAAAAATTGGCGTCGAAAACCTGTTTTGAGCTAAACTAGCCAAACCTTGTGTGAATTGTTGCAACAATGCAGAAAAATCATGCTCTTTTTTCAATTCCTACAATTAGTTCACTCTCTCCCTATATATATATATATATATTTATTTATATATATGTATCTTATTCAAATTTTCAATCGTTAATAAAATACTTTCTATTCATCCATTCCAAGTAGAAATTGACTTAATTTTTTTTTAATGTATTAGTTGTTGTTAAATTGTAACAGATCGCAATAAATTTGCATCATATATTTTATTTTTTATTATGTCAAAATGCATTTTGTTTTACATCCTTTCAGTAAATAAATAATTTTTTTTAAAAAAAATATTTTTTATTTTTAACATTCTTTGTAAGGTTGGTGGCGTTTAAGGTTACAACGCTTCCCTAGAGGGGCGTGCCCTACAGTTTGACAATCTCGCTGTATTAATAGTGAAGTAAATCAGCCTTCTTAACAATGCACTCGTGTGTGTGTACTATGAGTAACATATATTTATATGTAAAATAGTTGACGTATATTATTTTATAAATATATATATTATTTTACAGAATCAATATGAAAAATGGGAATTTAATAAAGAAAATACATGCATGGTTTCAGTATTATAAGAGATGCGTCTATTTACCCTGTTTGCATACTATATAATCAATGTCGGGCGTCGGAGCTGACACACACAATTGTTTTTCCAATTTCATTTTAAGCAACATCCACAATTTCTAAGAAAAATTAAAATTTAAATATTAGTTTTTGATTTTAAAAATGAGTGTACTTATAAATGCACTAATGAGAGCAACGGCTCATCAGCGCATTCAAAAAAAAAGAAAGGATGAAATTCTTTTTTTTTTACTTTTTAATGTGATATCCTGTATTAATATCAAGATTAGACACTGATGATTCATTATCATTAATATGCGTATTAAAGATCTCTTAATACCTAGAATGGATTTGTAGGAAATTGATAATTTCAGTGAGTTTCTAAAGAACTCACTAATTGTTCACTTCATTGAGTGTAGCAGTATTAATGTTTTTAAAGATATCACCCCAATATTAAAATCAAACCAATAAATTGAAAGTTGACACGCTACTCAATAAAATTTGCTGCAACTTTAGTTTTCATATCTCTGAAATAACCTTCTATTAGCGTAATTAAGAGTACTTCTTTGATTGCAACTGTGTTCGAGAACTCGTGTCCGGACAATCGTGAATTTGAGTCCTTGTACCACTGAAGATCCATTGTGCAGGACTTCTGTATGACTCAGAATTTTCACATTAGGTGAATTTAGTGAGGGGAGTATCAGCTCTGGTGTGTCATCCTCGCCTTTTCAACAAGATTTAGAATTACGAGGTTCATCCACAATAGTCCTTCCATTGTTGTAGAGTGCGACTTTAATAAAAAATCAGATCGAATTTAATTTCGATTGCAAAAGTTTTATAAATTTCACTCTATTCTTCCACTTAGTCGTGCAAATAAGCTGTTTACTTGCATTAATCTATGAAGTGTTCCAGTCTGAAAAGCTCGAGTTTTGTTGAAGAGTGCCACGGTTCTATGCTATTGTAATGACTTCAAACAGCTCTGGATTAAACTATTTATTAAAGTGTGAAAAATGCATAAAAGAGAATATTCCAGTACAATTTAAATCCAAAAAGGGTCCAAAGATATAGAGTCTCTTTCACGGTACTGTCTTTATCCCGGTCGCATAAACATATTAATTAAAGTGAAACTTTTGGGAAATATCCTGTACATTTGATATGCCAAAGGGCCCACAGTTCACTAGATTTCGTCACAGAAAGTCTTCGCTGTTCGGTAATTCCATACCGAGTTTGTGTGCACTCGCTGGCTCTATCTCCACCATGCTGTCGTTGACTCAAAGATTCTTGGTCCTAAGTCCACCTTCATTCTCGTTAATTCGTGAACTCCCAGGTATTTCCAAGCTGAAGTATATCTCTTGTGAGAGGCCTCTTGGGCTCTCTCAAGTAAAAATCGTCGTAATCTGCCTCGCTCCGCTTTTTAACATCTAGGTTTCCCTTGGTCACTCACCGCCTATTCCTTTGATCTCTTGCCTGTTGGCCTCTCAGAGCGCGGGGTCTTTCTCGGCTCATAGTGGGAGCTCTCCTCTCCAGAAGCGCTAGCGGCTCAGATTCGTGGGAAATTGAAAAGCACATTCTATATTTTTTATCCCTCAGACTGACCGTGGGAACAGGGGTCAAAATTTTTGACCACCCATTTACGCAACTTTTTCCCTGCAATTAGGGAAACGAACGGATCTTTCTCACCTTGTCGTCATACTTTCTCAGCAATTAGATAAAAGAGACCGGGTATGTCACACTATGTTCGACCACCTTCAAACATGCATACTTTGCTGGGCAGATAAAAACTGCCCCTACGTATAAAAATCGTAAAAATTACAACTTACTTTAACCTAAATAAAATTCAAAAAATATTTCGAAGAATACACTTGTTTTAAATATACACATGTAAATGTTGCAAATATAAAAAA
>BMAV01014155.1:0-11257 GCA_019973955.1 Trichonephila inaurata madagascariensis
TCCGGAACTTTTTCGAAAAATTTGGATACAATTATTATTTAAAATCGTTTATACGGTTTTAATTTTTTAAAAAAACGCCTTTTTTTCAGAATACAACCCTTTATTAAAAAGTTTGGGCTTTTTAAAAAACAGTTTTTAAAAAAGCTAATTTTTTTTTACCCCACTTTTATTTTTTATTAAATAGATTTTTTCCCCGGCAAAACCGCCCCCTTAAAGTTCTTTTTTTTTGTGTTAAAAGTGCGCGTTATACGCCGGATTTTACGCTAATCAATGAATCACCGGACATATTATTTAGCACTTTACCAACCCAAGAATTCTAAATAATGTCTTAGATAAAATATATGAAATAATTTAGATCAACACTTGTAGATAACTTTCATCAAAAATTAGTAAAATATTCAATCCTCACCTCCAAGGTAATTTTCTCTTCAAAAATGTAATTAATAGAAAAAATGAATCACATATTTGCGTCTTCTCACAAATGCATAATTAGAGCAGAAAACGTTCCTTAATTTTAGGAAATGGGGCTAAAATACAAACGGAAATAAGGACCATCTTCTGTCAATCTATTATTAACGGTTTTATTATTTTCTACGGTTGTCGGAAAGGGGTCTTCCGCCCCCGATTACCCCTTGTCCCCTTGTAACAAGGCTCAGGAAGGGAAGTTATGTCCCAATATCTGCCCTCCGTGTTCTATGACTCACGCTCGGCAGCAACACTAATTTTTACTGCTCACGACAGCGAGGGAAAAAGAATGACTCTGCACGAGACCCTATTTCGATGAGGTTCGGCAATGGGGGAAAAGTTAAAAAAGCAATTACAAACAACAGTTCAAAAAGGAAACCCCCAAAAAAATTTCAATTACTTGGGTTACATTTATCACAACAACTACAGCAACAACAAAATACCTTATACTGTGAGTCATATTAAAATTTTTAACAAATTTCAGCACTACAAAACAGCAAATTTTTAACCCTATTGGACCAAAACCCCAACCAATTTTTTCGGGGGCCCAATTTTTTTACCCCCGGACCAGTAAATTCTTTTAAATAAGGATCACTAATAGGATTTTTTGTGTTAAAATATTTAAAAAAAAAAAGTTTATCAGAACACAATCAATGCATCTTAAAACATAACAACGTGATGGTAGTGTTTTCCCCACATTTTCTGGGGACCAGCATTTTTCCCCCACAACCATTTTGTGACCTCCGGCGTGTATGACAAGTTCATTAACTTAAATTTGGAATTAGAGTTGCATATGGACCTGTCGTCAAAATATTAATGCCGTAATTCCAATGCCTGATTGGCAAGAATTTCATTTGATGCACAACTCTTTCCTTTGCATCTACGCAATTAATTTCAAAATGTTTTGAAGTTTCATGTTCTAATAATGAATAGTACCTTGATAGCAGAATCATAAATAGTCGTTTATGATAAATCAATTTTTGACTCGAGCAGTGTCATGCGCAGACTTCTTAAAAAAACACTAAAACGAAAAAAACTAAAACTAAAAAAAAAACACTAAAACGAACGTTAAAGCTTAATATGATAAAAAAAAAAATGAAAATCTGTTGGTCTATGGAGAAGTTGTATACCCCCGGAATTCGAGTCCTGTTCCATATTGAGTCTTGACTCCTATAAACGAAATTCCAACGCGTGGGTTGGGCCACAGAGCCAGTGGTCAAAGGGATTGGATCGTGGCTGGCTCTTGTCACGAGTTCGACTGTTTCCCAAAAACCCCCCGTGTGGGGGCGATGCACGTGAAATATGTCGGGGCTCCGTCCTCCCTTTGGTGTGGTGTGGTAGTTGGGAGGGTGCCAGCTAAGGTGTCGTCTTCGTCACTTGACCTGGTTCAAAATTTGGGTTGTCGCCAAACGCCCTCGTGTGGGGTGGGCACGTTTTATTCACTTTTACCAACGTGTGGAATAAAAAGGGATGGGGCTGTTAAGGTATCCCAACACGTTGAAAAAAACCCAAAATTTGGTCAAAACATATATTTTTTTTACTTTATTGGAATAGAGGGTTTTCTTTTGCTTTACAAAAAACGTTATTTTTTTTTTCTATTACCTAGAGCTGTTTCAATCAATTTTATAAAATTAGAGATACTGGAAGTGGGTATTTGATCTACCAGAAGTGGACATTTAAATTGTTCGAAATCTGTCATGGCGAGTCTGTTAATTCAAGATGTTATAAATGTACTTCTATAAAACTTTTTGAACCTGATATTTATATTATTTTCTAGAGAATGTACTAAAATATTTCATATTGTGTGAATAGTTTTTGAGTTATGGCTTGTTATTTAAATATAATGATCTCATAAATAATATCACATTTATTATAATGTTTACTCAATCAAATCTAAAATTTTCAAAGTTTAGTAAAAATTTAAAATTTAGTACGTTTTCTAGATAAATGCATCTATAGTTTGTTTTAGTAGTACTTTTACTACTATAAGTTTATTACTTTTTCCTCTAATTGCTTTGAAGTTCTTCAAAAATATTGCTAAAATTTCTCTCATAATTGTGATTTTTGTAAAATTTAATTAATTTTTTTAAAAAAATATTGTTAGACTGAAATATATTAGTATTTATTGGTATTGATTCCCCTAAAAAAGCATTTATAATGTTTAAACATGATATTTTTAAAGAAAAGTTCTCCGAACGTGTTTGGATGCCTTAAAAGGGACTGGTTCTCAGTCTTAAGATGAAATGTGCCCGTTAAGCCTTGTTTGTACATATTTTGTCATTTTTGTTTCGATTGAGATTAAAAGTGATGAGTTACGTCCCTAATAACTTTAGTGTTAATAAAATAAAATCATGTTTGGGAATAATGGTGAATGGCTCTATGTGCTATTGAATTGAGCCTTTAAATTATCAAGGGAATGGAAGGAAGTAGTAGCTCAGATGTCGTCTTTATCACTTACTAGTGTGTTCAGAATTGCACAATCCCACGTCTCTGTACTACTCTAAGAGTACCGTTTATCCAAACCTGCCTGGTATGAGACACGAACCATAATGAAAAAGTACTTAAATTTCTATATTTTTCCCCTCGTTATTGGTTCGATGAACTTAGACAAAATATTGAATTAACTAGATTGTAAAGTTTACAAGACTGTCATGGTTTTTAGAGTTCAGGTTGATCATTTATTAGTAATTCAAGTTTGTCATTAATATAAATTAAATCGAACTTATCGAAAACAAAACAAATAGATTAAATTCCTGGATTGAAGAGAATCAATTCCTTTAAGTTTTCTGTATTTTAAGTGACTGAGAGATTCGCGATTCCGCCATGTTCAAAGTATGGAATTGTCTCATAAGATTGTATCATTTTAAATCTAACTTGTGACGGAGTAAAAAAAACCTACAGAATAGTGAGTTGACTTAAGAATCGAGAAAACTTATTGAAAAGTTTGGAGCCAAGTAAAATACGAGCTTAAAAGCCAATGAATACATGGTTATATAAATAAGTAAATACAACTAGAGACGTTTTAACCCTTTATCTACCGCATTATGATTTACTGAAGTTTTTTTCATGCAATATATATATATATATATTTAATCACTACATTGAAAATTAAGGGATATACATAAAAAAAATACTCAACTTTGGGAAATTTAATCCATTAGAGCTAATTAATTAAAGATACTCAACACACTGTAAAATTAGTTATACACACTGTTTACTTAAAATAAATAGTCAAATCATTTTCTGTGACCTTCATTAGCAAACAAAAAAAAGTAAGACACCTTTTGACATTAACTACTTCTTCGGAACAAAATTGCCAATCTTTGCAATCCACTTTAAAACACCGTCAACTGAAAATTTTTATGCTATAAAACTATTCACCCCTTCCCCTCTAAAATATTTATCATAGAACCCGTGCTGCCATATACCTTGGAAGAGTGGATTTCAAAGTACATTTCTGCTAAGTATCGTCTGAGTATTCGTAAAAAGGGTTATTCTATGTAATTTTAAAGTGAGTGGTATAAGTACCGTCGGTAGATAAAGGGTTAAGGCATCGGCCATTTGGGCCCTGGCCTCGGTAGGGAGCCTCGTTTCGTTCTCGATTCGATCTCAATAAGATCGTGATCTGAATGATTTTAATCGTCAAAAATTATTGCTGGGGCATATTTCCGAAAAAATTTTGAACTATACCAACTGGGGCTTTCAAGACCCTTTCCTCTGCGGCCTAACCTACTATCCTACATCATCATTTGGGTGAAAGACCGCAGTCAGTTGATTCGGTTTTTTTGTTTTAGTTTCACATTTTTTTACCGTTTAATTTGGTAATTTTGCAACTATGCTATGTACTGTCTACTTAAAAAAAGTTGCAAGTGGGGCCTACATTTGCATTGAGGCTCAGAGACGTCTCTATTTAGGGACATCTTAAGATTTCTGAGAGTAGAGAGAGATGTATTTACATCTGAAAATTAGTAGATTCGATTCAGAGGCATGCAGTTAAGAAAAAGAAAATAGAACTGATAACTGGGGGTTAACAAGTACTTCAAATTGAGCTTCGTCAGATAAATAGATTCAATATCTTAAAAATATCCTACATATTCCTGTGTGGTGAGGGACATTTCCAGAGTAATACGTTGTCTCTTGTCCTTGAATCAGGTATCGAGTGGGCATTGAATACCATTCGAATTTTCGATATCACCCCTCTGCCTGAGCGCAAATCTTTTAAGTATCACCCTCTCGCGCATGAGTCAACTGAGGGGATGTTCCAACAAGGGGTGGCTGAGCGACTACCTGATGCTATTAAGAGGGGCTTTTGCAGAGAGACTGTTATGGAAGCAAGTGACGACTGACCCTTATTCCTGGGGGAAAGGGGGTGTTTCTCCCCCCCCCAAAATTCCGGCATTGGTTAAGTTACTGCTACATCTCGATGTTGTGGGATCAACTCTTAGTAGGAAACCCATTGTTAAGATTTGGAGCAATGGGCTTGTATAAATGTCCGTTGGAAAACATTAGAGGGGTTTTTCGGCAAAAAGGGTTTGCTTTTGGGGTGCAATAAATGTAAGGAAGGAGTTATGGGAATTTGGTTCTCTTTGTAGTGTGATTTCCACGGAGATAATGAGTCGTATTGATGAAAATGGAATGTTTTAATATTGATAGTAGCTGTGGTAGCACTCACTTCGTGCTTGTTCTTTGATATCTTTATTTCTCAATTTATATCAAATGAATCATTAATAAAATATTTAATAAAGCATAATTGAATTCAAAATTGTTTCTTACAAAATATTTTTAACTTTTTAACAATTTACTTGGAAAAAGACAGAAATATTTCGTTTTTACTGTCGTTGGTTTTCTTTATTATGAGTTGATGTGTATTTATAAAATGAAGATGAAATCTCTAAAGTTTTTGGCAAACAAAATTAGAAAAAGGAAGTCATTATCTTAAAATTACTTTCTCTAAAATATTTTACATTAAGTAATCAGTTTGTCAGTGGCGTACACAAAGGAGGGAGGGTCCTCGGTTTCGGACCTTGATTTTTTTCGATTGATTATAATCCTGTGTATACAGTACGTAAAATTTAATTATTATTAATTAAGGTATCCGACTACGTTCGGAACCGTGATTTTGCAAAAGCTTATAAATGGATAATTTTCATGATATTTAGTGTCACTTAGATTAGAATACATGTATACAATTATTTTAAGGACATTTTGATAAAAAAAAATTATTTAAATACAATATTTTGGCAAAAAATTAACTTTGAATAACTTTTTTTCAAAATGTTCTCCTTTTATGAAAAATGCTTCTATTATAATAATATTTTGCCTGTATATAGTTCAGACCTCTGTACAGAGACTCAACTAGAAGTTTTGAAATATATAACTTAAAGGGGGTTTTTATCCATTTTTTTACGACAACAGGGGAGCAATTTTAAGAAAAAAAACGCCGATAATTATTTCAATGGGTTGTAACTCTGAAAATAAAGTGAATTTTTCCAGAATCATAGTTGAGCCTCTGTAAAGAGGTCTGAGCGATATACAGGGTAAATATTATTATAATAGAAGCATTTTTCCCAAAAGTAAAACATTTTGAAAAAAGATTATTGTAAGTTAATTTTTTGCCAAAATATTGCATTTAAATAATTTCTTTTTGTCAAAATGTCCTAAAAACTATTTTATACATGTAGTGTAATCTAAGTGACACTAAATATCATGAAAATTATCCATTTATGCGCTTTTTTAAAATCTTGGTGCCGGACGTAGTCGGATACCTTAATGCTAATTATTTATTGACTAATTAATTTTTTACTGTTTTTTGTTCCTGAAAATCGACAATATCAAAGGAATATGTTGGACGGCGCATTGGATTATGATAGGAGAATGGTGGACTTTCGCGACCCGGATTAAAAATTCCTGTGTGCGCTACTGCAGTTTGTATATATTGTATGAAATACTACATAACATATTTTTTAAATTTTAGATTTCTTGGAACTTTTTTATCTGTAATGTCTGGTATATTCTGATGAAACGAATCAAGGAGTTTGATGTTTTTTCGGTTCCTTAATGAACGATAAAATAACGCACAAAATACTAGTTACATTATTTGTAAAATAGAAAACTTTAAATCGCGCGCACTCCGAGGCCTCTCTCGCGTAATGTTTCTCTCATTTTTTAGTTTTGGTTTCAGTTTCAGTTCTCATTTCAATTTTTTTACTCGTTGTTGAGGAAAAAGTATTTCTTCCTTAGAGGTATCTTATACATCTTAACCTAGATCCTGTTAAATATCATTTCTATCTTTTTAAAATGAAATCATAATTATTATAAATTTTTTGAATAAATGAATAGGGAGGGACAATTATATTGTGCAAAACAATGTTTCTAAAGCCATTTTTCCAAAGCGTTTAGATATAAGGGTATCCGAAAAGTATGGCTACACTTTCAAAAACGAATTTAAAAATAAGATTTTCACTTATGGTTTTTACATTCCACAAAGTAAAGATTGGAAGTTTCTGTTTAATAAAATACAAACTAGATGTGCAACATTTTGTTTAAAATGGCTTCACTGCAAGAACCAGCTCTAGTTATTTCATAGTTTATCGAATTTAAATCTGCAAACACACATGTACAGCTTAAATTTCGGATTGCCTTATATTTCGTCTTAAGCGTTTTTGCGTTAAACGTATTTCACTCTACGTTTACACACTATTACTGTATTTCACTGTACGTTTACTGTTTTACAATATTTTGAGTGCATATATATGGCCATAGCATAAACAGACTCAAAATGTTTCATATATTTCAGTCTTCAGCATAATAAAATCACAGTAAAAGAACTTTTTGCAAGTGCAGTTAATGTGTTCTTGACCTTTACGTTTCAACCACAATATGACTCATAAGTTACAAAAGCAGGTGCAGTTGTGGAAAATATCAAACTTTATTCGATAACAGCTGTTTTGGAATAAAATTTTATTTTGGCATTCCACTTGGCAAAAATCATCACATCACTAACACATCTGAATTAAAACCATCATCACTTTTCTCCAGAAGTAGGACGAGGAGTCAAAAAGCAAACAGAAAAGCGATTCTAAAAATATTCTCAACGATAAATCGCTGAAATTTCGTCAGTATTTCTCGACGAAACGAATCGTAAACGCATCGTTAAACTTGTTCCATCGTTCCTAGATCAATTCCTTTATGGGTTTTGGCGAGCGCCATTAAAAGAAGCGTGACGTCATGACCACAAATTGTTGCCAAACGCCGAAAGTGAAATATGGCATTGTGGGTAACGCTCTCCATTTTTATTACCAAAGAGTACTTTTTTCTTGCAAGCAGCTGTTACTCTCAGTTCAATAATTAAATATCGTGTGGTTCAGTTTTAAAGCCGTCTCTCTTGATATGCTTTTTTTTTTATAAAGGCTCCACAATTTCGTCGCCAAAATAAAAATGAAGCCAAAGTCATTAGAACTTGTTTTATTGGACATAAAACATAGCGAATGATTAACCGTATAGTTTTATTTTTTCCCCTTGTTTCCAATGTCTGGAATGTGATTTTGTAAGCGAGTGAAAAATTAAAGTTTTTTTATTGCTAAATATATTTCATTATCTCCGTTTGGAACGAAACAAACAAAAATTGGTGTTTTATGTACCTGAAGAAAAATTTTTATTCGCGGTTTTAAAAGGGAAAATTTTTTTTTTGTTAAAGAAGAATTTTTAAACCCCATGCGAGAGTAATTAACTGTTGAAAGTTTAACGAGAAAAAAAAAGAAAATTATTCATTACTAATGCAATATTTTGCGTTTGATGAAGGGGGAATTAATCTTCTAAAAAAAAAAAGTATGCAAGTCACTTTTTCCCAATTTCAAATTTCGAAGATTAACTGATGTTTTTAAATTCCAAATTAAAAGCTTAAAATATTTATTAAACTGGAGTAAATGAATTTATTGAAAAATATGAAGTATTTGTTTCATTATACGACAAAAAAGAAGTGAATTCATTTTGTTGGGAAAAACCATGTACACTGAAGAATAAAGAATTTTTATATTTTCCAATTCTTCTGTGTTAGAAAAATCTAAGAGTTTGCCGTTTAATCGTAAGCTATTTGAATCTTCTTTGATCATGGTCCAAAATTATGGAATTTAAATTTCCTCGTTCTTTGATTATGGTTGAAATTGTAATGTTACTTGTCAATTTATGAAAATTTTGATGTTTTTAAAGGTTTATTGGGGCCGATCACACATAACATAAAATTATATTGTTGGGAAAAATTTTTAAATAAAAATCACAAACCCCGATTTTTTTGACAATTGTGGAAAAAAGCAAATTATTGGCCGGTATCAAACACATCGTCTCCCGGGAAAATACAAAAAAAGAAAACCCCTTTGGGAAACACAGATCTTTTTTCGCGCAAACCCGAAATATTTTCACAAAGCCCCGGGGGGCTTATCATATCTCGTTGGAGACAATCATGGAATCTAAATTCACACCTCTCGCTGGGGGTTTAAAAACCCCCTCGTCGGGTAAATCGAAACCAAAATCCCCACTAAGCTGCGGCGGGGCTACGATTCGCGAGGAAACCCAATACCCCGGGTGGGCCCCGCGCAGGCGTCCCCCGGAATCCATTGCCACCTAGGGTTTGAAGGTCTAGAGTCGTTACAAAATTAATGATGTCCTTCGGCAGAATCTTTCATCAAGGTTCTTAGAGAGATGTTAATGAAATTCAAACCAATCAATAGTACGGATTGGGTTGGAATATTATAACTTGGTTAACAAAATTATTTAGAATGAGAAAATATAAAAAAATTATCCAGTGATGTAAGGAAAGAAAAAAGCTTTATTTGTGGTACACGGTGTCCAATGTTTGAGGTTTCGTAGTCGATGATGCATGAAAAATGTCCTGGATTCGATTCTCAATTCCCAAGAGGTGGTCTCAGCAGTGACGTAGCGTGGGGTGCCGAGAGGGCCATGGCCCCGGGCGGCATACGAAAAGGGGCGGCGGTACAAGCACCGCGATATTTAAATTCAGAAAATATTTCAAACTCCAAATCACGCCCGCGTGACGAAACTGACGTAAACGAGTGAAAGCTTTAATACACGCTCAGATGCAGGAAGTTTATTAGTCGCTATGCAATTGCATTCGTTTTTCGTTTTTACTTAGTTTGCTTAGTTTACTTTCGTTTGCAATTTTACTTAGGCTTCTGGTAACCGGTACTGTGTGAAATCAATGATGCTCAAAATTATTTGCAAAAGAGGGACTAAATATCCATCAATGTGTTCAAAATATACGTGCTTTACAGACCGTATTAGAAGCAAAACGAGAAGAATTCGTGGATGATGCTTAAATATATGCTAAAAGTTTTTGTGAAGACCTTGAAAATTTCTTTTGAACCCCCAAGACGAATCAGGAGGAAGCATATATTTGGTGATGGAAGTAAAGATGTTCAGTTGCCGTACGAAGATGACTTGAGGCGAACAATGTTTTCTTCAATAGACAGAGTAACTGCTGAAATTCGAGAAAGATTCCAACAGTTGCAGAATCTAGCGCAAAAATATGCTTTTTTAAGGCCTGAAGTGATATTGAGCATGGACGGACTTAACTTAGATACTGCTCCTCAAGACATTAACTTAGATAAAGCTCCTCAAGACATTAATAAAGAATAATTCCAACTTGAGCGCGTACGTACGTCTACAAACTTTCGTAGCTGCAACAGACCTAGGCTGTAAAAAAGAACTCAATAGGTCCGGCTTTCTGGGTTTATTAAAATATATTATTGAGTCCAAACTTGAAGATGGCTTACCAAACATTGTCATAATGTTGAGAATTTTCTTAGCATCTGCCATCAATAATGCCAGTTGCGAGAGAAGCTTCTCTAAGCTAAAATTAAACAAAAATTATCGATCGAAAAGGATCAACTATGTCCACGTTAAGGCTAACAGATTTATCTATTTTGACAATTGAACATGACATTCATATTGATATTGACAATTGTATAAAAGATTGTGCTATGAAAAACATGAAAAGTTCGCTTTTTAATCAATAACAAAAATTTAAAGCTGTTTTTTTTACTTTTACTAATTTTCTTGTCTAATAATTAAAATAGGGAGGCGGCAAATTTTCGGTCAGCCCCAGGCGGGGAAAGCCCATGCTACGCCACTGGGTCACAGATAATAATGAACAAATAATATAAAAAATATTGAAGTCAACAATTTTTTTTTTTATTTATTTAAGTTCCTTTTTATTAAATAATTACAATTAATATAAATATGTGTATACATATGACAGAATCAGTAGTGTAGCGTACTTCCTCGCATTGCCGGGGGGATTCCAGGAGGCCTAAAGCCTGACTGACACCAAGTACGTATTTAGGCCCTGGGGCACAAAACGACTTTGCAGGGGACCCTATTATTCTCCGTTACGCCACTGGACAGATGTCACTGTATTTACAGTGACATCTTAATGCGAAAACGCTTAAGACGAAACATTGGTTAATGCGAAATAATACAAGGGTCCCATCTATGTATTTTCATGCATTTTTCCCCTTAACACGGAGCAAAAATCGCTTACCATCAAAAAGGTTCTTTCTTAGAATCAACAAAAAACGATCCATTTGAAAGGAGTTTTTGGAAAAAAAAAACCCAATATTTTTCTTTGAATTATTTTTTAACATCAAATTTTCAACAAATGGTTCGATGTGTACACTTTGTTATCCATTTTACCATTGATCTGTGCGTCTAAATAACTGCGCATACTTTTCAGGTTGTTCCTCGTTTCGGATGACTGGAACAGGCCAATTACAACCAA
>BMAV01014156.1:0-92871 GCA_019973955.1 Trichonephila inaurata madagascariensis
TTTTTTTTTTCAATACCTTTCACTCCATTAAATTTGATGTTATCAAAATATTAGGTTTCTTTTTTTTTCCGAAATCTTTTTTTATAAATAATATGTATAGCAAAATCACTATTGTTCATTGTTTTGTTTAAATATGTTTGTTGTTATATATATATATATATATATGTCGATTTTATTTTCGAAAGAAATATGAAATAAAAAAAAATTATATTTAGGTTGTTTTTTTTTTTTAATTTCAATGAACTTAACTAATATATTAAATATCTACTATACAAGTTTTCCAGCTCAATATATGTATAGGTAAAACGAAATCATATTTAAAGATAAAATAAAAAACATGTTGTTTATATATGTTAGAAGTCGTATATATATATATATGTATATATCGAGAGAAAAAGAGAGAGAGAGCATAATAAAATAAATATAAACACAGTGAATATCCTACAAAACAAAGAATGGATAAAAAAATAGATATGATGACCAAGAACAACGAACCAAAATATAAGTAAACATATAAAAAGTCATTTGGCTGGAATAGAAAGCTATTGCATTTTCTGGAGCTATCACCGACAGGGAGTCGAAAAAGGGTTAAGCTTTATTTTGATACTATATATATATATATATATATATATATATATATATATACTGCTGAAAATAATTAAAGGGACAAATGAATTTTTAAATAAAAAGAAAACTAACAAAGCAAATAAAACCAAACTAGGCCAAAATATCTTTTAATGTATGGCAAAAGAAATTACGCTCAACATGGACCATAAGTTAGAAAAGTGGTCACTTGTCCATCAAAGCAGCTGGCCAACACCCTGTAAATCAAAGAAAAATATGTCCAACAAGATATATTACTTGCTTTAACAGCTACGCATATCTTATATTGGTGTTTAATACAGTTCAGTTAGGCCCTTGTCAACCCCTATGGCAACCACGACCACTCTTGCACCAAGGCACTATTGAGCTCATCGATGGTTGTTGGAGCTGGAGTTTGAGCCGCAATTTATTGTCCAAGGACATACAGTACATGTTCGATGTGATTAAGGCAAGGGAATATCACAGGCCACTCCAACTTCTTGAATATCCTCCGATAGGAGGTATTAATCCACCAACTTAGCTTTGACTGGACGTGCATTACAGCTCATAAAGAGAAAATTTGGTACACATTAATCGCGGAAAAGTCTGATATAGAGAGCAAGAATATCGTCCCGGTACCATTGAATTAACTGAGTTCCCTTATAGAATAAATGAAGGTTAGTGTACCTATCTGGAATGATATCTGTCCAGACCATCAGACCGTGTCAACCATAATGGTTCTTTTCAACAACGTTAGGTGGCTGTGGTAGCCTAGTGGTCAAGGTAACGTGTAAGGAAGCGATGTTCCTTAAATCTGTTGAAGCTCAAACGTTCTCCCATTGTGTGGTGTGGTACCAGTTCAGGTGTCGTTCTTGAGGCTCAACCATGGTTTAAATTTATGAGATCCGTCCCAAAAGTCTTCAAGTATATGAATAGTGTGACGTTAATATTCACTCGCTCGACAATGTTAGCGAACCAAAATCGACTCCTGGGTTATCTCCAGATGAAGACACTTCTCGAGTCACTGTCGAGGCAGAATCGCGATTCATCACTGAAGAGAGCCCACCCCCAATAGTCCTTCGTCCAAGTTAAGTGTTTTATTTAACATCTTAGATGGCCTTTTGGGGTTCTAAGTTAAATGAATTGCAGACTATAGGGTGCCTGGCAGATAGGCCACCTGCATTGTTTCTAGGTGACCATTATCCGGAAAAAAGGATGTTCCTTTTGCATTATTCAGGTTGTGATACAGTTGTGTTTCTTTCGTGAACTTATCCATTTTAGCCAAAAATCTTAAATAATAATCCTGAGCTGGTATTTTTTCCTTTTTGCGATCTTGGCCAAATCGTTGGACCACTGTTTCTATTTCTATGAATTGTTTCCCAGGGTGGACACCACATTTCTCGAAACCCCGAAGTCCCTACTTCAGGTATCCCGTGATTGGTCAGTATCGAGTCTCTCATCTATATTCATATTTTGCTTCCACCTAGACGATGACCCCAGAACATATTAAATGAAGAATAAACGAAAAGAATTTCAAAAAACAATGTTTGGGTTAAACTACGATGTTTCAAAACTTCTTTACTCTACAAGCTTCAGCGAACAAGTGTGGTACCTCTAAATAAAGACGATCACAGTACCACTGAACCATGATGTCATGGTCACTGCGTAACAGAGTTGTCTGAGAAGAGCTCAGATCTGATACCTTATTTGAGGTATCTTTATCTGATAACTTTAAAAAAACCGTTCCCCCATCTAATTGTTTTCATCAGTACACAAACACGCACTCATATATATATATTGTGATGTATATATATTATGTATGTGTGTGTGTGTGCAATTCATATGTGGCTGTTAGAAAATGTATCCATCGTCAACTTGACTGGATGGACATACGTTTCAACTGAAAGAATTAAAACATAAAAAGTCACCTAAGGACCCTTCCTCCTTAAGCTGCATTCCATATTACCACGGATTGTCAAATCCTTCAATGTCAACCACATGCCAGTTCTCTCTAACCTTCATAAGATGAATAAAATTCTGTCTTCTCTTCTTTTAAAAACAATTTTTTTTCCAACTTACATATATGGACACTCAAGTAATAATAAACGTTAATGTCTAGAAAGATACGTTTTAAGGAATAAAATTTTTTAACAAATGTTTGATTTGAGTGGCGTGTTACTACTTTAGAAATCAATTTCAATATAAAAGCATATAAAATGTTTCCATTTCTTATATAAAATAGGAGAAAATTATTGTTTAATTGTTTCTAAAAAAAGACACATAGTAATAAAGTATTAGCAGCCATTCATACATATATTATTTCTAAATGTTTTAACTGAATTACAATATTTTTTTATTGTAAAACTACTTTAATATGCATATGCTTGGATTAATATCATCACATCTTGCATTAAGATATCTGACTACCGTAAAATCATGAATTTTTTGAAAAATGTAAAATTTTCTTCATGATTTTTTTTATAGGGCATCTTATTAGCTTCATAAAAATACCAAGAGTTTTATTTTCCATTCACTAGAACAAAAACTACAGGTGTTTAAGTAAGAGCAGATGCCATAACTTTACATAAGTTGTCAACCTTTAAAATGCGTTTTACTCGAAATGTGTTTTTTCGAAAAACTCAACGGGGTCAGCGATTGCTCAAAAAGTTTTTGAAATAATTTGCTGAAATTTTTTGTGTATGTTTTGTATAACAGTAGAAGTGTTTTAACCTTCAGATTTATGAATCACTGTTTTATTACGAAATTTACAGTTCTTTATGTGAATATAATCACTGTTTTTTATGCAATTTCATATAACTAAGATAAAGTGCTCTAGATTTTGTAAAACTTAAAACATCTCTTATCCTGAAGATCATTTCAAAAAGAATTAGCAAAGTAATACATCAAAATTGAAAAATTGAGAATTTCTTCATTTAATAATGGTACAGAGCGGGCCACGTTTATGTAATATTTTGTCAATTTTACCCATTTTAGTAGTAATAATTTACTTTTCTCTTCTTAATTTTAGCCTTTTTTTCTTAAAATGTACTAAATAAATCTAAAAGCCACAAAAAATCTCCATATATCCATTATTTTAAAAAAAAGTTATCGCAAGTAATCAGATACCTTAAATTTATACAGAGCATTTACACAAAATAATCGTAATTTGTTTAAACTATATAAAAATGTAGTATCACAGTTTATGTGCAGTATTTAAGATTTCAATTATAAAATATTACACAATTGAGAGTTAAAATGTTTTTCCATAAAACAAAATCTCTCTGTAAAGCATAATGCATCCATCATATGAAGAATCTGAATGAATGGTTCTAAAATGTTTCATAAAATGAATATATTTATCCATTCTATAGTGTAAAGTAATAATAATTTCTAAATGCAATTCCTCATATTTGAAAAGTATTATTAAGTAGAATAACTGCCATTATATTTTCTCATTATCTGATAAGAATCGTCTAAATTAATTTTAGCAACAGGTAATTTTTAATTCTGGCACAAAAACAATGTTGCAAGAAAATTTTGTTTTTGGCTTTCTTTAATTTTTTTTTAAAAAAAAGATTCATAATCTTTCTTAAAATGAAATCATCAAGGTAATTAATATTTCTGGGAAGGCAAAATATATTTCATAACAGAGGCAGATTATTAGCTTATGAAAGGCATTCTGAATAAGCCCATTATATCTGCTAGTGACTAGCACGTTATATTGCTAGTCACTAGATATGGAGACACATGATAATATCTATCTGATGAAAAAGGAAGACCAGAAATCTCATCCTAATAATAGGGTTCTGCAAACCTTCCGACGCACTAAAGTATACAATGTTACTCTTCCATTGAGGAGAAGACTTGTATTCAGCTGCAAGGTAACAAAAATTGTTATGGAAATTTATATTTCTGAGCCGGAGAATGTAGTAATGTTAGAAGCCTTTATGAATTTTCACACATGATATCCCACAGATTATGTTAAAGAACATTTCTAACACTTCTTGAGAAATGCCATTCCTAAGGAAGTAACCGGAAAATTATATTTACTTGCATATTTTTGCAAATTTCGGAGGATTACCGCAACTTGGCTTCCAGGGAATATATTTCAACGTAAATTAGTCTGAACTAGTCTGCAGACCACTACAATTCAATTATAAAGAGTTTGTCTTTGATTTTTAGACGCAAAACTCAAAAATTTTATTAAGCAGTTCTTTTGATAAAACTGAATGCAATTATTTCATAAACAGTTTTGTTGAATTGAAGAGGGCTTAAATATAAAGTACAGTATATAAACTTTTATAAATATGTGATTGAAAAACATGAACATGTTTCACCTTTGAATTTGATAAAAATATATGCTTAATATTTCTCAAATAAAGTTATTCCTTTCAAAGATTGTACACTGAAAGTATTAATACATTAGATAATTTTATTTAATTTCATTTTAATATTAAACTTAAACTTGATATTCTTGTAAGAGTAGAGTTGATTGTATATTAGATTAAACACTATGTCTTGTTTAGTTATTTTTATTAATATATGCCGTATTTTTTTCTTGTGCCTTCTTTGAGAATACTAGATTTATGAAGGTTTTAATTTTTTATTACAATTTTACTGTCATTTTATGTAAAACTCCTAATACTCAAAAATTTTATTAGATTATATAGTATAGATATTTTAAGGAAAATGTGTCATTATTTAAGAACCGAAGAATTTTTTTTCTTCTCATATAACGTGATCAAAAGTATCCTTACTAGATTAATTGTACATTTCATTATGTTTTAAAATACCAACATTTCAGGAACAAAATACATTCATAATCATACAGGCAATGATGTAAAATACATTTACATAAACTTTAAAAAAAAAAATTGTGTTGAAAATCTTTAAAAATACTCAAAATTGGAGATATAGACTTGTATGTAAAAATAACACATACACAGTACATGAAAAAAGTACAAATGATTTCTTCAAATAAATTCATAAATACATGCTTACATGATTTGGAATTTGAAAGCATATGCTGATATTTTAGTACAATTCTTCATGATTTATAGGACAACAGAAACAAAAAGAAATTTCAAAGGAATTAAGTTTAGCTACATATTTGTTAGCAGTAAATATACTGGCTTACAAAAAATTAGTTTTGGTTTTTACATTTTATTTAAACATGCTTCTTTATCCGAATTATTCTGCATTAATGAAATGTTCAGAATTATGCATAAGAAAAGAGATTTTACACAAAAAAGGATTTAAATATTTCTAAACATTCTTGAATTGGTCATTTATTAACGCAAACGAATCAAGGCAAGGCGAAGCCTTTCAGCAATGGACCTAATGTGACCGTAGAAGCAGTGTGGTTATAGTTGCGAACTTATGTACGTAGAATGGATTATCAGAAACCGTTTCCTGGGGAAATTTCCACCCCAAATTCTTGGGCTTAGAGTTAACATTGCTATAGCTTTCTCTTAGCCCAGTACTGCATTAAAATACTAAAGTTTAGAGAATTAAATTTAAAAAAAATAAGAGTGCCTTTAAGAAATTTAAAAATTGCATTGAATAAAAATAAAATGCTTTTTTTTGGGAGAAAAAATTTAAATTCTTTAAAAAAAAAAATTGGGAAAGGTGCCCAAAAAATTCAAAAAAATTTTCGGAAAGATCGAAAAAGAAGCTGTTCTGTGTCCAAAACTGTGGGCTACGGGAACTGAAGACTTCGAGGGAATTCTGGTGGGAGAAGGGGGCCCAAAAGGGGGCCCCATAATGGAGTCGGAGGTCCAAATGACGCCCAAAAAAATCGGTGGATTACAAAAGCTTTGATTGCTTCGGCTCCCGGCCAATCAGGTTGCAGTTTCTCGGAAGGGAGGGGAGCTTGATGGCAAACTTCGGAAAGAAGTCGGCTCTAAGAGCAGGGTACGCGATTGGTCAGCTCTAGCCTTTCTCCTATTGGAAGAGGGGAAGTCTGGCTAAGGTAGAGGTTAGAAAAATTTTGAAAAATTGAGGAATTTAGGGAAGTTAGAAAAAAGGATGAGCAATTTAGAAAAAAAAAAAATTAGCAATGAATATTTCTTGGCCTATTATAAAGAGGGTTCAGTGGGTACTTTTCAATTCTTAGAATAGCTCCTTTCCGTGATCATGGGTGTCGATATTATCGAAAGATTTAAGCAAATCCTTTTGATTACCTATTTTAGGGTTTTTAAATTGAGAGCATTTTGAAGATCTTTGTTCTACATGAACCTTTTTGCTTTCATGATGGTTTCAAAATATAAACTTGGAGCTCTTAGAGCAGACTGGGGCAAATTAGGCAGGCGTATATGAAAGTGGGACTTAGGATGTTGATATAAATAAGCATCTTGTTTTTAAGAGATGTTTGCAAACTTGTGGTAGGCATTATTTTGGTTTAACAGTAGATTCGAATCATTTTGCCTCTAAGAACCTTTCGAATAGAAAGGTTGATACATATAAATCCCACAAATCTCAAAGTCCCAGTCGTCTTTTAAGAGGAGGCTGATGGCAGCCCATTCGGGTCATTTTAATTTTGTTTTTTTTAAATTAAAGGGGATGTCATCAAGCAAAGTATATTTTAATTTTAAACCTTGTTCAAGTTACGAGAGTTCAAGTTAAGAAACCTTATTTTCCTTCTTCTTCTTCTCCAAACTTACAAATATTGCCCTGACTCAGCTTCTCCATCCAAAAGGTTTTCATGGTTTTTTTTGACTATCTTTTGGCAAAATGGATTAAATATTTTTTAAAAAATTATATACCCCAAATTTGCATAAAAAATCCCAAAAATTTATTAGGGTTATAAAATCGAAAATATATTGAGAAAAGAAAAATGCCTTGAAAAAATATTTTAATTGCACCTTTTTGTTTTGTTAATTTCCACAAGTCATTGGAACTAAGGGTTCATTTCCAAAGAGTTAAATTTATGAGAAAAGAAAAAAAAAAACTCACGTATTAAAAAAGGGTTTTTAGGGGTTTAATCAAAAATTTGAATGTAGGAAAATTTTGTTCAAAAAAATAAAAAAAAAGCTTTTTTTAAAATGATTAATTGGGAAAATTAGAAAAAATTTTATAACTTTTAAAAATTTTTTTTTAAGCCTTTTTAAAAAATGCCTTAAAACTTTCCAAAAATATTTTATTGTTATTCATATAAATACTTTTTATAAGCAACATGACTGTTGAATTTTTCTAAGCAAGAACATTTTTGTTATTTAATTCGGGGAAAGAGGTTTAAAAAAAATAAAATCAAAAGTGTTTTGGGAAATTGAAAAAAAAAAAAAGTTTGATAGCCAAAAAAAAATTTTAGAAAACCCAAAAAGGGAGTATTCAAAAAGTAGTATAGTATTCAAATTCTTTTAAAGGCCCCCTGTGATGAATGAAATTGTAGCTGAGTATTTCTCTTTGTGTTTTACCCCCCTTTTTTTAATACTTAAGTATAACAGCGAATAAATATATTTAAATTATTTCTTTCAAATGTATTAAAGCAGGCTCTAAATTTTACATAAGCAAAATGTTCAAAACTTTTTAGACACTTTTCTTAAAACTTTTCATCTTACATGTTTTTCAAATGCTAAAAATATGGCATTTTTATACTTATTTTCGCGTATAAAAAGTGGAGCATGTCTACAATCTCATTGGTTAGAGACATCAAAATAGAAAATCTAGACAAAATTATAAATCTAGACTCAAATTTAAATATGGCTTTTTCCACATGTGCACATTGGCACAGAAAAATCCCCTGGCTCTCTTTTTGTAGGGGTGGAAGGGTCCATCACCACCTCTGGGGCGATGGCGTTTTTTTCCCCCCCTTTTTGGGGGGTCCAACACCACCTGCTCAAGGGGCCCAGCTGGGGATAATAGCCCCTTCCCCCTTTGGGGGTTAGAATAAAGGGGATTCTGTCTTTGGGTACGAAGGAGTGAAGTCATGTACTGAGTGTTACTAGTTGAATTGAGTGTTTTTCTTTAAAATAAATTTTAATATTTAAAATTTAGATCTCATGGTTTTAATTTGTTTCCGTGCCAATTGATGGAATCAAACTTTAGTCTTTTGAAAACTAAATGTGACCGTGGCTCCCAGACTGTTCTGTTTAGATTAACAAGTAACCACCTGAAATGTCTTTCCGTTGATAGTGGCAGAAAAATCCACCCCAGCTGTAAAAGTCATCGTGACCATCCCCCTTCTCCAGATCGCATTCTGGGATGCATCGTACTTTCTAAAGGGGACTTAACATCCGATCTCTTAATTATTATAAATATTTAGCGGTCAACAACCTTCTGATGTGGATCTGTCATATGCCAGATCTTTCGAGGCTAAGAAACAACAGCAATAATAACCGACAGAAGAAAATATTGGTAAAGTATTAAAATGTAAAATTGTCAACATTAATTTATTCATGTTATGTTTTCTCATAATTTTCTAGCCAGTGTTCAACATGCATTAATAAAACCCTTTAGAATAAGATTGTATAGCCAATCTATTTAAAAGTCTTGTATTGCTTTCAAAAAAAATAAAATAAAATGGGTAGCTGTTTTGTTTTTAGTGTTAATTTTGTGATTGGTATGAATGCAGTATAAAATTATTATTTAAATTCTTTTCAATTTAAATTGAAGAGATATCCTTCGGTTCCAAGGCTTAGAAAATTATATTTTACTTTTATTTTATAAATGTGTAACACTTCAAATAGCCCCAATGCAGCTAGTGCTCTGCTTTCTAATATTTTTCCACAATAGAATTGAGACTTTTTAGTGCAGGCACACGTCCAAATGTTCAGCTTTCATAGGCTGGCCAGAGTCCCACAGAGTACAGTCCAGTGAGTCGGCAATACCAATTCTGTAGAGATGGGATCTCTGACAGTTATGCCCTGCCAAAAGTCTGAAACGAGCTACTTCAACTTTTCTAGCAGCCATAGGAACCCAAAACTCGTTCAAGATTGCCCAGTTCTTGTTCTTTAAAATCTCCACGGCTTCCAATTTAAAATTATAATTAAAGGACATATCATTAAAAAGTTTTAAGAAATTAAAGGCAGAAACTTTCGGGGTCTTTGAATCACAATAACTCATTTCTTAGCAAGAAAGTCAGCATGCTCATTCCCAGCAATATCACAATGAGCTGGATCCACTGAAGTGAAAATTTTTAGAAAAATCTTTTAAGAACGATTTGCATTTTAAAACTATTTGAGGATTGCAGAGGGAATTTTGGAGATAAAGCTTAAAATGACGATTTAGAGTCGGAAACAATTACGGTCCTGTTATATTCAGGGCTTTTAAAGTTATAGTTCCTTGAACGATATTGTAATAGCTTTAATCTTGTATTGAAGGCAGTAGTAAAAATGCCTAGAGGTAGGTATTTTGGATAATTTTAAATTGGAGTATTGAATAGAAGATGTCAAATATTTACTATGGAAAATTCAAATGTTGTACACTCATTTTGCAGTGAAATCTGTAACATAAAAAATAATGATTTGATTAAATTAAGAGTACGAACTTTTACTTTAAATTCTTTTGAAATATTTTTAAAAGCATTTGTGTATAAAACTTCCTATCGTAGTATAATTTGCTAAATATGGTGAATAGAATAATGAACATTTTATTCAAGAGTGGTTTGAAAGCCGAATCTCATTGATAGAGCTATTTATTAGAAACATCAAAATTCAAAGTTTAAAATATTCTTCAAACTAAATATTCAAACTTTTTCTCTTTACTAAAAAGGCTTATCCAAATTATTTTCAAAACAGCAACATCAAGCTGGAAAGTAGAAATAACATTTACATATCCATAATAAAGCCACTCATAATAAAAAAATAATTTTTTTATTAGATCCATATTCATATACTCAATAAGTATTTACTAACGAAGACAATTTATAATTCTGCAGAAAATTTAATTTCTCTCTACCCTTCATTTCATTCTTAATTTTTAACTAAGGTTATAAAAATCTGCAAAGTGATGTTTGATCGACCACTGGCTGTATCGAGAACTTTTCAAGAGCAAGCGCAGTGGAAAGTACAATGTATTCTAACTACCTAGACAGGTTCTAATGACGAGGAGAGGATTCTGCTCTTTTAATGATGCCATGACGCAGTCATTAGAGACCCGTTAATGACTGTGCGATGCTGGCGACTAAGAGTATAAACACTTTTTCCCACTTAGGTTTATTCTTCAAGTACTTATAAGGGACGAGCGTTGATTTTAGAAAATATTTTGTAAGATTGGTAGCCATAAATAGATACAAATGCTTGAAAAAGTTGGTTCGAGATGTTTGTTGCAAAATATTTATTAGAATATAATATAATGTTTACTTAAAAATCGTTTTTATGATACCATATGAGAAATATTTTTCAGAATAACTTAGTTTGAGTTTTAAAATAAATTTGTAGGAAGAAACTTAAAAAGTATTACTATAAGATAAAAAACAGTTAAAAGGTATCCGACTACGTTCGGAACCATGATTTTGCAAAAGCGAATAAATGGATAATATTTATGATATGTAGTGTCATTTAGATTAGAAAATGTATATAATTTTTTTTTAAGAATAGTATTACAATCAAAAATTTATTTAAGTACAATATTTTGACAAAAACTGAACATAGAATGACCTATTTTCAAAATGTTCTCCTTTTGTGAAAAATGCTTCTATTATAATAATATTTTGCCTCTATATAGCTACAGAGTTTCAACTAGAATTTTTTAAATATATAACTTAGAAGTGGGTTTATCCATACTTTACGACAACAGAGAGGAGCAATTTTAAGAAAAAAACGCCAATAATTATTTCAATTGATGGTAAATCTGAAAATTCCAAGTTCAGACTCTATGGAGAAGTCTTTATTTTACACAAGCGAAATATTATTATTTTAGAAGCATTTTTTTATAAAAGGAGAACATTTTGAAAAAAGATTATTCTAAGTTAATTTTTTGCCAAAATATTGTATTTAAATAAATTTTTTTGTCAAAGTATCTCTTTAAAACAATTTTATACATGTATTCTATTCTAATTGGCATTAAATATTATGAAAATTATCCAATTATGCAATTTTTTAAACTCAAGGTTTCGAACACAGTCGGATACCTTAAATTTGGTGAAACACACGCGTCGTTTTAAGCGGATTTATATAACTCAAATGTATATCTCTAAGTAATATAGTTATAGTTTATCTCTGTATTATAATATATAGCTTTAATTTTTTTTTGACCACGTAAAGAATTCTTTTACATAGTGATAATTAGAGACAAAAAATACTGAGAGTAAAAATTGTGCGCTAATATTAGGTATTTGAAATTTATCTAACCTTAGGTGTTTAAAAACTGTATATATGTATTGCATTTTTAATGATTGAAACGTGTGCAGAACTTTTTCTTTAGATGGAGTGAATTACATTACATTGGGAATTTTTGAAATACAGTTAATGAAAATAACAGAATTAGATTAGATGGCTTGTTTAACTATGACAATTGGTAGTTTTGTCATAAATTCCGATACAAAAATTTTGAAGAAAATGACATTTTGAAGTAATAACGAAATATAACTGATTTATGAAATAAAATATTTTAATAAATCGCATTGAAATATTTATACTATTATTTAAGATTTAATTTTATCCCTTTCAATTAAGGTCTTTCCTGATAAAGCAACTAGATGTTTTGGGAAGTTAAGCTTACTCTTACAAACTGTTTTGTGTTTGACTGTTCATTATTTTCCGATAAAAGAGCAAGAGGAAGATAGTTGGTGAATTTGTGACACTTGAGTTACCTTCCTTTCTTCAAATTTCTACATCACATCAACGTTAGGTCTTCGACCTTCAACAGATGTATCTATAGAAAGTCAAATTTAAATTTCAATGATATACTTTCAAATCCTCTTAATATAGAAATACTTTTCATCATAATGATTTTATATTTCTTTTCCAAATTAGCTCAGTTTACTACATTAGACTGGAGGCAAAACATAGTTTCTCCTCCACGCAAATATTCTGCCTTATAATATATTCTGATTAATAGAATGTAAGAAAAACTCCGAGAGATTAACTAACAATGCAGAGTTATCGATGCAAAAATAGAAATTTACATAATATGTTTCCTTAATTATTTTAACAGCCATTTACTTCTTAAATGTTTCTGGTGTACTTATTTCTGTCTTACTCAAACGTTCGCATAACCAAAGCAGTATACGTTGTTTTTTTCAACAGCTCTCAGTGAAAAACATTGACCTTAGAGTTGGAATTTATATTTTCCAAATCAATGACACTTTATCATAGGAAGAGGGAATTTCTGTAGGTTAATCGCTTAATTTAAAACAATATACCCATGTCAAAAAGCAAGTATTTGTCCTTAAGTGCAGTATATCTTAGTAATGTTTTGGTCCTATAAATGGGTACGGAAAAAATTAGACATGAGGTCTAAAATTTAAATTTTAGCATTTATTTTAAAGAAAAACACTCGGAAAGGACTAATCTCCTTCACACTCAGACATAGAATGAATTCTTCTCCTACCACAAGGGGGCGAGGGAATCTTAGCCATCCCCTTTAGCAGGTGGTGTTTCCGGTCGTAACATAGACACTCCGAGCTCCTACACCTCCCCTTAAAGATCATCCGTCATTCCAGGACGATGAAACATAAAATAAATTTAAAAAACACACACATGCATACATACATGGCAAGATAAGGAGATAGTTTTTTTTCAAGTACCACGTGAAAAGAACGTTTGCTAATACAACTCCCACAAAAATAATTTTTGCTAATCACATTAATACGCTAGAAACAAATATCTATACAATTTACAAATTCAAATAATACTCAAAAATATTAAAATATAAAAATACTAGTTAGTAAAAATGTATCTCAAAATCTAAAATAATTATACAAAATATATATACTAATTAGCAGAGCGTATTTCGAAGCCACAGTTTTAAAATCTTTAGCCGTTTCAAAAATTATTATACAGAAAGATGTCAAGTACTCTTTGACTTAAATCTTATTTAATTAACAAGAATAGGTAACCTGGATAATGCATCAGCATTTTCATATTTAATACCCTTCCTGTATGAAATGAAAATGTTATATATTTGGAAGGCTAATTACCATTGAGTTAGTTTGGCACTTTGAGGAGTCGTTAAAGTAGTTAGTCAGAGGGTTGCGATCTGATATCACCTCAACGTCGGCCCCAAAAGTCCAGTTATCGAAGCGCTTCAATGCCTTTTATTACGGCATAAGACCACGCTCTATGGTTGCCACCGAGCATAAGTTTCAGTCAGTTTCTTACTGAAAAATACAATTGGATTTTCTTTGCCCTTCGCAACATTTTGCGACAAACAAGCCCCTCAGGAATGTTTTGATCCTATTGATCGGCACGGAAAAGATTAAAGACTTGAGGTCTAAAATTTAAATCTTAACATTTATTTTAAAGAAAAACACTCGGACATGACTAAACTCCTTCGCAACCAGACATAGAATGAGTTCTTCGCCTAACCAAAGGGGTGGGGAATCTAACCGTCCCCTTTAGCAGGTGGTTTTCGGTCGTAACATGGACACTTCGAACTCCTGCAATCTTGTAACTAAAAAAATGTTATGAAAGTGCACCTCTTTTACATATCAATAATTATAAAAGGTGCGCACACTTATTATATGTAATAATATTTAATGTCATTAAGATAAGTATTGTTAAAACGCATTTCCCGTAAATTAATGGAATTTACACAGTTCAAGCATTTTACAACAATTCAACATACACAAAATAGTTATTAAACGAGACTGCGAAACAGATTTTTGCAAAACTTCTTTGTGTGATCATATATTTAATTTCATATTAATTCTGGACTAAAATTCATCACTAAATTAGTTAAAATATTAAATAAACCAGTTTTAATAGTTTATTATTTCTAATTGAAGCACTGAATTTGTTTCTATATTCTTTCTGTTCCCCATCAGTTGTAAATATTTTAATTCCATCTCTCATATCTATTTAATATATAATGTTGAATAATATTTTCTAATAATTTATAATAATAATTTTCTGTCTTTTACTTGTTTTTTTTAGATATTTTAGGAAAACAGATTAAAAGTTAACGTCTCAACTTTTAAATTTACTAATATGTAATTCTCTAATATCCTTACTAATATTATAAACGCGAAAGTTGGTTTGTATTTTTTCCTCTTTCAAGCAAAAACAACTGAATGGATTTTAATGAAACTTTACAATAATATTGCATACATAAATTTTAACAAAAAGCTATAATTCATAAATGTATTAATGAAGTGCCCAAAATAAAAAAGATAATTGTCAATAAGTAGGAAAAATTCCCATCTGAAGCTTTTCTGGGGGCGCTGCAAAAACCCCACAGCTATATTTATTTTCTTTAAGAAAACCTTCATTTTTTTTTTCTAGGGTTTTGTTTCGGTTTTTTTTTTTATCAGTGTAATCACTTTTTTTTTTAAAGAAAAAATAATTTTGGGAGAGGTTGTTTTAAATTTATCTTTATTTGAACAGATACTATTGATTTTTTTCATGTGTAAGCCATTATCGCCAAAATAGTGAGCCATATGTACATTAAAAATTAACAACTAGTTTCTATGCACGTTCTTTTATAATTTTACTTTGCACATTTGGTAGTAACAAATTGATCCTTTTATCAAAATAAATACTTTTACTGATTCTGTTACTTAAAGTAGATAAACTTTGGCTTTCACACTACATCATTTGGACAAATTTGCATAATTTGTTTGTGGTTAGTAGTTGATTATAATGCTATAATTTTAATTGAATAGGCAGATATTGCATATTTTAAGTATCTAAACTATAAAAATTCGAAGGTAAACAAACGTATACGACCATTCAACTTGGCGGGGTGTCCAACACGCGGCCTGCTAGTACTTAAGTTTCAGCCCAGTACATAAGTTGAGGCGGTAAGTTACACTTTTTAAATTTTTTTTTAAATATCAGATTTTTAAAATTTTTCATTTTGAAATTTATTTGAGGGAAAAAAAATATATATATATATTTAAATTATTTGCCCTTTTCCTTTTTGTTTTAAAATAAACCTTTTTTATAATAGAAATGTTTTAGATAAAAAAGATTTATATTTTATCAAATAGTTAATTTGTTTAATATATTAAAATTTCTTTTTTTAAAAAATTTCGAATTGCATTATACATGTCCTTTTTTGGATGATACATGATTCTTTTTTGGGGTTTGCGATTTCGTTTCTCCTCCTCCTTTCTGTTTGGGTGCCCCAAAAGTAGAGGGAGTCAGAGATTTTTTTAAAGTTTAAAAAAAATTCAAGAGGTTGATAAGGAGAATGTAACTTAATCGTTTTTCAAAAGACAGCACTAGCAAATATCAACAATGGTAACGAAAGATCAATTCAATAGGAACCACCGTTTTTCAAGTAATGGGAACTGTAAATTTCAAACATTATTTCATCATTGATTATTATATTTTATAAACATTATTATATTATCTATGTTTGTATACATAAAAATAGTAAAACAATAATAATAATTTATTTTTTTTTAAATTTTTTCACTGCAATAAATTATTTTGTTTAATTGATATAAAGGTACATTTTTTTATTGCCCCCCTCGAGATTATAATTTTTTTCCGAAGTGGCCCGCAAGGTCATTTTTGGGGGGACCCTTTTAACTAGGGGGAAACTTTCACCACCCCCGACGAGAAACTCGCCGAAAGTACGAAAACCGGGGAAACAGAATCCATTTTGAATTTATATTCTGAAAATTTTATAAGTCAAAACGAAAAATTTAAAAACCTTAAAACCATAATTATTGCCATTTTTTTCCCCAAGACGGGAAGTTCCAAATTTTCACCTTTTTTTTTTCCCAAAGTTCTAAAAAACGATCTAATTTTTAAGACTCAGACAAAAAAAAAAATTACAGAATCAAGATCAGAGAAAATTACGAAAGATTTTACTTCCCACGTTCCTTTTTAATTTGTTTTAAAAAAATGATATTTTCTATTTTTACATTTTTCTAAAAAAGTCAAAATTTATACATTTTTTAAAAAAATGATTTCTTAATCTTCCACTTGATTTTCTTTCGCGCTAATGAAATGATATTTTACACTAAAAAAAGTCCATGCTTTTTCTTTTAGAATCAGTCATTTAAATAACAAAATATTAAAAACTTTTTTTTTCCAATTTTTCAAAAAATAATCAAAATTTTATTTAAATACATAACTTCTTCATTTATAAAAATAATCTCACAAAACTGTTGTTTCTTGTGTAGAACAAAATTATCCGTAATTTGTACAAAGATTGAAAAAATTGCTTAAAATCCACGGATTTTTTAAAAAAAAATTGTGTTTTTATTTTCTTTCCTTTAGCGAGAAATATTTTATCATTATTTTTGTTTCATTTTTTTGTTTAAAAATTACTGTTGTTTGCAATCGCTGTGTTAAGTTTGAAAGCATTAACTTAAAAATCATTCTCTTAAAAATATTTTAAATATTTCATGAAAAGCTCTGTTTTGTGCCAAGGTTATTCACTTCAACTATACGGGTGAAAGTTGTGCGCAGGTGCGGTAGAGAATGTCACTCTTTTCGTGGTTTTTGTAAGGTAAATTTCGCTGTTGTGTCAACACTTACGTGTTATTTGGTATTTATAGCAGTATTCAATTCATTACACATTACAGATAAATGTTTTAAAGAGTGCCAGACAACTGATAGTTTTCTTCATTTTTTAAAGAATGATTTATTCCAGAACAGTGTGGAATTAAGAACCTTAAAAATTCTGAAATATATTTTTATCGCATAGTATATTTTCTTTTTAAATGAATTTATGCAGTGAATGGAAAAAAAATCTCTAGCCTTTTTACCTTTTTATTCTTATACATTTTTAATTCACCACAATTCTGTATTAATGTTGTTGTTGCTTTTTTCTTTTTTTTACAAGACAACAAAACTTTGCCTTTAAATAAATTAATTTAAAAAATGTTTATCGATTATTAAATCATATTTTAGAAAATTACTTTGCATTTAATATAATAAAATAGTTACTGTAATTATATAAATATTTATATTATACTTCATAAAAAAAATAATTAATAAATAATACTTTTTGTAAGTTTTGTTTTAATAAACTTTAAATGATATTTTTTTTATAAAAAATAGAAGAATTATAAAATGTTTTATAAAATGATATACAATTTGTTATAAGTTAGATAAAAATATAAAAATTATTATAATAATACATAAAATTATTGTTAAATTAATGAATATGTTAGTTTCGTATAACATATTTTTTTTGTCGGATGCGTGTTTGAATAGTTTACTAAAAACAGTGCAATGAAAAACTTTAAAATTAAAATAGACTATCAAAATGTTTTTATCAGATTCGTTTTTTTTTTGAATGTTTCTTTCAGTACATGTATATATATATATATATATATATATATAGCCTTTCCTTCCATACTGTTTTTTTTTATATCCCATATATATTTATATGTTTAATCAAACATTCAAACGTTCAGAAAAAAAGCAATCGTTTCAATCGTTATCTATAAATTTTTCTTTTATTTATTAACTATACAAATTTGATTTTAAAAAACTATATATATGTTTTTTAAGAGGATTATTTCTATTATTTCATTAATAAATTAATTCTTTGTTAATTAAAACGTTCATAGTCTACTATTTTGGATCAAAATACATTTTAGATACATTTTTAAACTAACTATATGTAACGATTGATTGATTGATGAAAATCTGAAATCTATTTTATTATTTTAGATTCTTAGAAACTAACTATTATTAAAAAAATGATGACTGTTTTTTGTTTTACTCTTAGCATAAGGTCGTTTTTTTTTATTGCTTTAACATTAATAAATTTTTAACTCTAACGCAATATTGTTTTTTAGAAGTCATGCATCGCAAAATCTGAAGCTATATCTTATCTGTGAGGGAGAGGGGAAGATAGAACAATGACTTTACACTGAAAATACCCGTGTTGTGCCGGGCTATAGAGAGAGGAAAGAAACTGTCTTAAATCACGAATTAGTGGAATGGAACAAATTTCAAAAAGGGAAATTTTTTTGACATAATTTTCGAAATCACTCACAATTGGCGTGTGCAAACACACACAGAGAAATGCTGGTGTCATGAGGGAAAGAGAAAGCCCGTACAACGCCGGTCATGCAGCTAGTAAAAATAATAACTACTGTACTGCATTTTTTGAGTGAGTGAGTTGAATATTAACGTGGCTCTGTTCAGCTACACCAGGGCTTTTGGCGATGGACCACGTAATTTTGAACCATAGTCAAGTGACGTGGACGACACCTGAACTGGCATCACCCCTCTCCTAACTACCCTACCACACCAACGGGAGGATCGTTTCCGCTCTCTACAGATTTCACCCTTTATCTATCTACGGTACTTATAAGTACCACTCACTTTAAAATAACATAGAATAAACAATTTTAAGAATATGTTATTTATTTATTTCACTGTTTTTTTTTGGAAGTGTAGAAGAAGTATCTACTAAAAATTATGCCGCGAAAGCGTAAGTCTAATCTTTTCCAAAGCTCTAATAAAGCTCGATCTAAGAAAATAGCTAGATAGTTGCCAACTTGACTCTATCGCCAATATTTCGCTATTTTTTCATTGAACCGGTATTATAATTTAAGAAATGGTGTCGCTTGCGAATATTACAATTTTAACAGGAACTAAATAAAACAGAACATATTATACTTTCAGTGATAAATTATTTACACTATATTTTAAGAGTTCATTACACAAAATTTGTAACAGTGTTACTTTTGCTGAGCAGACATCAGCTTAGGATATTAGTATTTTCAAAAATCCACCCTCAAGAGAGTTACAGGGAGTTATAAATTTTTTTAAAAAAATTATTTTTATCATCTATTACATCTACATATTTGAAATTTAACAAACGTGTTTTTCTTTCTTCCTTTCTTTTTTCTTTTTCTTTTTTTTCATGCAGCTGAGTTATGCAAAAAGCGTTTTTTGCTTAATTTGCAATTCACGTACAAAATTAACTCATTAAAAACCTGTTTATCCTTTAATCTGTATTGTTTAATTTTTCAGTTCAACCGTGCGAAGAACGTGTATACCATCTAGTATTAATTAAATCTGGCAATGGAATCCTATTCCACTTTTTCAAAGCCAAAGCCATCTATCGATAGCTCAATTTTCATTGCTCATTTGCTGAGATATCAATTGATGATGAAGGCAGGCGTTAAATGTCCTGGTTGCGCGTCAGTAAAACATGCCTTCACAAGATTGCTTTCTCTTCACATTTTATTGAAGCTCTCAGTCGACCGGTGCCATCATGACACTGCATATGGCCATAGTTTACCCATTCTTGCCAACTCAAGTATTTTAGATCCTGAGATTTGATGGCTCTGCTTCCTTAAGTAAAAAGACTGTGGTAGCCTAGTGGTCATAGTCATAGGATCATGGCCTGTATGTCAGATCGAACCTTGGGCCATTGAAGTCTCTCTGTGCAGTACGGCTGATACACGTTATATCTGTCCAGGCTCAATGTCCTCCGTTGGCGTGAACATTCCCAGTGGCCAGTGGGCATTCGTCGGCATGGTTCGAAAGGGGGGAGGATGCTAGTTCTGATGTCATCCTCATCGTTTGACCATAGTTCAAAATTATGAGGTCAGTCACTAACAGCCCTCATGTTGCTTTATAGATAACTTTAATAAGCATTCAAACTTTTAGAAAAATCACAAGCCCTTGCTCAAATGGTGACTTATGTTCGCAAATTCTTCTCAGAGGCATTAGTACGAGTTTGCGGGGTGACAGAACCAACTTGCGTTATTGACCACCAAAAGTTAATTATTTAAATATTCTATTGTAAATTACTTAACGTAAAATCCGGCGTATAACGCACACCGGTGTATAACACGCACCTGTACTTTCAAGTTGAATTTTTTTAATTTTGAGGTATATTTGACGTATAACGTGCACCCCCTTTTTAACGAAGAAATATGAAATATTAGTATACATTGCTTTTATATTTTAAAGTCATTTATTCGAGGATTTATCCCAGACTTTTGAAAAAAATAGTATACTTTTAAACTACAACTCTTTTTTTTTTAAGTTCGTAAGATAAGTCGTTCTTTTAAATAAACAATGTATCTATAGATGTAGAAGTAATTTTTTTTTATGTTTATATCTTTTGTTATTTTTAAAGCTATCGTTTTTTTACCCGGCGTATAACGCGCACCCTTAAGTTTCGATCTTATTTTTTGCGTTCAAAGTGCGCGTTATACGCCGGATTTTACGGTAAATACTGAGTTCCGTCCCATTCAAATAACTCATTCTTTGTGCGTAACTTTTTGTGTGTTACACAGTGCAAACGTTAATAACCCAAAAATACCATTTTTAAAAAAAAGTAAATGGCATTCCATAGTTAAGAAAGACTTTTTTTTTAAAATTTAGTGTAACGAATGTTTTTTGAAATTGTAATGAATGTTTTCAAAGGGAAATTAAAGAAAAAATTACTACAGTTATAGATCAAACAATTGCTATTTCCCTGCTACTAAAATAACAATAATTTTCTCTTTTAAATGTATAAGACTTTTCCACAAATCAAATTTAGTTGAGCATTCTAGTTTAAAAAATGTTATAAATGTTATATTATGACTTTTTTTCCTGCAGTAGTTTAAAAATAGGCATTGAAAAATGTTTCTGCTATATGGTAAAAATTGGCAGGTTTGTTGGTTACGGACTATTTGTGGATATGGTTCGAGAAATAAAAGATTCTGTTCTTCCTTCAAAGAAAATACTATAAAAACGAAATGTCATTCCCTTTTTTCGTATAAATCCCTGCAAGGCAGAGGCCAGGCAGGTAACAAAGGACAGTTACATCATTTTTCCGCTGTAAAGGCGTGAAAATGGCATTCCGAATCGAAGTCCTTTCTCCGAATTTGTTGCCATTCGACTTGTGATAAATAAGGGAATTTCATTTTGATGTCGAATAAATCCGCTCCGGTGAAAACAAAACGAAATATTCCGGAGAAATGTGTATCCTGAAAAAATGGTCTTTCCTCGTTGGTGACACACATACAAAAATAAGAAAACTGCGAAAGAGAGAATTCTTTCTTCACAGAACCTTTATTGTTTCGATAAGAGAAAACGGAATGGGGAAAACGTCGTAATAGGATTTCAGTTTGGGCTTTTGGAAATAGGAAACTAACACTTCCACTGAAAGCTTCTATTTTGCAATACATGATCTTAGCAGAAAATGTGCTGTAGAGATTTACTCCAACAATTGGTACATCTGCTTTGCGCCGACCACGGAAGTCAGGGAAAACAGATCTTTTCGAGAGACGGAGTGAAATCTCTATACATTTTAGGGACGCATTTCCATTTGCTGTTCTTTCTTCAATGAAAGAGACATTTTGATTATTTTTTTCTTTACTGATTTATCAAGCGCTGTGGGGTGTCATTGAGAAAAAAAAAGTTTGTTCTGAGGATATCTAAAATCCCAATGAGCAGTGACGATAAAGTAAACAGTTTATTTATTTATTTAATATCATTTATCTGTTTTATGTGTATCATTTTTTTTTATTTTCATAACAGCTATAAAATCATAGTAATATGTTTTTTTTTTATCGACCTTTATGTGGTAAACGTATGATTCAAAAACCAGATGCAAAATACAAAATAATGAATTAAGTACATTCAGTAGTCGTACAAAATTTCAAATATTTAAATATGTTTAAAAAGGAAACAGTAATAGTTAAAATATGAAAATGATTACTTATATATAAAACAAGAATAAAAAATTATATATTAAACCATCTTCTGCATATAAATATTTTGAATGACATAATAGTAAACTCAAAAGCAACAAACGTAAATCCTCTGAAATTTGAGTAACCCTTGAAAAATATTGCCCTACAATATCTTTAGGATTAATTTCAAATATTGCTTCTTCATTGAAAAAAGGAAAAAGGTGTTAAATTCATTCTCTTTGGAATCGGACCATTAAATGTTATTTAATTTGATAAAGTCGAAATTAAAAACTTTATTATTGTCAGCGAATCAGATAAATTCTTTCCCACTAGCTGTTTTCACAGTTACAGTAACAGTGAAAACATTCTAAAGTGTTTGAAGTTTTCAAAATTTTTATTTTTTTTAAGTCACTTATTTGTTTAATTTTGTTTGTTTAAAGAAATAAAAAACCCATGAATTACGTTGGAACAATACACGTATGTCAAAAACTGCCAATGTAAAAATTTTTCGAAGAAAGTCATTTTAAAGGCTTAAAGTCCTTAGAGAGAAGGTACATTGACGCCTTTTGCATAATGCTCAGGAATGGATGTTTAAAGTACAAACTACAGGACATCATGTGCAAAGCGTTGCTTGCAGAAAACTTTTAATAGCCGTTGAGATCAGGTTTTCGAATGTACCGACACAAGAACAAGATAAACAAAAAAAAAGTAAATTTATAAAAGTTTTCTTATCTGATCGAGAAAAGTGATGCTAAATTTTGCGAGTTTTAATCGGTGAATTTAGAAACTAAGATGAGATTCATTTTACCTAAAAAACTATTACTTATTTGCCAAAAACATCTTTTTTCTTTGGAAGTTGGATGCATATGTGATACAGAAGGCCATTTAATGACAATGAAGTCATTGAGGATGTGCATAATACTTGCACTTCAAGTCCATTACATTCTATAGGAAATGTTCCTATAATTTAAATAAATTTGAAATCACAGCTCTTCTGAACTCAGTAATGGGATAATTCCTTACCGATTCCATTGGGTCCAGATGTTGCTACCTATACTCAAATAACAGTGTTTTGACTTACCAAATTATTTGCTCAACTGGAATTACGAAGATATCAAGGGGCCGCTACGGATATTGTGGACTAATGAAGATCATTGTTCTTTAACAGTAAACGTTAACTCCTAGAACTGCATTTAGAAGGTCCACGAAAATCTTCGTGACGTAATATCTGAGTATATACGTGAAGCTAAATTGACTATATAATGTGACATCGCATGCATGGCTTGCACTTCTTTAACACTAGAACGTCCGGGGTATCGTTTACCTTTAAATTCATTTTGACACCGCGATATAAAATATATAAAGTAATCACTTTAACTAAATAATTGAAGGAATACTGTTCAGTAGGGTTTAGTTTAGACTTTTTAATATTATTTCATGTAATTATCATATATTATCATCCTTATATATCTTAAAAAAAACTAATGTTGAAATTATGTTTCTCGAAATTTGTTGGACCACTGATTTGTCGCAAAACATTTGGAGTTGCAAATCTGCCAGGAACATTATTATTATGCGGTATCCATTCTGAGCCATTCCTAGCGACATATATATATCAGGATTTACTTGGATATTATCAATTACATCAGACTTTCTCAAAATTCTTTGTAATCACTTTCATTCAATCTTAAGTCTTCATCCGAATCTAAATTAGAGCCGATTCTGATTCTCAGAAAGCTCTCACAACAAATAAGCAATTTCATCAAGTCTTAGACCTTTTCTAAGAGTTATCGTTTCAGGATGTCTGCACTGTACTAAGTTCGAAAAATAGAATTATTTTTTTATGAGCAGATAACCAAATACTATGTAATGAAACACTTAGACACAATATAATTAATAACAGCATAATTGATTCATTTCCACTGTGAACTCCATAACACTGCATTCAAAGTCAAACAAATGTGCGATTGAACACATTGGGAGTTTATTTTACTAATGGTTTCCTCTTAGTGAACTAAATTTTGTAGAACGAACGCTTTTTCTAATGATAAATTGTCTTGGTTTCAAAATGACACCAGCGGAACATAGGTATATTTAGAATACATACCTATGTATATTAAAATATACATAAGTATGTTTAGCAGGAAAATCACTCCTAATTAACAAAGAACCACAAAATATTTTCTTTGTAATCATCAGGGAAAACGGTTAAAAATTTTCAAATTTGTGTGAAATGCGGAAAGGAGAGCAAAGTAAACAAGTTCGGTTTTAAATTGACGCAGATTGACGCTCTAGTGTTACAGAGGTCACTGTTCAGAATTGCGTAATTCCTAAATTTAAGGTGTCCGGCTACTTTCGGAACCGTGATTTTAAAAAGGCGCGTAAATGGATAGTTTTCATGATATTTAGTGTCACTTAGATTAGAGAATACATGTATAAAATTGTTTTAAGGACATTTTTGACAAAAACAACTATTTAAATATAATATTTTGGCAAAAAATTAACTTAGAATAACCTTTTTTCAAAATGTTCTCATTTTGTGAAAAATACTTCGATTAAAATAATATTTTGCCTGTATATAGCTCAGACTTTTGTACAGAGGCTCAACAAAGAATTTTGAAAAATTCACATTATTTTCAGAGTTACAAACATTTGAAATAATTATCAGCATTTTTTTCTTAAAATCTATCCTTTCTGATGTCGTAAAACATGGATAAACCCACTTCTAAGTTATATATTTCAGAAATTCGAGTTGAGACTCTATACAGAGGTCTGAGCTATATGCAGGCAAAATATTATTATAGTACACTCACTTCCAAAAGTTAAGCACGAAGATGTAAAATGCAAAAAAATCAACAAATACTGCTTTGATTGGCACAAGATTTGGCAGTAAAGTAGCATATATATTTATACATAAAACAAAATCAATAATTATATACAGAAATGAAAACAATATTAAATTTTTGTAATTATCGGATAATCTCATACTGGAGACTTAAAAAGAATTAGGTATAAAGTGAAAATAAACAGTATAAAATGAAAAAAGGACATTAATAGGGTATGTGATCCCCCCTCATCTGTATGCAAATTTTACACCTTTTGACCATGCTTTCAAGGGGGTGGTAAACCACCGCAGAATTAAACGCCATTCCTCTTGTAGACGTTTCCAGCTAAATAAGAGTGCGGGAGGTGGGAAATATAAGATACAGCACGGCTGGGGCATCCCAATGAGTTTCAATGGGATTGGTCGGGCTAATATGCTGGCCCCCCGCAACCCTTTTCACTCCCCAGGTAGCCTTCGACGATGTAACCCTTGGGGACTGGTTATCGTCCATTAAAAAAAAGTAGGCAAACTGCTGGGGTACAAACCACAGTGGGTTCTGGACTTCATCTCGATACCGGACAGCCGTCACAGAACCCGTTTAAGATGTACAGGTTGGTGCGGTATCCAATGAAATCAGTGCCCACACCATAATGCCTCGCCTCTGAATGCGCGATGTTCGGTGATGTTTTGGGCTGATTGCGTATTCCTTGTCTACGTCATACCTTATACGCTTGTCATATGGCTCCAGAGCAAATCATGACTCATCAGTAAACATAGCATTGCCCAGTCAGACACAGTCCAGTTGCCATGTTTCCGCCACCACTTTAATCATGCCCTCTTGATTGGATGGATAGAGGAACACAAACTGGAGGTACCTGGGCATACAGTCCATTCATATGTAATATTCAGCGTACAGTAACTGCAGATATAGCCTTACCAACGGAAGCTGTAACCATAGATATCACACGTGTGCAGGTCGCTCTGCGATTCCGCTTGGCTATAATAGCAATATATAGATCTTCCGCGGGGGTTGTAACCCTTGGGCGACCACCTACGGGCCTTCGAACAACTGTCTGTGTGGTTTGGAATTGGTTCCATAAACGTGAAATTACAGAATGATGAACGCCGAAGACAAGAGCAACATCTGAGATCGACTGTCCTGCTTCAATTCGCACACACCCCACAGCACGCCAGCGCTCAGAATCTTCCATTCGTTTTTTGGAATTCATAGAAACACGTATGTCTTGAAAACAAATTGTGCAAAAGTTTTAAACACCTTCTATCAGCACTTACACAATCAACCTCTATAACCCTTCATAAAGCTGGCTTCTTGTAAGGCTGCCCTTTTTGCATATTTCTTGACACGAAAGCACGATTGGCTGTTACCTAACATTTTGCATACTTCCATCTACCTCTGCAGGAATTACATCCTCTCCAATTCTGAATTTCTTCTATAAATTAGCATTTTCCTCTCCTTGCTTAACTTTTGGAAAGAGTGTAGAATCATTTTTCACTAAAGGAGAATATTTTGAAAATTGGTCATTCTACGTTCATGTTTAGTCAAAATTTTGTGCTTAAATAATTTTTTATTGGAATACTATTCTTAAAAAAATTTATATACATTTTCTAATCTAAATAGCACAAATTATCATAAATATTATCCATTTATACGCTTTTGCAAATTCACGGTTGCAAACGTAGTCGCATACCTTAAGCAATGAAGTTTATTAGCATCATTATTTAAAAGCAAGATCGTGCTTCACCATATGCCTCCTCATGATTTTAACAAGTGATATAGTATCCGTTTGGGGGAAATTCAACTTCTTTACTTTTTAACTTCATGGACAACACGAATCAATGATTGCATTCTCTCATTACTGTTTTTGAGCTCATCTGACATCTAAGGTGCTCACAGCAAATCTACCAAATTTGACAGAATGGAAACATGCCATAAACAGCTTTAAACAACACAAATTCTTTCTGGGATTTTACTCTCGAAATTGTCAGCTACTTCCAGTAAAGTATGCATTATCGTCAGTGAAGGTGGACACGTTAAAAATTGTATTCCAAATTAAAGTTTCATGTTTGAAAGCTATTTTATTGTCGTTTAATTTTTTAAGACACAATATATAAGCATAAATAAATCAATTGAAGTGTAGAATCAAATTTTAAGAGAACACAGCATCCTTTCAACATTAACTGAATTATCCCCAAAGCTAAATATTTAAAGGAAATCAAGAACAGATACAAAATATTCTTACGCCAGTCATACTTAAATTCTTTTGAGTGTCTATTGTTAAAATAACATTTTCGAGATAAATTTTCTACAGATGAAAAAAAAAAAAAACGTGAAGCATTATTTCAGTAAAACATGTAAAAATATCTACAGTGGGGGAAAAAAGATGAAATATTTATTTAAATCATTTTAATGCTGAATCTTGAAATGAGATACTTGACGTTTTAAATTATTTTCTTTATCTTCTTTACAAAAAGAAAATATTGATACTTTTTCTTTCCTTCCGTCTGATAAAAGGATTGAGTTTTTAAGCTTTTGTACTCTCATTAATATTTAAAAGTTTCAAACACCATAAACAGTTTTTAGACTACAGTTACCAGACTTCTTTCATGTTTAGTTTTTTTTTTTTTTTTTTTGTCGACAAATTCAGTTTTACAACCTGTCATAATATTCATATTTCTTTGTTGAATTAGGATATATATTTAGCATGTTTTTGAAGAAAATCATTTTAGACATTATTATCCTTGCGCGGATATTAAAATAATGCTAATATTTTATCATTTTCGAAGCTACATTTCTCTAAAACATGAAACTAATAGAGTAATATTTTATACGAAAATAAAAATATATTTCTTCCTTGCATTTTTTGGAATTAATTATACTTTGCATAGTACAACAATAGAAACAATCATGCACGAGTATATATATATATATATATATATATATATATATATATATACTTTATATATATATATACGCACACACATACACACACACACACACACACAATATATATATATATATATATATATATATATATATATATATATAATTAGTCTCATTCTCTACAAACAAGAGATAACAATCACATTCGAAAAAACATATAGACAGTACGAAAATCACTCAATGAAGGACATACGAGCAACTGAGATTAAAAATTATAAAATGGATGCTGCAGTATTATAAACATTGCTGACTTAAGACAGCTAATATATAAAATAATATGTATAAAAGTGGGGCTCAACATGTTTTTTGGCCAGCCAACCTTCCCCCTTTATGTAAATAATACTGAGAAAAAACCTATTAAAAGTAATGGATAGGTATATCTTAATTCATTACAAGATAGAGGTATTTTACCTAAAAATTGCACTTAGAAATGCAGAGCCCTCGCTAAATCTGAGTGCAAAAAATAAGTTATTGCCAGATTCTGGACCCTAATGCAGATTTAAATCATGTGAATGGCTGAAATGTAGCACTTAACAAAAGTATAGAAAGACTGGAAATAGAAATTAATAAGAGTTAAACACACACACAGAAATTATAGCATAAATTTAGTAACACTACAGTAAATATTAATAAAATAATAATAAGTAATTTTGTCTAATATTAGAATATGGACATAAATATAACTATGAAATATTTAAGTTTATAGTAATAAAGTATTAGCGAACTCAGAATTTTTAAGCCTTACTATTTTGAATAGCTTTTTTCATCTAACTATTAATAAAATTAATTGGGTATTTCTAATTTAAGCAATATTTAGTAAAATGTTTATAGTTATTTATTATTTCTGATTTTTTTGACACCAGAAATTTATTACGTTGTATATAATTAATAACAATATTTCTGAATATAGAAACACACACACACACACATATATATATATATATATATATATATATTAATATCATTTTCTTAGCTGAAATAATGCTGGACTAATAATTTTTAAACTAAAAGAGCATAAAAAGTATTAAAATTAATTCTACATTTTTCCTACACAATAATAAGAGTAATACGTATTTTGTGTGTAATATGTTTATTAACTATAGTATCACCATTTATGGTTTGATAAAGAATAATTTAAAATGAAATGAGTTGTCATTGAAATTCGAATGTTTACACATATTTTGTATATTAATAATATAATTATCTTTATAAAGAAGAAAAAGAATTAATTCCACATATTTTAGAATCCCCTAAAACAATAGTTATTTTAATAAAATCATTTGGGTATTTTTGTCTTAAATATATTCATTGGAACTATTAAAACTTTTAATTTCTTCCAATTGATGTAAAATTAAGTATCAATTACAATAAATATAATTTATTGCAATGTTTATGTACACTGATATACTCATATTAATATTGGATAGTGAAATGTAAAATAATACTAATAATGCTAATTAAGTAAAATTAGTTCTCTTCTCATGAATATTAATGCATGTATATTTATTTATAGTAGTAGTTAAATATCTGTGGAATTGGCTCGATCAGTGTTAATATTTGTCCGTATCAATTTCTGGTAGTCTGGACAAATTTTACATGATTTAATATTTATTAACCCCTAAGACACGAGAGGTAAAAATGATCTATTTTTTTGGAAAGGAATTGACTATATGTATATAATGTAATTTATTTTTTGCCATTTAAGTTGTGAATGGGACGGGTAAGAGTTATAAAAAAGTTTTATATACACACTCAGATTTTTAAGCGATTTGATTACATTTTTTTTTTTAAACATTGAAATAAAATTAAACCAAATTGTCATACCTACAAGCATATGAATGGCTTACAATTCAGTTTGGTAATATTTACCATGAAGCATGGTATATCAGGCCAAATTGAAAAGCATAAAAACAAACATGGTCCAAAGACCAACATTGCAGTTCGTGCAATAGTACCTTGTTTCTATATTTATCTTTTTATCCCTCTCATCTTTTTTTCTGCTACATGCACTGCTATAGATGAGTTTAATTATAATGTAGCCTATCTTTTTTTAGTAGAACAAATCTCAGATGGCCAATAGGAATAAAACAACTGGAGATACAAGATCAACCGTGGTAGAGACGGCCAAATATGCTAATAAAGTAATCAATGGCTATATCTAACTAAAGTAAAATGGAAGAGCACGCATAGCAAAAAAAAAAAAACTAAAAAGGTCAAAATTTTATTTTATAAAATTAAACAAATCAATGTTATTGAGCTTACTACAAATGTTTTCACAAAGAAAAGTCATCGCTTTGCTTCAACTGTCACGCATACGTGTGAACAGGAAACCCACTCATTTCCCGGATGTCACGTTTGGCGGGATAGAGCGATGTCCCATTCACCTCCTGCCATCACACGTTTGTGCCATTGTCTTAGAACGTTTTGAAATCTCAAACTTTTGGCACAAGATATACACATATGGTTTGAGATGCACAAAAATTTGACCTTTTTTATTCGAAAAAAAGATATTTATGATCCTTATGCATTAGGATTTTGGTTATATAAACTAAAAGGGAAAGGAATAGTTCCGAATGACATGCTTTATGACTGTTCTTTAAATGGTCACGTGTTAGTTATTTTTTGTAAAATGACAGTTTTATTTTTGTTAGAGAGTTGGAGTTTCTCTTGCAGCCCAGATTTTAATGAATAATTAGACTTTTTTTTTTCTTTTATCTTTATCATGTTAAAACATTGAGACTGTTTAACTGAAATAAAAATAGCTGGGCTGATGCAAAATATTTCAGATATTAATTCTGAAATAAATCTGATAATGATAGGAACAGAATGTTATGTCCTTATTGTTTTGTTCAGAAAGAATCTAATGAATCTGGTGTCGATTGAATTTCGGAGAACTTCATGCCAAGTACATCGAAAATAAATGCGTCTCAATCGTAGCTACAATTGAAAATTTAGTCTTTATTTGTTCACATTCCCTCAAAAATCAACCCAAAGTGGCAAATGAGTTATTACAAGTACAAGGATTGTAACGCAGGACTGTATATAGATACCTGTTTTCAAATGTTTTACATTAAATAAAGAATCTTTAAATGACATATTCAGTTTTCAAATGAAGCTTTTTGAAAGTCATTAAATGGTAATCATTTTGCGATTATAAAATGTGTAAGAAATGCATTTGAACAAGAAATAACTTAAGTAAATAAAGCATGCAAATACAAATATACCTTGAGCATATGCCGTTTATATACTATACAGAGTATTACTAAGCAATCCTTCAAATCTAAGATTTATCATGGTTTTAGGCTTAATAGCAAAAACTCCTTCCGCCCAGGAGAGTTAAAAGACACAGCCAGCCTAAAATGCTTAATAGGAAGTTATGCTCTAGCAATAATTAAAAAAACCTTTTTATAATTATTAAATTATATTTAACAATATTTGTTTTGTTGTTACTAATTTAAAGTAATAAAATATAATGATATTTTAATATCATCCATCTGAGTGGTGTAGTTGGTTTGTCGCTGGTCTTGTACGCATAAGGTTTCGGGTTCGACTCTGGCCCTAGTCGTCGAATTTTCATATTGCTGAAAATCGACAGCGGTCATGTTGCATGATTATGCGGTATGTAAAGGACCATTAAGTGCCTATTTGGCTTGGGTATTCTCGGCAAAAATAAAAATCCTAGTACAGGTTTGCATCTCGTCAGAGCTCAGGTGCCTCACTCCGGGGAGGAAACTGGGAGTCCAAATTACCTGCGGTGAGTGGTGTCCGTATATATGTATGATGCCGCACAAAAAAGAGTACCGGCTTCCGAGGAATGTACTACGTCTGCTGTAAAACACAATTTTTATTATTAAAACGTTATATAATGTACAATATTATTTTAAATAGTCGGTTGTGGCGATGTGGTTTTCGCTGGCCTCTGACCCAGGTTTCGTTTGACCCCGGATGGATTTATGATGCAGAAAATCGACGGCGGTCACTCGAGGTTTTACGGTATGTAAAAGTCCCTCAGGGTGTTTAAAAATTAAATTTTTAGTATAAGTTCCCTCGTGCGCGCGTCAGAACTAGTGCATCCTTCTAGGGAAAAACTGATGTAAAATTACCTGCGGTGATTGGTTACCACCTATACGGCGCCCCAAGAAAAAAGAGACACCTGCTTTCGGTGAATGTACTAGGTATATTGATGAACTCTGTTCATAATCTGCCATTAGAAACATATATATTTATACATTATTTTAAATAGATATTTTTACAATTTTAAACGTAAAATCTTTTCTTTTATATAAAAAATTACTATTTAATTTACTACCACTTTCAAAGTTTTGTCATGGTAATCAACAGATAGAGTTGTTTATTGTTCTTTTAATTTTTTTTAAATTAGGTTCAAATAATTTAGATAAAAATCCATATTAGAAATATATGCATCATCCTTCCCATTAACAAAATTATCAATACAACTAAAAACATAAAAATCCTTAGTAAAATGTATCTATTAAAAAAAACTTTAAGTCAGCTAAACTATTACTAGTAGGTTCATCTTGATCTTGCATTTGTTTATTCAGACTATCATTTAAATTAGTTTTGTATAGTTTCCTTTAATTCTAATTCAAAATGAAATTTCAGATTATGAAGATTAATAATATTATTTAGGTAACAATGTAAATAATTGGTTAGTAATATAAGTAATTATTAATATCTAAAATATATCTTAAATGTTCATTTCGATGAAATAAGATATTTTATTTATTAATCACATGCTTCATATATAAAATTAAAAAAAGAGGTTTAAATTAGAAATGTATGCAAAATTTTCTAATTTATTTCATAACAGTTTCCCTTTTCATAAAATGACTTCCGAATAGTAGTTTGAATTTAGTAGAATATATTTCCATATATATTAATTGACCTAATTGCCGTACCACAAAAGATACCTTATTATATTAAACATAAAACCTCTTTACAGTTTTTAGTAAATATTAAAGTTAACGTGATTTTTCGAGTAATTAAATTTTATACAATTTGACTTTTAGCAATGTTATTTGCATTATTATTTTTTTATTTTGGAATTTTTCAGGTCTTTGACTTGTGCATTTCTTTTAATTTGATTCAATTTTTTTGCAGTACATCATATAGAAATATCGGATATGCATCAACTTTTACATTGCAGATCATACACCCTAAAAGGATGGCTCGTAGAAAATGTCTAAGACCTGGTGAAATTGCTAATTTATTGCGAGAGATTTTTGAGACTTATATATATATATATATATATATATATATATATATATATATATATATATATATATATATATATATATATATAAAATCGGCTCTAATTTAGATTCTGATGAAGACATAAGATTGAGTGAAAGTGACTGCGAAGAATCTGAAGAAAAAACAAACAGATACAATTGATTATACTCCAGTAAATAATGATATATATATATATATATATATATATATATCGCTAGGGATGGCACAAAAGGGATACAGCATAATAATAATGTTCTTTGCTGATATGCGTCTCGAAATGTTTGCGACAAAGCAGTGGTCCAACAGGCTTCGTGAAACATAATGTCAACGTCAGTTTCTTTTGATATAAAAGGTCATAAAATATGTTAATTACATGAAAAAATATTAACAAGTCTTAAAAATAAACCATACTGAGCAGTATTCCTGCAATTATTTAGTTAAAGCAATTTTTTTATATATATTTTATGTCTTGATTCAAAATGACACCGGTGGATGTTTAAGGATAATCGAAATCTAGGATGTTCTAGTGTTAATAGACGGTTATTCCTTAAGAAAAAGAAAAGGACATCCTGCTAGTTTCCAAGAAAAAAATCTATAGTTCCAGATGATGTGTGCTTAACCAGTTTTGGAAATCATATGTCAAAGATAGACGATATACTAAATGTATCAGAAAGAAACAAGGAAGAGGACCTGCTGCATGTGGACAGAATGTGATATTCCCTTGCGAATTGCAACATGCTTGTGATCTTTTCATGGCAAATTATAACCATTAAACTTAATTTTCATTATGAATGGTTCCTTAGGAAGTGCTCTCCCCCCCTAAAATTTAAATGTAAAGATAAAATTCGGCAAAGTATAATCTATTTACTTAAATGCTATTGTTTAATTGTTTATATAACATAAAATGCTAAAAGAAATTCAAAAGAGAAACAAAATGGCCGATGGAATGGTTAAAAACATTTTGAAACTTTTTAATTTACGTAAATTATTATTGTAATCTATTACTGATGTAAACTCATTTAAGAATTAATTATTACGAATGTATGGTTCATATTTAAAGCCTAAAGATGACGTGGATTATTCGACCAATTATTTATGAAGTAAATCGGTGCAAGGAAGAAAAAGAAAAATTAAACATTTATATGGAAATGTTCATTTAATTTATAAAATAGTTGAAGTTTGCTTCCCTATTATAGAATCAAAATAAAAAGAATGAAGGAGGAAAAAAGCATCTTTTCTGTAACAAAGTACCTTGGTACCAGTGTCTTACGGTTCATTTTATTCTTTGTACTCTGCAGTCCCATTTCTCAGAACGAGAGGAAAGAACTGCCTTAAGTTATGGTCTTAGAAGAATGAAGTAAGAAGCCAAGTTGGTTTACGAAACAATAGTATTTTTCTTTTGAAAGGGATATAAGCCATAGTTCTTTTCCGTTTACTTTCTTGGTAACTATGCTTTTGTCTGGAATAAATTTAAACTTTATTTGACGTTGCTAATTTCTTCATTTCCACAAGAAAGAAAAAATCATTGCTTCCAAAATTTAAATAGTTTGGTTATTTTTTTTAATTCAAATCTAATTGTCATTTTCCAAAGTATATATATTAAATATAGAAAGATTTTTTTTTATAAAAATTAATATATTTATGTATTAACATTTAATATAAAATCAAAAATGAATAAATTTTCACAATTATTTTGTTTCAATATTAAAGTGGATTTACTTAACTTTCGAAAAATGCATCCTATTATCCTTACTAATATTATAAACATGAACGTTTGTATGTATGTTTGTTTCTTTTCACGCAAAAACAAGCGAATGGATTTTAATGAAACTCCATCAGAATAACACATAGGTTATAATTTATAAAGATAATAATGATAATTACCAAGTGAGTAGGAAAATGTTCTGCCATCTACAAGCTATTCTGGCGTGTGGTGCAAAAAACGTTGGTTACACCTCAGCGCATATCTACATTTTATGTATGAAGCAAAATTTTTCCTTTTTGTTTTGTCTACGCCAGGTGCCAGAGCACGCTCGCTTTTAATGCATTACTTAAATCAGTGTAATCACCATTCTTTTTAGTTCATAATAAAACTTACTTTATTGCTTCTGGTATTTAAAATAGATAAAATTTCGTGTTTCACACTACATCATTTGGACAGATTTGGATCTCATTTGTTTATGGTTAATAGTTAATTATAACGCTACAATTTTAATTGAATAGGGAGGTGTTGCATTTTTAAGAATAAAAATAATAATAACTACCATACTGCATTATTGGGAAGTGTAGAAAAAGTACCTATTAAGAATTATGCCACGAAAGCGTAAGGTCTAATCTTTCCCAAAGCTCTAATAAAGCTCGAGCTATGAAAATAGCTACACTTAACAAAACGTTTTCATAAGCCGAACTGCGGAGGCTTGAACAGGCGGAGCGTGAGGCAGCTCACAGAACTGATGATACCAGAGCAGTCCAAGCTCGGCGACAACAGAACGTCAATATTGGATATCCCAACAAACTGATGAGATACCAGAACAGCCCTAAGATCGGTGTCGATAGCATGCTGAGTATCTAGCATCAAACCATTTTCACCGCACGTAAATTTAATGTAAACTATTTTAATGATCCGAAATTGAAGATTCCTTAATGCTCTTTGTTTATCTATATATAAATATAAAATGGATGTTTGTATGTATCTTCACTCCAACTCCGTTCAACCGATCACTTTGAAAATTGGCATGTATATGTATTTATATGGATAAGGTTTTTGTGCTATCTTCTTTGTTGCAGCTCCCCACCAAGTGGCGCTACAGCATATCAACTTCGGCACCGATCAATCAATTGCCAAGTTGCTAACTTGACTAGATCGCCAACATCTGACTATATTTCCGTTGAATCGCTATTATAATTTAAGGAACGGCGTTGCTTGCAAATATTACAAATTCAAAATAAAATAAATACAACCGAAAGTAATATTAACGCATTACACATCCAGATATAAATTATTTACACTATTTTAAGCTTTCATTACACAAAGTTTGTAACAATGTGTTACGTTTGCTGAGCAGAGATCAAGGTGTTTTCAAAAATCGACCCACAAGAAAGTTACGGAGAGTTATAGATTAAAAAAATCCTGTTTATCAGCTATTAGATCTACAGACGTAAAATTTAACAAACAGGTTTTCTTTGTTCAGCTGGGATATGCAGAAAGCTTTTTTTTGCTTTGTTTGATTTGCAATTTACGTAAAATTAACTCATTAAAAACTTCTTTATCCTTCAATCTGTATTGTTAAATTTTTCAATTCACCTGTGCGAAGAAAACGTATACCAGCTTGTATTAAATTATTTAAATATAAATAATATTTTCTCATAGCTATAAGCTTTCAATTAAGATGCATAATCTAGAAGTAAATAAAAAATTCTTAGTTTCATGAATTTTGTTAATTTTCTGAGCAGAATTGCATATTGATTAGCACAATTTTTATTATTTCGAACAAAGATATATATATAATAATTTTTTGTCCATTCCTTAAATCTTATTATACATAAGATCATGTTGTTAGATCATGTTGTCACGATAGTTTCAGTATTGAAGGGTTATAATAAATTTTAACATTAGCTTTAATTTTTTTTTCAGAGCTTGAACATTTTATTTCAAACATTACCTAGAATTTGAAATTTTACGTATATTACGGAAGTAATTGTACTTCAGAGTTAAATTAATAAGACTGACACTCATGTGAGGAATGTTTTATCAAATTTTTTTCCGTAATTAAACTTAGTGAAACAAAGCAATGATCAAATTATCAATATTTTTATATAGTATTTCTGGTTAAAATTCGATTTGAATATATATGTATGTATAGAAACTTGCTTTTAAGAAAAATGCATGCTAAGTTTATTTTCGTAAATTTGTTTTATTTGTGTTTATTTTGTTATTTGTGAATATTTTTGGATTAGATTTTAAGTTTACTTCTTACCACAACTACTTTTTATTTTAAATTTTCATACTACAAATTTATGTGAAGGGCAATTTCCTTTTAATATATTAATAAATATCATTACCTATTAAATAATATAGAAATGGTTTTTTTTGGATGGGAAAATATTATTAAGTGATAAACATTGTAATGAACGTTTTCGAACATTTTCTACTCAAATGTTTCGCTTTATGTCTGTTAACTTGAACTATAGTTTTTGTTTAATGATTAAAGTTAGATAGTTATTTAGCTCAATAAAATACATTAATGACTTTTATCTATCTAAACATGCCTTTTATTGCATAGAAATTCCTTCCCTAAAAAAGTATCATCAGTAAAGAAATTTAATTCTAATATTAGAATTTGAATTAGCTCATATGTTCTCGAATATGTAAATAAATAAATTTTAGACGGTACATAAATTCATCGCGTAATCGAAAAACACAGAATAAGACAACATCAAAAAAGACAAACTGCAGTTATTATTTTACATTTTAATAATATCACTTAAAACTGGAAGATTTATAACATGTTTATTGGGGAAAGAGTCCAGTGTAACTTTTGCAAAAGTTACATACACTAATCCCATTATTGCAACTGATTTTTTTCTTCTCCATTTTGAAAGAAGCACCAGGTTTGTCTTTTAAAATTAACCATGATAGATTTCAGTATAACCAATTAATTAAGTACATTTTTTTAAATATGTAAAAAAATCTTTTGTATGTACACACACATTAGTACCAAAAATGTTAGAGCACTGGGAAATTACTATTTTACAGCTGCAACGTTCACTTTGCTATCTTCTTAGGTATTATTTCTCATTTTTATCTGTTGTTTGTGTTGTGAATGTTTTTGGTTTTGGTATACTTCAATACCTTGTGTTCTAATAAAAGAAATGTCCTACTTTCTTCTTTTTTTTAACTAATTGCAGAAAGATAAATTACAAATACAATAAATTGTTTTTTGAGAAATTTTTCAGTAAAGTTACATAAACCTTAATACAGTAGAAATAGAACAATCGTACGTAAGAAAAACAAAACAAAAACATCGTTTTCCATGATATGGAGATAAAGTATAGTTGAAAACTTACTGCAATTGATTTTGTTCTAAAAATTGTGTAACTGATCCTACTTTCTTGGATAAGTATGAATACTTACTTCTAAAGGCTTCATATGTAGGAAGAAAGTTTTAATTATATGTACTTACATACAAAAATATATTTCGTGCTTGTTGGAAATATTTCAAAATTAATAAGTAATAACTGTGGCATTATAGTTTAAAAATTAAAAGAAGGACAGCAACATAAGTTAATTTATTAGCTTTTAAATTCCTGAGGATCAATAAGAAAATGTATTATTGATATCAATCCTTGGAAGCTTAGACATGCAATAATTTACTTTAATTACCTTTCATATTACTGATTTAATACCTCTAATACAGCCTTTCACGTTGTTTCTTATAACGAAGTAAAAGTATGTCTTTGGATTAGAGATTGTGTGAAATACATCAACTTCAATCGTCTTAGAATTACAAATTCATAGTCCGTGAACAGTTTATGTAGAAACACAATGTTTATCTTTTCCATAAGCCAAGGCACAACATTGAAGTAAATCTAATTGGCTTCCAGCTCCAAAATTTAAATTGGTGCACCAATACATATGCGCTTATGTTTTTCTAAAATGTATAATATATTTAATTTTAAATGATGCTGAAGTTTAAAAATAATATTTTCCCTGTATAGTATCAATATATATAAGGGAATTTTGTATTTATTCAAAACACAGTTAATGACAAATTTTTGGATAAAATTTAGTTATAATTTTATTCGTGTATATTCTTCAAAATTTATATTACACATAACACGTTTTCATACATTTTTGAGAGTCTTAAAACGCCATAGGTCTTTTCATAAGAAACCATACTAATAAAAATAAATGAATCATTGGTTTTTACAATTTTTATTTAAGTATCTATTTTTTTTATCTCTTAAATTTTTCTTGGAATATATAATCTATAAATATAATTTCATTGTCCCATTTAATTTTTAATTTCATGGATACATCTTTAAAATGTTCAATAACAGTTGGAAATTATTATTTTTATTTTTTGTATAATTATTTTAACTTAGTATCTTAAGATATCTTATGATACAATTTATTTATCAAGAGCTGGAAGCCAACTGTGACCGAGAACTGCCGCCTTGAACACATTTGTGTGTCATCTTTTATGTAAATCCATCTCCGTCACCAAGATTTTATGAAATTTCGGAATGGAAATACACGAAAACTGGTTTTTCTTTCGAAAGACAATCGATCAAAATTGTCGAAACTTTCTTGAGATGCTTCTTCGGTTGGAACAGTCTCACATCAAACTGGCGTCGAAATTGTTGTCCTTCTACCACGAGGGGGCGTGTACACCTCCTGAAATACAATTGTTATTAGATATGGTGTTTTAGATATAAAAACGCATATATATCGGTTATATATATGGATAGGTTAATCGTGCAAGATTGCTTTGAATTAATTATATATTGAAATGTTAAAAAAATGACAGATATATAAAGAATTAAATAGTTCTTCAAGTGCATGAAAAACAACTCTTTAAATTAAGAAAGAAGAAACTTCCAAAGACAGCGTTTCTCAAAATTTGGGGTAGGATAACTCTACGAGGGGAGCATATTGAAAAGTCGAAAACAAAAGCCTATTTAAAAAGTTAGTTAATTAACTGAAAGTAAATAAACAAAATTTATTTTTACATAATAAAAGAATAAAATGCACACATTTACACTGACATTATAATATACGTATAAATATATTAAACCTGCACAATGTATTTTATAATTAATTTAACAAAACTAAGTTAAGAACAAGTTTAATTATTAACAGTGGCCTCATGTGATCGTCATATATAAAATTATATACAAAAATTAACCCTTAACTGCATCATTAGTATCTTTTATAATTAATTTCTTAACTTCCTGGTGAAATATACGCGATTCACTCCCTAATGCTTCAGTTTTCCACGTAGGAGCGTATATGTGAGGTATTGGGAAGGAGGGCGGAGAGAAAAGAAATAAATATACAAATTTTCTGAAATAAGTAAATCCTTCGCAAACACTGCCAATGTCTTTTTACTGCATTCCAAAGCCTTCAGAAGCCTTTTATACATAGCAGTGCATAGAAAAGATTGTACTTCAAAAAGACATATATACGTCCAGTTAATTTAACGCACGGAATTTAAGAACTTAAGAAGTGGCACTTGAGAGGTTAAAGCCGTATTGTTGATTTAGCATTAGAGTATCGCAGTATAGAATTCAATAGATTGTTATTGTATGGTAGAGAGAGGGGAGGAGCGTGGTGAAAATTATGATTGAATATTGGGTTGCAAATATTGAAAGTTTGAGAAGAACTGTCCTAAAAATAAGCCATAATTTGCTAGGATAGTTGTTTCATTAATATTGATCTATGTTTATAAATTTTGTATTTAAGGTACTGATCTACAACACTTTTATCAAGATGTGCTACTTTTAAAAGAAAGGGTGAGTTATTTAACAATAAATATACACTATTATGTAGCCATTGAGAGAAAAATGGATCCTTTTGGTATTTTTATGTTAAAAATATAAGAAAAATAGAAACAAAAATGTCTAATCGTTTAGGAAGAAGACAATAGATTTTTAGTTAATAATAGATATTTTTGTATTTTTGCAGCTCCTATTAAAGAAAAAAACCTAAAGAAGGGGTTTGTTTATGATACGTCTTAATTCAGGAAAATCATTTTCATACAAAATTCACATTTTTATCTTTTGAATACTCGAAAAAATGTGTTTAGAAGCCTAGCTCCATTTAATACACGAAAAAAAATTATATAAAGTTTTTATATATTTAATGGAAAAGTGAATAATATTACCACATATAGTAACAATACATTTAATCAAAAATGATTGTGAAAATGCTCTCATTTGATTATTAGGATATCATTTTATTTCTCCAGAGTAATATAATTAATTAACAGAAACATTTTGCACTCGTTTTTAATTTAGAATTTCTTTCTTTTTATAAAAATTCATATGGAAACTACTAAACACTTTAAATTTTCTTATGTTATAAAAAACTGAATTTACAATTTTACTTCATTTATATTTATATCGAGATAATTAGCAAATACAAATACAAAATTATGAAAATTCAAATTGTAATTGCATATTCTTCATAAGTAGGGGAACAAAACTTAATGTCTTAGAAATAAAAATATATCCAAAATTTTCAAAATTACAACAAATAAATTTATAAACCCGTTTCGAATTTATTCGAAAATATAAGAGATAATACAAATAACATAACTATAACCAACATTTAAAGAAAAATTATTATTTTCCAATTTTAAGAATTGAATAGAGTAATTAAAAGGCAAAAGAAACAAATTGATACACCATATGAATATATTTTCAAAGGGTTAATCATAAGCCTTGTTAGGGCAAATTTTATCAAAATTGGTTGCATCTTTTGACAAAACTTAATTTTTTCAAAAATATTTAAAAATATTACTTTAATAAAAACTGACCTGGTAAGAGTCTTTCTCTTGCAACTCATGGAAATTCCGTTTCTATATAATACTGAAAATATATTCAAATGATGAAAAAATAATTAGAATTAATCAAAATGTTGGAAAACTTGTTTTCAAAAAGTAACTCAAAATTGAAGAAGAATAAAAAATTTTAAAAAGCGGTATAAAAATTCATATTTATATGAAGCACAATATTATGAGGGAATGAGGCGCTTGCCAATTATGCTTCTAGCTTAGCGATTTATAAATACAAAACAGTTTTATCTTAAGATGCGATAATTTTTAAACTGATCATATTTTTAGAAAAATTTCAAACAATAAACTGTTCCCTTATCTGCAATATGTTTTCAAAAGGTATTCAACAAAAAAGTGGAAAAAAAAACTTATCTAAGCAAGCTGCATTAGCTTAGTGCTCTCTTTAATATTTCAGAAGCGATGCAAAATTTCAAAATAAAGCGTTAACATTGATTAAAAATATCAAAATTATTTACCGAACATATATTTAAATAAGACAATTTCATATAAAACTTATAAATTATAAACATCAAACACTAATTAGCTAAGAATCATTTGTCAACTTACCTATGTTTTCGAAATATCAATTTATTTTCTTTAAAGTTTCCTTTATTTAATTTACAAAATAAATACACTACTTTAAATAATAAATTTTGATAATACAGAATATATTTCAATATAATTTTCATAAATGAAACTTAAATTTATAATATTGACCACAATTACATATAAAAAGATATAAAAACAGTGACTAGAAACATTTTCTTACAAAATGTGTCAAATGAAGTTCAGAATTTGAAAATTGATTTTAAACTTACAACCGAAAATACACACACACACAAAAATAATAATAGGAGTTATTAAATTTAACTTTAATTCTAGTGTAAAAAATAAAACATTGTATTTAAGACACATAAGCACTTTTTTGAATACTTAATTTGTGCTAAATATGTATAAGGAAAATTATGTTTATTAAAATAACATTTTAATGATCTATCCTTTCTAAATAAACATATTTGTATGAAACTTACTATTAAATTATGTGTCTTTCACAATTGGGCTTTGGTATATTTTATAGTTATAAACAGATATTGTAAAAATAAAAGCAAGTTTGTTTGTGTATGTGTGTTTCGTCTTTAATTAGCTGACATAACTGACTACAAATTTTCATTCTGAAGGAATTTGTATTGGCAACTTGAATTTGTATATCAATTGTATGTTTTTACTTATTTTTTTATTTTTTTTTTTTAAAGTTTATACATTTTTCAGTTTGAAAATTTCAGCTTTTTGAAATTATACATCTATAAATCTGCGAATCACGAAATGTGATTAAGATTTCAGAAATGCATTCAAAGAATTGAAACGATGATATATGTGTATTGAGTAAATTTATTATGTCTGCATGCTATATTTACCTTAAGAAAGCATTATTTTATTTAACATAAGGCCTTGCTGGAAGCGAATTGTATAAATCAAAAAAATTTCCTTTTATATAGGTGTATTGGTGTCACTTAAGAACTACGGTATACAGAAACTAATGCACCGTCGAGGTTTAAATTCCTCAAGTTAGAGTGGTGGGGAAAATAAGAGAGTGGTTTGCCAAAAACGCACATTGCTGAGAAGTGCGACATTAATTAACAATCAATAAAAAATACAGACCGCAATTTTATTGCTCCCATTTAGAGCAAATTATTATTGGATTTTCTTAATCCTAATTCAATAGATCAATTTAATTTAATTAATAACCTGTTTATGAAGATCACGCACTGTCCATGAAGTGAGCGTACAAGCGGGTCACTCCTTTCGAAAAGGTCAAGAAAGTGTTTTTGACAATTCAAATAGCGAAAGACAGGTAACTTCCATCAGTGACGAGAATATTGAGAAAGTGAGTAAATTAATCAAGAAACACCATCGATTAACTTTGTGCGTCGTAGCTGGACGATGAATGCTGCAAAGTACATTGCAATTTTTATCCGTTTAATAAAATGTATACCAAGGGTACAAACCCAGTACGCACAACAAGGTTCATGGTTTCTTGTTCACGGCAAAGCTCGACATTACACAGCCAATATCATCAATCAGTTCCTGGCAAAAAAGGGGGTGGTGCAAATTGAACAGCCACCATTCTTGCCAGATCTCAATTATCCTGACTTCTTGCTTTCAAAGGAAAGAAATGATGATATTTCTGACATCTAACGAAACATGACGAGGCTTCTGAACTCCATCTCAAAAGAAGACCTTGCAAAGTTTTTAGGACATGTACAGCACAGATCTCAGTAGTATATAGTTTTGGGATGTGACTGTTTCAAAGTACAGTACGGTAACGTTCGTTAATATTTCATCTACGTTAATATTACAGGACTATTCCCCGAACTTTATTGTTAGAGGTTTATATATTTCATTCACTGCCTGTCTAATATACAGTTAAAAATGCATTATCATAATAAATACCTGATCAAAAAAATATTCGATTGAGCAGTTTATTCAAAATGTGTGTATGTTTTTGAAATAATAATTATCTCAGATATGGGAACTTACCCTGCTTCCATGGAAATTAGGGTTGTGCATTCCAGATCTACCTCTTGGTAGAGTTCTTCGCTCGTCTTCAAGTTCAGGGTGAGACATTACTCCTCCTACCATAGCTTGCGGTGGTCGCCGATGATAGTCCAAGGTTGCGAAGGGTACGGCATTGGCATCATATTGGCAAATGTTAGGAGCAACAACAGGTTGATTTGGACAAAAATCAATGTAGGCTTCTTGTCGATGCTGTATAATAAACAAAAATAGAAATTGAACTCAAAAGTAATAAAATAACCTGATTTTAAGAGAGACATAATTAAAATGTTTCATCTATCTTCTCTTAGGAAATTTTAATAACTTCTTTTCTTTAGTTTGGAGGATCTTTTTAAAGGCTCTATTTTCAGATCTTATTAACGTATTGGAAGGTTTTTGTTTCAGGGGCGTTGGATCTAAATGAACCTCAGAGCTTTTTTCGGAAGATTTCTTATACAATCGCGACATATATTTTTAATTTTTTGCTTATACATTTATATCTACTAATGACAAATGAAGTCCAAAAGTTTGATTTTTTTTTATATTATGAAGTAATAAGTCCTTTTTTTCTTAATAAAATTAATTCATAGTTTCACAAAAGAATTATTATTCTTCAGCTACTCCATCCACATCTAATCATCTATTTTCAAAAATTGGTAATTGGTAATTTTAGCTATTAATCCATACTTCTTTCTTTCGCTAATACAAAGCTTACAGTTTTGTATAAGTACATATATCCTTAAAATCTCAGTTTAGCCCCCTCTTTTAAGATTTGACATAATTACATAAAGAAGATGTATGCGCAAAATTCAAGTATATTTTTTATTGCATAAATACAAACATAAAATTTTCCATTTTAGAGAATGTTGCTTAAAAATACACTGCTGGTCACACAAAATGCAACACCCTGAATTAAGCATGTTATCCAAATGAAATTTACATCATGCGCTTGCGGTGATTAAATATGCAAATCATTAGTATTATAGTGCAGACGCTCAGTGGAGTTTTGCGCCACTCGTAAGCGCTATATAAGGGGATAATAGATTGGCCATTTAAAGTACGACAGTTTTTTGCATTTTTTCTTTCTTTTTTGTTTAGAGTAAGTTGTTTACCTATGCCTAGTGGAAGGCATCGAACTTCTTTGGAACCAATATTCTGAATTCGACCGAAGAGGAATAGTAGCCTATAAGGTTTGCGGATTATTCTTCAGAGAAATCAGTCAATGTTTTGGATGAAACCAAGCAGATATGATGCGGATCTGTCATCGCTAGATGCAGGAGGAAACGACGGACCCATGGGCCGATATCACCTACCTCATTTCTCCACTGTCCATAATGACGGGTGGAGTATGAGCATGACAATGATGAATTACAGCCGCATTCATGAACTATGCTCAACAGATTATTTCTATTACGCATCCTTCCGTGTCAACTTGTACCATTAGAAGTCGTTTGCTGCAGAGCGGAATGTCTGCAAGGTGTCCATTGCTTCATTTACCCATAACTGGAAACCACAGGTGTTTGCGATACAATGGTGCGACGAACGACGGGCATGTACAACGGAATGGAACTACATTGTATTTACTGACGAGTTCCGCTTCTGCTTGCAACTTAATGATGGTAGGATTCGAGTTTGGATAGACCGTGGGTAGAGGCTGTTGAACTATAACGTTATATATCGACACACTGGTCTTGCACCCATATCATGGATTAGGATTGTATTGGATTATCCTGTTGCACCTTTCTAGTACGCAATGCTGGTACACTGAACAGCCAGTGCTTCCCCATCTGTTGTGTTGGAGCCCGTGGCTTTTCCATACATTCAACAATTGCCATCAGGATAATGCAAGACCACATGTGACACGCCATGTTCAAGAGTAGCTATCAGATTCAATTGCTTCTTTGGCCTACTTAATCTCCCAATCTATCGCCAACCGAAAACATCAGCTGGCCCGGGAAACACCACCCGCTGCTACGTCTGATCAACTTTGGCTATATGTGGAAGCTGCATGGACTGTTGTACACCAAAGATACATCCAAAGCCTACTTGATTCTGTGCCGAGTCATGTGGCAGCGGTTGTAGCAAACAAAGGCAGCTACACTAACTACTGATTTTTTCATTATCCACATGGCACAAGAGACTGTAATTATAATCGTTTGTTCTTTCTACGATATGTTATCTGCGAAATGATTTTCGCTGTGATATCTCTGGTCCTTCTTGGTATTTCATTTTGATTGGCCAGCTGTGTACCTGAATTGTAATCAAGTTATCATGCCAGAAGTCATAACAAAATAAAATAATATCTGAAAAGTTTTTGTAATGAACGCTTGTTTTCATACCATAATACCTTCCAAAAGAATAAAATTTATAATGTAAGAGTTCTATGATAACTGTTTAAATTCTGCACATTTTATATTTTAGTTCAATAAAACAATGTCTTAATTCACTTAAATATACAAATAATAAAACTGCAATAATAAAACGATGAATTAGAATAAAAAGTATGAATGGGGATTACAAATTTAAAGGCTAATGAATAAGAGTTATAAAAGAGCTTCTAACTTATATACTTTTCGTTATCCAGCATTTTTCAACATTTACCTGAAACAAAACTGGTGTGTCAATAAAAGATTTTGTATGCATTACATTGCAATAATACTTGATGATCTTCATAACAGCAATAAATTTCCTTAAAATATCAAATGGTAGAAGTATTTTAAATTCTAAGAATTCATTAAATAAATACCTAGGAAATTCATTGAAAGTATATTCATCAAAATAATTTCGATGAGAATTATGTATCTCTCTCATTGAGCTATCTTCTTTTGTTAAATTTATCTATATCTATTTAAATAATATATTAACTTAGCCATTTATAAATTCAATAACAGAAACGATAATACATTTTAAAGAATATTCGAATAAATATCCTATACCACAAGCAAAAAGGTTTTTCGATCATTCCTATCGCAAAAATCTCGCCAAATCTCATTCCATCATCAAAGTTTATATAACAGACATTTCGATTCTATTGAAGAATGCGCTAATAATAACCATATCAAAGAGTCACTAATCACAAAATCAATCGCCTTCGAACTTACCAGTGAATTCCACCCAACAAAAGAACGATCTTTTGTGCCATTTATTCGTGGAACTATTTAGGTCACATCACTGGCGAAGATCCATGCATTTTTTGTCACAGTGCGATCCAAGATGTTAATTGATTAAAGAAAAAGGAAGCAGTCTTTTTTAAAGAATAAAATAAGTAGATTCTTTTTTTTATCGAAATTAGGTAGATTAAAAAAAATGCTCTGGTATAATGTGATTAGCTGTGACATCTTCCATTCGAGATTTTTTAACTCAAACATATAAAAAGGAAAATCTAATTTTTCGATAAATGCAAATGGATTAGCATAGTAATAATTTTTATAATCATATCTTATTATATTACTTTTCTCATGTAGAAGATAAGTATAATATTTCATGAAGTCATATTTCTCTTCGTTATTGTAAGTATTTCGAATAATAAATTTACTGACATTAAAAACCTATTTTAAAAATTATTTTAAAAGATGCTTTTACGAACCTAATTTTTATTTCATAATATATGCAAGTTCATTTGTTTATCTTACGCTTCACTATGATGTTTTAACCTCAACTTAAATCTAAAAGAACGGTAAATACTGAAATATTTATTTAAATAACACAAGAAAAATTATTATGAATGGATATTAGTATCTTACTAGAAATTTAATAAGAAATGTAGTATGCAAATACATTTTACAATAGAATACGATACATACTATTAAAAGGGAATCTCATTGAGAAATTTAATCACACACTTCTTATACATTAAATAATTTACAAAGTAAGAAAAAATTATTAGTTTAAAAGCCTGGTATTAACTTGAATAATTAAAGAAGTTTAAGAAAAAAATACAGTCATTTAAATAACACTAATAAATTTACCTTTGGATTTCTCTGAAGACTTCCAGTAAAACCAGCTTCGTACAGACCACTTTTCTGTGGAACAGGATCAAAGGGCATTTCTTGAACAGCTTCTATTCGATAGTTGGCACGTTCTTCCGGTCCTATATAGTCTGCAAATAATAAAGTATATTAGATTTTCTCTGATTGAATCCCTCAATCAAAGTAAGTTGGAAAAAAAACGAGTGTTTCTAAATGAATATCGGAGTTTTAACGCTGTATAGTATTTATTACATATAACTTGCAAGTAAAATTCATACATCGAATGAAAGAGTAACTGAAAGAGTTTTACCTACAAGCTTAAAAATGTTCAATGTGAGCCTCATTCGTCACATGGCACACATCAAGTCAATAGGCGAGTTCATCCCAAACTTTATTCAGTGTGTCTGAGGTAATTCTTGCAACAGCTGCTTCAATACTGTGTCTTAAGTCTGGAACGTCAGCTGATAACGGAGGTGCGTACACACAATTTTAATGAACTGTCAGTGATAAAAATCACATGGCGTTAGATCGGGTGAACGTGGAGGCCATGCGAAACAAACTTTATCGTGAGGCTCTAAGCGAAAAATCCATTGGTCGAGTACATTGATGTTCAACCAATTGCGTACTGAAAGATGCCAGTGAAGTGGTGCATCATCTTGCTGCCAAATGAAGTTATCTGGTTCACTTTCTTTCGTTTGAGGAAATAGCCATAGTTGTAAAGCATCAAGATAGGCAAAATGCTTTCTGTTCACTAATCGCCATTTTTCTACTAGCTCGCTGATCGGCGGGGAAGGGGAAAAAATAACACGTTTCACGCGCATGCGCACACATGCCAGGAAACAAAACTGTCTCAGTTGATCTTTCATTCGATGTATGTTATCTAATAGGATAAATGTAATAAATACTATAAAGCGTTAAAATTCTAATATTCATTTCTAAACACCCTGCATATTGTTAAACGAAATATGTATATACTTATTCGTTGCAAGAAGGTAAATAAATTATAGAAATATATAAATTTTTTAAATACTGCTAAAATTTTAAAATGGTTAACAAGTATAAATGATGAGGACATTACGATTTTTAATATATAAATGTAGATTTATTAACACTTTGCAAATAAATTATTCCCCCTTTACTATGAAATCAAATACTTCTGTGAACGTTTTCATTATATCAAATGAACTTATGATTCAAAACAAATAAAAAACAATATGTAAGAAAAATTTTCAGATGTATATTGATTTTTAATTTGAGTAAAAATGAATTACTGCTATACATTAATACATTGTAATAATCTATCATTGTTTTCAATTGTTCATTGAGATTTATTTATTTATTTTCCTTCTTATATCAATTTGTAATCCAAATGCTATACACAACTTTCAAGTGAAATATTTTATGAAAATAAACTCTTTTTGATACTGCTGCAGAACTAATATAAACTTTTTTGTCTTTTTAAATATCATTAAAATTATTTTAAAGGCTCCAGACTACTTATGTTGATGCGATATGTTTGAATTTGAAACAATTTATTTTTTATGCATACTATTTGGTTCTGTTACGAAACAACTGTGAGTTCATAATTTATGGAAATGTTTGAAATTCTTAATTTCTTGGAACAGCAATTACAAGTCACTACATTCTAACGATTATCAAGTGTTTTAAGGTTTTCTTAAATAACAAATTTAAGTTGCTTTTTCAATAATTGTCAATCCATTTTGTTCAATTTTAATATATTTCTATACCATTCGGAGGCAAAAGCATATTTGGAATTCCACCGGGCTGCTCCATCTCAGCACAGTATGAGTTTTGTGGAGGAATTACGTCTGGATCTTTTCCATCATGCTCCGATGGATCAACCAAATTCTTCTTCAACAGAATTTCATCCCTATAAAGTAATAAAATAAATACAAGGAATTAACATATATATATATATATATATATATATATATATATATATATATATATATATATGCAGAGATTCATGAAATCGCCAATGTCATTAATAGACGCTAATTTGGTGAATTTTTCAGCATGATTAAGTTTACATAATATATATAAATTCTTTTGGTTATAATGCGTAGAATTTGTCTTATTATAATACATTATTTTTTTTCCCATTGTTAAATTTTTAACTACTTAATAAAGTCAAAAATATATAATTTTTCATTAGGATTACAGAGATAAAATATTGACTACATTCTAACTCTTAACTGCCGAATAAAAATTACTCGACTCATTCTCCAGTGTGACGGTTTTTCACATAGGCACGCGTTTGAGTTGTATTGAAAGGAAATGAAAAATCATAAGTAAGCAAATTCTTCGCAAACTTTGCCAATGTCATTTTTTTTACATTCTAAAGCCTTTGGAATAGTTTTACTGATAGTAGAGCATAGAAAAATATCGTACTTAGAAAAGACGTATATATACGTCTGGATATTTAAAGAGACGTAGAGCGAGACGTATATACACACTGGTGACGGTTAAATATTTTAACATAAAGACCGCTCCTGTTTCAAACGATATACGTGTCATAGTAAAAAGTTCAGCCCTCTGTATGATAATGCAGTTCATGCATAAAATTAAAAGCTAAGTTCTTTACTAGAAACAGAAAGGTTTCTGGGTTGAATTCACACAAATCCCTTAACAATCTATCTTTAATATGTTATTTCCCGAATCAAAATTGAATATTTATATTTTTTATATGCAGCGTTGAGGAACATTTCTACCATTTAATTAAGGCCCGACTACTGCATTTTAAGTATCATTTATTGATATCTGAGTTTCTCCCTCGAGCAATGAAGTTCAACAAGTCTTTACTTTTAGTTAGTCTCTTGTGGACGTGCTCCAAAATTAAACGCCTTTCCAAATTATCAGTAATCACTTCTGCAATTAGTCGCTCATTACGATAACGCAGTAGCTTAAAACTAACGCTTCTTTCTCCAGCGATAGCGAGCTGAAAGAGCGGTAGAACTATGATAATGAGGTTCTCATTAAACCTGTGGCCAGGCTATCTCGAAGGTAGTATTGCCGTTAGAGTTGATAGCTAGGGGAATGCATTAATACTCAGGATGTGAAAGTAACTCCTTGCCTTACCGCAAACGTTGAACGTTCAACAAGACAGAGAAGGAGAAACAAGACACTGGAATGCAATAATAGATAATAAGATAGGGAATAGTAGGAAATAAGTTATTTCATCAATGTAACAAATGATATGGAGAATAATTGTGATTGTTTGAATGTATAAAAATGTAAAAGAAATTTGTACATAATAACAAGTAGTTTAAACATGAATAATGTATTGCATTTGTTGCATTCAGTTGAATTTCATTTTTAAACAATATCTTTTGTAATAAAAATTTTTACTCAAATATTTGAGGTTATGACTTTTTCATTGATCATGAAGCAATTTCGTATAAAAAAATTGGATTTCTTAAGTATCGCGGATTAAAATATTCCATTACAATCATACGCATATATATATATATATATATATATATATATATATATATATATATATATATATATATATATATATATATATATATATATATATATATATATATATATATATATATATATATATATATATTCTTTCGAAGAAATAATATATCTTCAAAACTCCAAAACAAAATTACCATTGCTGCGCGTTATATTTTGGTATAAACATCCACACTTATATTTCCCCATTCATAATTTAAAGCTACATTTGCACGTTCCAATAACTTAAGAAATAAAGGGTTACAAATAACTTTAACTAATATGAGCGAATATAATAACGAAGTTAAAATCAATTCTAAACAACTGTGAAAGGCTCGTTCACCTAAATAAACATTCCAAATTCTGTCATATTAACAATGTTGAGGATTTTTTAAAACCCTACCTATTTAATAGTTTGTTTGCATTTTCTCTCACAATAAAAGATTTTGTTTTTCTAATATTTAGATGAAAAGTTGAAATATTAGTTATTTATAAATAAAAAATGTACATCCCTATTGAGCTTTCTACTGCTAAGACAATACCTCTCCTAATCGATTTGCAATACAGCCATCCCGCATTACATTTCCTGCTTAAATAACTTCTTTCTTCCTTAACTTTAAAAAAAACTCTAGGAAAACTAAGGCACCATTTCTGAATAAAAACCGCAATATAAAACGCCAGTACGCCTTGCTAAATGGAAAACAAAATGGAAAACATTTTTATGATATCAGAAAATTAAATAAGATCTCTTTCATTCAAAATTCTGCTTTACCTACACTGAAATATACTATACTTTGGAAATATAAGATTCAAATTCACTTCTTAGCTTTCAGCATGAAGTTCACTTTTGATTCAATAACGCTTCACCATAAGGATAGGCTGAAAACGGTTTTCCGCACCAGATTGGGATAAGTATGAATTCAATATACTTTTTGGGAGCTTCAAAATTCCAAGAAGCTTTTAAGTTAATTTCACGAACATTTTTAGGGAAACTACACTACAGAAGGTGTAATTGTTTACATAGAGGGTGTAATATTTTCAATAAAATAAAAAAAAAAAAACAGAGCACTTTTTTACTTAATAAAGTATTTTCACTATTTGAGTCACTTAACTTAAAAGTTTAATGCTCAAAAATGTCACTTTTTAACAAAAAGATGTAAATTCCTTGGTTTTATTTTCATGCCACAGGGCTCAAAAATTGACAAAGGTAAGGCAGTTCCAAAAATAATTGTCTAGTTCTCATAGATGAAAACAAAATAAAATCTTTTTTATCTTACTGTAATTTCTACAGACCTTACACTAAGAGTTTGGTGAAAATAACCCTCCCTCTCACAAGGATTTCTCCCCCTAACTTAGAAAGCGCACCACTTTCATTTTGGCAAAACAAAACTCAAGTTGCATCCAACAAAATTAAAAATGTTACATTAAATCTACCAGATTTATGTATTGTTATGTAGCCTGAATTAAAATGACCATGGATACCTCTACGCATGACATTGGGACCGTTTTTGAACAAATATAAGCACTCGGGGAAGTTAATCCTCTATATTTTTGAAGTAAAAATTAAATATCTCTCGAGAAAAATACATTGTCTCCATTTTGGAGTTCTCAATTTATACGACTTAAATTTCTTTTTTTTTCAAACTTTCTTCATTGGCTGGAAAATTTCAGAATTTACTCCAATCATAAGCCTTTAATATATTTTCTCACTAACAAAAAATCTACTTCTAAAACTTTGTGATGGAACATTAGAGAAATTTAATATTATGAAATCTGGTACATTAAAATTTCCCTTAATAGTTGCAGTTTCAGTAAAATTAACGAAGAAAGAAAAATAAATATTTTTTTTTCGTGATAGTTACATTCTTCAAATTTAATCAGTGGAATCTACATTCGGATTAAAAACACCAAGCCATGTTAACCATACACTATATAAGAACTGAGTTCACCAATTCATGAAATGATGAACACTTCCCTGTCTTTCTAGGACGCGGTAGGAACATGCGGTTACTCTATAGATTGAATTCCCTTTCAGATACTATACATTCACCGTCTGATTACATCACGAATCTACTTCCTAATTTTGAGAGTGCATGAGAGAAAGTTTTCGAAATTTGAAAGCTCAAGAAGATTTTCACATCATACCCATTATGATTACTCAATAGGATCTGGATGCTTTGTTTGGATACCTCGTACGAGTTCAGACTCTATTCCAAGCTTCGGTCTAAGTTTGAAGGTCCTTTTAGAATTTTGGAAATACTTTTAAGCTTTAAGCAGTCATGTCCACAAAGCTATGTGAAATGTTAGCCTCCACGTTAAGACTATCTTTTTCTAATGTTAAAGAATAGGGGCCGAGTTCGGAATATTTTTTCAGATATAAAAGTACTCACACACACACAAACATTAATATTATATTCTGGCTACACTATCCTGTAGAGAAACGCTTATTTTATCATGCTACTCATTTTTATCCGAGTTGACACATATTTTCTTTTATAAAATGCGTTTTGCATTTTTTCCCTATACCGTAATGCTAAATGAGCTATCCCTTCGTACATATGGCGAAACCAGCCTTAAGAGAATGATTTTAGAATTTTCGTTTTACCTATATCTCATGGACACTAACAGCAGTGTGTGAGTTCATCTAGCAAAACTTCACACACAATCAATTGAAAACACGTTATAATCTTAGGATAACCCAATAAGTTTTACCAGTTTAAATTCTAAGATTTCAAGTCCCCCCTCTATTAACTAACCATAATCCTTTTATAATTATTATCATTTTCATTCTGCAATTGATTTTATATTTTGGTTAATATTCATTTATTTTAATTATTTGTTATTCTCTCTCAAAGATGTATTTTTTTTCCTTGATGCAACTACTGCTTCAGTTTAAACTAAATAATTATCAGACGTTTTTATTTTGTGCATTATATGATTATGGTTCTCATTCAATCGTAAGAATGCGAATCAAGTTTAGTTGTATAGATAGAAAAGTTTCACTAAATAGTAATATTAATGTTTTGAGCTGTGAATCGTTGAAAGTGTAATTCATGTATCTTAATCAAATCCATTAAATTGCATTATTTTCCAACCTTACACAGATTAATCTTGCGATATTATTGAACTTAACTTCTATAAGCTTTTTTAATGAACTACAATTTAAGTAATTCATTAATGTTACGTATCTCTAATTTTGAATATTTTGAATTATTGTTAGAAGTTTTCCTAAAGATATTAATTATTTTCTCACAAAAAGTGCAATAAAATGCATAAATATATACACAGAGATTAAATTATGGTCTATAATACATATAAAACTAAACAGAAAATTTTCTAAAAATTGCAATTCAATATCTTAAAAAGAAATTCGGTTAGTAAACTTTACCGTGAAGCAAACAATTGAAAAACATAAGTTTTTCAGAAAATTCATTGAAATATTTTAATACAACATGAAAAATTTTCTACTGATAGTACATTTTTTAATTTCGCCATATTTGTACCTCAAGCTCTCTTTAATTTCATGTTTAACTAATTCGGACTTTTTTTTCCCCCTTTTGCTGTTTTCTGGAGAGTTTTATAGACTATAACACACTTGTCATTTTTTGTGAAATTTTGATGTAAAATTGCATTTACGATCGTTTATACACAATTCTAATAAATGTAGTCAAATAATATTCGTACAGTGCATAAATAACATATGTATATGTATTAAGAATTAAAAGATTTGTAATACTTTGAAAAGTCTTTTTTTTTAAATAAGCCACATTTTTTTCAAAAGCTCGATTTTTTAAAATATTAATGATTTTTTCATTAAAAAGCAATGAAGTATATAAATATGTACACATGATTAGATTTTGAATTCATAACACAGATAGAACTAAAAGAACATGATCTGAAAATTTCGAATTCAATATCTTGAAAGAATATTTTGTGTAGGGATCTGTTTCCGGTTTTGTAAACCCTATTTTCGGTTTACTAATTATGCTATAACTTTGCTTCTACATATCGTAGAAATAAAAATAAAGTTGTTTTGGAATCTTATACATGAGCTACAAAATAAAAACATAAAAGAAATTTCTAAAATTTTCACCACCTTAAATACTTACAACACATTGAAGAAGATGAATCATTTGAAATATAAAAGCTTCGAGATCTGCATTATTCATTATCAAAAAGTTAAACTGCTTGAATACTACAGAAGAAAAAAATAACTTTTCATTTGATTTGATTTAAATATCCGTCACACTCTGAATTAGCATGAATGCTATCGACTATAACCTCCAAATTGTGAGCAACAGGGATTGGAACGGGGATGACACCTGACCTGACACTCCTCTCTAAAGTTCTGCACCGCATGCTCATGATGACTTTGAGCCTTAATAGATTTAACGAGCACTAACTCCACTCTCTACACACTTTTACTTACCTCTTATAATCTCCCTAAACATAAAATCTTTGTGTGCAACTTCTGATTCTTATGACTAATATAAAATTTACCGATAATAATAAAATAACCAATCAACAATTTGCTTATAAATATCACTTTAAGTTCATTTAATATACTTGCAGCAATTCATAAGTAGTTGTTTCTTGTGATGATAAAATTTAAGTTCTATTGTAATCACATATGATATACATGTTCCTTGAGAAATTAATATGAGTACATTTAAGGTATCCGACTACGTTCGGAACCGTGATTTTGCAAAACCGTATAAATGGATGATATTTATGATATTTAGTGTACATAGATTAGAAAATGTATATTAAACTGTTTTAAGAATAGTATTACAATAAAAAAAATTATTTAAGTACAATATCTTGACAAAAAATGAACATAGAAAGACCTATTTTCAAAATATTCTCCTTTTGTGAAAATGCTTCTATTATAATAATATTTTGCCTGTATATAGCTCAGACCTCTGTACAGAGGCTAGACTAGAATTTTTGAAATATGTAACTTAGAAGTGGGTTAATCCATGTTTTACGACAACAGAGGGGAGAAATTTTAAGAAAAGAATGCCGATAATTCTTTTAATTGGTTGTAACTCTGAAAATAATATGAATTTTTCAAAATTCATAATTGAGCCTCTGTACAAAGTCTGAGCTATATACAGACAAAATATTATTCTAATAGAAGCATTTTTCACAAAAGGAGAACATTTTGAATAAAGGTTATTCTAAGTTAATTTTTTGCCGAAATATTGTATTTAAATATTTTTTCCGTCAAAATGTCCTTAAAACAATTTTATACATGTATTCTAATCTAAGTGACACTAAATATCATGAAAATTATCCATTTATGTGCATTTTTTAAAATCAAGGTTCCGAACGTAGTCGGATACCTTAAGGAATAAATAGTCCACATTTCACCGTTACACATTAAAAGTTCTGGATTTGTTGCGAGTCAAATAGTAGTGCTTTTTTTGTACGAGAAATTACTTATTTCAATTTTACATTTTTTTGTGGGAAAACTGTCAGTTATATTAATAATATTATTTGACATTTCTATTTAAAGCAGTGATTTCATCAAATTTCAACTGTCGTTACCAATAAAAAGATTGAAAATGGCTTTTCATGACTTTTTAAGCATTTTTTAGCGAACTACATCCAATATCCAGAGTATTTGTAGCATATTACAGGAATTATAAAAAGATACAGGAACATATATTGAAATATACAGGAATATACATTAAAATATACAGGAATGTACATTGAAATATACAGGAATATTAACCAATTGTAATATTCCTGTATATGTCAAAGCATATTATCGGAATGTTACAATGTTTCGTGCTTCTGTGTAAGATATTTTTTATTGAGGGCTTAGTTCCTTTTGCTAACTGATGACATGAATTATTAAATAGGTGCATTTTCCCTTTAAATCCAAGTTGCTTTTGTTCCAAAGATACACTGTCTCTTCGACAAGATTTTAAAAGCAACATAATTGAAACCGTACTTTTGTGCGAGAGAACGCCAAGAAAGGCAAACCCCTAAACATAAAATCTCACTAATCGATTACAAAGGAGTCCGTAGGGATGACACAGAAGCAGAACTCAAGAAGTTGTGGAAGTTGTGTAATTAATGGAGAAATTATCTGCTTTCGTTTAACGATCCTTAGACTCAAAACAAGTTACTACTGTTAAATATAGATTTCTGGCTTCTGTGTTGTGACACTCGTGATTGTAGTTTTGTGTCTTCCTTAAAAGTGTCAGTACAGCAATTTATTGGTGGTTACAGTCTTCGTATTTCAATTTAATGATGCCTATTGAAGAAACTATACAGTGTACATTTTAATGAAGACAAAAGACAATGGAAAATTTTATGTGTATTATCAGTTTCAAATTGAACTTCTTGTTGCTATCAATTACGGAGCACTAATTTTTAATTATATTAAAGTACATTTAACGGTCAGCAAAATATTTTGCAAATGTTATTTAAACTTTATATCTACTGTTTGTTTTCATCTTGTGAATATACACAGAATTGTGTTTATAATGAAAAAAATTGCTATTTCTGAAACAGAATTCAAATTTTATTACTTTTTAAGAATTTTAAGCTTTTATAATTGTTATGATATATTTTCTAAAGTTATGTTCCTTTTAATTTTAAAGCTTAATTTAAGGCCCAGATTCCCTTGTATATTAAAAGACACAGTCGTATGCAAAGACCACTTTTAGGGGCTGTGTTATACTTAGAATCAATGTATACGAAAACACCGAAGATTCGTATTTTTGCTAAAAATTAAAAGCTTGATGAACTGTGGGAATGTGAACCTTCCCTTGTGTATACCACTGAAGCGAAACAGTTTTCTTTATTAATTGTTTTGATTATCGCAGAAATAAAACAGTTAACCACAAATAAAAGAATGTCTTCAAATGAACTTAACATTTTAATAGAATATATATATATGTATATAAAGAATATTTAGTTAGAACATTATAGACTAGGACAAATATTTTTGTGCGGTACCAAATTTTTATGAAATATTTATACATAAAAAGCATATTCTAAATGTATTTGTTAATAAAAAATGTGCTAATAATTGATTTCTTTTTATTTTTAAATGTTACAAGTTATGGAATATTTGGACGAAGAAGTAATACGTATATAAAATGAATTATTGAAATTTCTTAATAATAATTAATGAAATGAAAATCTTTCAAATTAATTATCCTTTCCATTAATAACTAATTCATTTTAAGACTTTTTATGGCTATTTTAATATCACAATACCATTTTTATCGATTGTAATATATGCATTAATATATCTCTTGTTGAAACTTAAAATTCTGTTTTTGTTGCTTAAAATTAGTTTTTTAAGCAAAAAGTGTTAAATTGTCTTTGCCATCATGTTATTCATTACACAATAGTTTCCGAAAATATTTTTTTTTTGCATGCCTGCTATCTGTAAAAACTGAAACCACATCTGAAATATCAAACATATAATGTATGCAATAAGCTGTATGCCAATTATCCCGAAAAGATTCTCAAAAAGATTCTCTTTAGTAACTAAATAAGTAAGTCGCCTAATCAGCTGCAATGCGCAGAAAAAGTGTAAGCAACTATTTAGTATGCTGAAATGCAATGACACAGTTACGATGACAGCATAAATTACCTAAACTACATTACAGTAAACAGTTCCTCGCCTTTGTAAACTTTGATAAAATGCAAATTTAAAAGTGTTGATCGTCATTATCCATCGATTCCAAAATAAAAGGATGCTCCAAGAGTTTAAGTTCATAATCTCTTGGCTTGGAGGCAGCCGACGTCTAAAAGTTTTCTTTTTCAGAGGGTTACCTACTTTCTACTTATCAGTAAGGTTTAATATTTCCAGGTATATTAAACCCATCAACCCATTTACTAAACAAACAAAAGCTGTGGAAAGCCAGAAATTGGATTAAGGCCATTTACGAGCGCGCTTACAATTCAATTACGGTAGAGGTAAACACATTTTATGGTCGCCTTTACGATCACGCTCAGGATTACCCTTCATTATTTTCTAATCAGCGCTGGAGAACCACTTTAAAGAACTCCTTGTGAGTATAAGTGTTGTGGGTGTGATGCAAGAGAAGTTGATTGAATTGCGATGCATGTGAACGGCTGGACTGATTAGTCGCTGGAAGTGAATGTAAACAGTGCGACAAAGAGTTAAATTGACCAAAAGCATTAATCAATTAAGAGTCACTTGAATTTGATTACTTAAGTTTTGTCTGCGATAATTCCATTAATTAATGAATAGAAAATTCGATAATTATTGTTACACGTTTTAAAGAAAGTAAACTTAGAACTCATTTGTTTACATAAAATTAAGTAGTGTGTTTTTCAGAATCGCTTTCTATTCAAAACATATTTCTTAGAGTTTTTCTATGTTTCTTTGTTTTATCGCATGTTTCCCAAATAAGAAAAATTTTGCTACTTATTCGGTTTTTCCAGTTTATGCTCAAATATGTGACTATTCAAAAATAGGCTTATGCTAACAATCATAGTTTTTAATTTTAACGATATTATTTTCTATTTATATAACTAAAAACTTCGCTACATTGAAGTAGTAGAATATTATTTTTTCGAAAATTTTTCTTATAATAGGAATTTTTTTTACGTTCTATTTTCTTATTCAACGTGTTTATTTAAATAGTTAGTAGAGGTACCTTTGTTTTACGTATTTTCTACATATCCCTGGTATTAAAATAGTTTCGTTCCATCACAAATGCGTTGAATGAAACTTGATCCAACTATTCTTACACTCTTTACATTTATATAGACCTGTAGAATGGATCCAAAGGAGCATATGTTATGGATTAAAGGAGCATATAATGAAACCAGAAATCCCTGTTTCAGATTCCAATACATTATAAAATATATCACCCGGGATGAAACGAAAATAAATGTATGATATATGATGACGGAATAGCCTGATAACGGAATAGTCTTTTCTTCCAGAAATTTTCTGTACACTTCCTTGGGGTTACACAAACAAAATCATTTCAATGCCTTGAAGAAAAAGGGGCCCTTGTGTGACCAAAAATAATATATTTTACGAAAGGTTTTTAACGTATTTTAATTTTGAAAAACCTTTTTTAACATATTTGCTTTCAAGGGAGTTAACCACATTACTATAAAAAAAGTGCCCTTTATTCATAAAATATGTGGTGCCCAAAGTTATTGATTTGAATTCTCTCCAGAAACTGAAAAGTGTGTCAAAAAATGCAATCGCCTTATGATGTAAGACTTGTTAAAGGGATTCATAAATTTTTGTTTCAAAAATAAGGGACACTGTTGGCTGATGAAAGTTAAATTTCCGTATTACATCACACCTATTGTCTTTTGCGTCTTGGGAACTACGATTGCTGCTTCCGTTGCAATTAATACTTTTCTCCACAGTGTTCAGTTTTATAAGCGCATCGTCATTTTGCAGATACGACACTTAAGGAAATGTTTTCTTCGAATTTCTAATTATGATTTTAGAGGGCTTAAATTTTTATCCTTAATTAATTATTAATTAATTATTAATTATTAATTAATTATTAATTTCCTTAAATTTTTCATTGGTCAGAAAATTTGGAAGGCAAAAAGAGCACTGCAATCATTCACACAACAAAATTTACGATAGATAATGGACGCTGATTAACATAATGAAAGCAAGTCAATATTTTTACGGTAAACTATCTGATTTATAGAATAACTACTACTTTTGCTCATTTACTTATGTATTTTTCTCACACACATCATCATCTGCCTAAAAAATCTGGTAATAATTTTTATTCGGCAAAACTTCATAACACATATTTGAAGATTCATTCGAATCATCATACTATAAATGGATCAATATAACTTTGGGTACTAGTAGTTTAAGTATAACCATTTTATACATATATAATCTATTGATGTAAAATACGCATTTTAACTGTTTTATGAGTCAAAGTAGTGTTTAGAATTTTCGGAATTAAAAAATCATCTGTTATAAATAACAAAATAAAATATTTTTATGTACTACATCAAAATAACCACTTTTGGCATAATGATTCTCACAAATCAATTTGATTTCCAGCTTTAAATATTTCATTATCAATTCATTAAATTATTAAAAATAATATCAAGTGATAATCTTTACAAAAACTAAGTCATTAAAATAAATAAAAACATGCATTAAATTTGTTCAGTGGACTTCTGATACAAAATTTACAGTATTATTTTTTTTATTTAATAACTTCATTTTCACTTATATCTTACGACATATTACATGAGTTAAAATCCTTTTTTTTTTTACTTAAAATGTGACAAAATGATTGAAGAAATTTTATAATTAGCTATTTTTTGAATTTCTTAAACTATTTTGTGCGTAATTAAAATTAAATATAATAAGACATTTCAAAGATTATTTTTCATAGTTTTACATTTAGAATTTTCAATAGAATAGAAAATCTTTATTTCAATTTTCGAAATTTAAATTTCTGTAGATTTCTTTGACATTTTGTATCATTTTAGAATCTCCAAAAGCCTGTCATAAACTGCGAAAGTAAAGATTCTAGAGCTCTAGCTCTATTATTAATTTTCACAAACAACGAGAATAATACCAAATGTTCCCAGTCAGCAGTTCCAAATATACACATAGAATGAAATGAAAAGTCATTTGAAACTTGCCTAGAAGCAAAATATGAAAATGACAGGATGAAACTTACTTCTCTCTTGCCGGTCCTTCCCTGGAACCTGCAAAGAGAAGATACACCCATTTATGAGATGTCCATAAAATATTTTTATCTCAGAAAGCTATCTAAACTTTCCTTTTCACATTGCGGAGTAAATGCTACAAAGCGATCTGTTCTACTCTTAGGGAAGAATGGGAAGTGGATAAAGTATAAAAAAGATTTATGCCTCTTTGGTAGTGGTACCACCAAAATGATTCCCAAGAAAAAGAGAAAACTCCCCGAGTGGTAATTTGGTTAGAGGAATGTAATTTGACGCATGTGAGATGAGAAGAAACGGAGAAGATTGTAGTTGTAGAAATTTGTTTCTCTCGGAATAATAAGAAGCTCAATTATGTGTGCTGAAATGATTGTGGTACTTCTACATGATAAAATGTCTTCAATTAAATTTACGTAATTATCCAATTTATTGTCTAGAAATAACGCACACAAAATAAAACACGTAGTTTATTTTATTTTATTTCCAATCAATGATATGTAATTATTATTAAATAATAAGTCAGTGCAAAATCATGTGTTTTCAAAACAAAATCATGGAAAAATGATCTAAAAATTTTATAGGAAGATCTAAATCACTTTTAAATGTAATGCATGTGTTTAGTTGATTAAATTTCAACATTAAATTAGGTCAAAATTCGATTTTTCAATTCGGGTGATGTAGCAACATTTTGAAATTTATTGTTCTTAATTATGCATTCTTATTTTTTTTACTTTTGAAGATAATTTAACAGAGTTTATTTGATGGCATTAAAATGCACTTATAATTAATTTCATTATGTTAACAATTTTTTTCTGTTTCTATGTATTGGCTTATACTATAAATTCCATTCTCTTGTGTGACTTAGTTCTGAACATCTTATATAGAATTAGGTATTGAGTAATTGCTTCGAGAATTTTGAAGCAACACTATGGCTAATGGTGACGAACCTTCTAATTTTGAACCATGGTCAAATCACAAGGACGATTTCTAGACACTGGAACCGAACTCTCTAAATCCTAAGTCACGTCAATCGGGGAAATTGAAGCCTCAACAGATTTAACATAAATTAGCAATTTTTTTGTGCCAGTTTTTTTTTTGTTGATTTATCAACACCAGTCACTATTTTCGTGACCATGACCACTCAGTTACTCTAGCGTCACATCTTAATTAATAAATCAACTATTTAAAATTATAAATTACCTATTTCATTCTATTATATTAGGTTGGGGAAAAAGAAATTCATGATTTTTTTGGTAGATAGCTGTAGTTTCGATATCTCCTGAAGTATCGATCAAACAATTCCAAATATATGCTCGTTGTCAATATGATATTTCACACTAAAAAAAAATATTTTGCTTCTTTTTTTTGTTTGTTTGGTCCATTCATTTGTGAGTTACAGGGTGTTAAAAATGGAAGTCAACAAAGAGAAAATTCAGTTCTTTTACAGTTTTTCTTTGATAAAAGCGAGAATGTAAGCCAGGTGACTAAAATTTCCAATGGTGTTTATGGTGCCGATACTGTAACAGCTAATTACGTGCAACTTAAGTTTCGTCGATACCGTTCAGGTATGTTTGATGTTAAAAATGCACCTCAATCCGGCAGGCCTGTTGTCGAAAGTTTCGTTAAAATCAAAGAAGTAATCGAAATTTACTGGCATGTTGGTAATCGTAGCATCGCCCAAAAGCTAAAGATCAATTATAAAACAGTTTTAAGACTTTTGCGCAAAATTAGATTCAAAAAGAAGCTCAATGCTTAAGTGCCACACCAATTAACACCAAAACACATGATGGGTCGAATTTCCATCTGCGAAGCCTTGGCCAAACGGAATGAATTCGTCTCATTTCATAAATGAATGGTGACTGGGGATGAAAAATGGGTCACATACTACAATATTGAGTGAAAACGATCGTGGTCAAAGTGCGGTGCAGCAGCTCAAAAGGGGGCCTAACCAGGACTATCGGCCAGGAAGGGTCTACTGTGTATTTGGTGGGACTGGAAAGGAATCATTTATTAGGAGTTGCTTCCGCATGGCCAGACACAAAATTCAGATATCTACTGTCAACAACTGGACCGTTTGAAGTTAGCGATTGACCATACATGGCCAGGATTGGCCAACAGAAGATGTGTTGTGTTCCATCAGGACAACGCCAGGCCACATAATTCTGTAATGACTCACCAGAACCTTCTGGGAGCTTGGTTGGGAAGTTTTAATGCATCCACCATATAGTGTGGACCTGTCACCAAGCTATTACTACCCTTTTCTCGCATTGCAGAGCTTCCTGAGTGATAAGAAATCGGTATCTAGAGAAGATTGTGAAAATCGACTACTAGATGTTTTCGCCAATAAGGACCAAGACTTTTATGCGAGAGGCATTATGAAGCAACCTGTGAAATGGCAACAAATTATATAACAAAACGGTGAATATTTGACCCAAATGATTTTCATGCAAAATAATGAATTTCTTTTTCCCCAACCTAATATTTTCATAAGATAAAATTTAGTAGTAACTTAAAATAAATTCTAAGAAAAAGTTATCTAAATTTAAAATAATTTAAATATCCTAATTTAGTTTGTTTTTTTAATAAATTTTTAAAACTTTGTATGCATGTAGATACAGAGTATAAAGGGTATACATTGGCACTTCTCTGTTCAACGACACTACTGTATCATTCTTGATTCATAATAAATTTGTACTTAAGGCTTTGCTAAGAGTACAAATTTAAGGGCACTTATTAAGGGCTTTTTTAGGATATTAAAATGTTATAAATAATTAATATTTTCACAGCTTTCATCGAAATTTGTTTCCGCATTTGATTGTTAAACATAGCAATTGTTTACTTATAAGAAATTAAATTCTTTAAGAATACTAAATGTTATTTATTTTAATTATGGTAAAGATTGTATAATGGTTTAAAACAAATTTCGGTAATAGATTTACCTGCTTCTCTCTCTTCTTCACGCATTCTTATTATGAACACTGCTATTCCTGCAACAAATACTAACGCAGCCACTACACCGATCATAACACCAAGGATGATATTAATCGATTCTGAAGAAAATCCTGAAAAAAAATAAACGATTTGAGTGTTAAATAACATATTTTGAGCAAAAATAATCAATATGTTCAAATAATTGACAATTTAAATATCCACTGATGAATATATAAAAAATACAACGTTTTAAAATTATATAAATAAAAAAATCCTTGAAAATGAGTTTTTCAAACTAAATTTATTCTTGTTATTTTCAAACCGAAAGCATTTTTATCAAGGAAGCTGAAAATTCCGTTTTTAAGTTAAATCAAAATACTATTTGAATATTTTAAGATTCTAATTACTAAAAACTGCAGCGAATATTTTGTTCATTTTATACTAAAGAATTTTAATGAGCATATACTGATATTAAATATGAAGAATTTCATTTCAAATGATATATTTATAGCATTTCGAAAAACTTAAGTAATTTTTTTGAAAACTTTTTTGTTTTTATTTATTTATTTATTTATTTTTTATTGAGAAAAAGAAAACTGATTTATATATAAAGTATGAAGAACATTGTTTTGACCTTGTTCTGAACGTGGTGCAGCTTCTGTAGAGCCCTTGATCACAACCGATGGACTTCTTCCTTTCATATTTGCAGCATAAATAACTAAAATATATTCAGTTGAAGCTGTGATGTCTTGAACGTTGAATACAGGTTCAAGTCTGGTTAAGTTCTTTTCCAAATATTCTTGAGCCTCGTTGTATACTTCTAAGTAAAACTTCTGCTGTAATCCACCATCATAACCTTCTTCGCACTCGATGCGTAGGGAGTCCGATGTGTAGTTCGTAACCGAACAATTACGAACTTGATCAGGGGGTCCTGCATCAAACAAAATGACATTCAGGTTGGTCACTGATCATACATTTCACAAAGTGGAAAAATTTACATTTACGGAAAAATAATACAACCATTTAATTTATTATACACAAAAAGTCAAAAGTGTTTAAGGTAAAAGAATAATTGATTTCTTTAAAAGCATATTCCTTCATGAAGATTTAAAAAAATCGTATACACGAATTGTTTTAAAATATAAATGATAACATCCAAGCAGTTACACAAAGACTGTTTAAAAAAAATAATTCACGCTTATTAATTATAGATAAACGGCATAGGAAACAAATTCATACAGTGACCAAACTAAATTCATTTTGTTACCTAAGAAATTTTAATTTATTTTCTTTTTGATTTTTAAGATTTCATTTGTGTGTATCACGTATCTAGATAAGATTTATAGAAACTATGTTTATTTAAAGATATTCCTTTTCATAAAGGAACGTATTTGAAGCATTTAATATACATGCAGGATATGCCGTAATGGATGGACAAATCTTTAAGAGCTGTGCACATTTAAGCAATTTTTACTACATAATACATAGTCGGAATTAAACCGTAAAATAATGCTAAAAGTTTATTGTTAAACGAGAGAAATAAACACGGAGCAATTAAGTTACAATAGCGTTTAATGATACCTGATTATAATAAATGTTCAAGACAGTGACTCCCTTCAGCAGCCAAATGTTTAGCGACGAGATCTACTGAAAATTCAACAGGAATTTTATACATAAGAACTTTCAGCTATTCCCATAAAAAAAAACGCAGCATGAGAGATCTGGCAAGCTTGGTGGCCATGTTACACGATCACCTCACCTAATTCCTCTTTTATTCAAATAATTACGCATGTTTCATACGTAATGGGCTGTTGTTCATTTTGTTGGAACCACATTTGCTGCCGGATGTATCGGGAAATACAATTGAGACACACCATGTATGGAAGCATCCGTTGCATAATAGTAATGTATTTTCCCAGCCTAGGCACTATGAGAGAAGATTCGAGTATGTGGTGTCGAATTATTTTTGTCCAAATATTGATATAAATGCTCTACTGATGAGCATGGGAGTAAATGGCATGTAAATTTTCATAAACGCTTGTATGGACCAAGTTCCAGAACAATTGCATTTTAAAAACGACTTAGTATTATTTGATGCACGTTATTTGTTTAAATATATACTTGTTACCACTTAAAGTTTTGCTTTTTATGAAACACGCTGTATATATATATATATATATATATATATATATATATACAGTCTTCCTATTGTAGCTTTTAATGAATTTAAATGAAAAGTATTAAATGAGCCATTGAACATTAACTATAAAACTGATAATGATATAACTTACATTAAAGAATCAAATTGCAGCCAAAAAGAACTTTATTATATTTATGTCGTAAAGTACCAGGTAATTATGAAATTATTTGCAAATGGTTTTATACAATATGCTAAGAAACATTTTCATAATAATTCTGTTTTTTTATAAAATCTAATTAAAAACAAAAAGAAAAATTTTTAATCGAATCTCTGTTTTTTTATAATAAAATAGTTTTACGTTTTTGGGGATAAAATTTTCTCATCTTTTCTAACCCCTTAAATTTAAAAAAATTCCTTTTAAATTTAGAACTATTACGAATGGTTTAAAACTTATATTACACTTCCGGGAAAAAAGCTACAAAATATTATTCAATCTAAATTAGAAAAAAATTGATAATTCTATTATTTTTAAAGAATAGTATGGACATTATTAAGTGCGCAAGGTAAAAAAATAATTATATTTACCTATGATTTTGAAGATTTTTTTAAATTTCCATAGATACAAAAGACATGTTTAAGATTCTTAAAATAGCTTTAACAAATATTTTTTAAATGAATTTTAAAAATATGATAAATATTTTTTATATTAAGTTAGTATTAAAAGACAATTTTATTTTTCCCTAATAACGCTTATTATCAGAAATTAATGGTTTACCCCAAGGGGACCCCTGCAACCACCAAAATCTACTTGCATTTTTAGAAAAAAGAAAGTATTAGTTATGAATCTTGTTACTTTTTAGATACATTAGACTTAATTATATTTAGTAATATAATAACTTTTTTCCCCCTTTTAAATTTTTATCCCCATATTTAAAATTGTAAAACTAATTATAATAATGATTCATAATTTTTTTAACCTTCAATTAAAGGTTAACATAATTTGCTATTAAGTAATATTTTTTTATAAAAGAGACTCATTTTATTTTAACATTATAAAAAAGCCTTTTGGGGTAGTAACCCAAAACCGATAAAATATAAATATATCTTAAATTTTTAAAAAAAAACAATGTTTTGTTACTGATAAATTTTAAAACAAAAAAATTTTTTGGGAAAATTTGCAATAATTGTTTAGAATAAAATTTTCAAGTAAAATTTTTTATAGATATATTTCTATTTCTAATTAACTATATTTTTTTCTTGTTCTTTATTTTATTTAAAATTCTTTTTTTTAGTTTATTCTAAAAAAAATTTTAAAAAAAAATTTAAACGCTTTTTTTTAATTGAATTTATCGTTGTATATAATCATCCCAAAATTTTTTTACTTTGTAATATATTTCTATTTGATTTTATCTATTCTTAACTTTGTTCACTATTGTTTTTTTAAAATTTCTTTATTTAGTTTATATTTAAAAAAACTTTGTTGTTTGTTTAATTGCAAAATAAATATCGGTGGGCCCCCCTTTTTCCTTTCGAATAGTCGTTTTACTTTTAATTCATTTCGCGTTGGGGGTTTTCTGTGGAAGGGTTAATTTTCGATCTCCCGTAATTATTTTTTACGTAAAATTTTTTTTTTTTTTTAAAATTTTTTTTTATTATTATTCCCCCTTTGAGACATTCATTATTGTTCTCTTTTCTTTTCATTTTAATATATTATCAGGTTTTTTTTCCACGTGTTGTTTGGAACTTTTCAACTTGGGGTTTTTTCTCCTATTTTGTCGAAAGTTTCGCTGTACGGGGAAAGGGTTTGGGTCCCAAAAACATTGCTAACCCTTATTCGATGGGCCCAATTCAGCGACAGCTTTAGAAATCATAAATGTCTCCAGTTTATCCAAAGACTTTTTTTTATCTACATTTTTGTGTCTGGTGAATTTCAATTTCTTCCTGCTTTAGCACTGTAGGTTTTAGTACTTCTTCACTTTATTTTATACTACTATATGTATATATACTGAATGCAGTTTAATGTTTTTTTTTTATTTTTATTTATTTAATACCCTTCAAACGTATAACATTGTTAGTATTGAAAGAGTATGGGAATGTATATGTCACATATACAGTTTATTGTTGGAATAATACGCAGAGTATTACTTCTAACCGGTTATAGATTTTTTTCTTATGAGATTTTTTAAAACAATAGTTTCCAATTTTAGCCCTATTGTTACGTATCCCACGGTTTACACGGTCAACGTAGAAGTAGCAAAATTTATGCATCTCGTGATTTTTGCGGGATGTATCTTTTCCGACAATTTTTAGCTGTACAACCCGCATTGTTCACATTTTTGTTTTGATTTAGGTTTTTATGATCTAATTCTATGTTCATTAAAGAAACTCATTGACAAACAATTTTTTTTGTGTTGGTTTATTTTAAATTCTAAAATGTTGATCCAATATGAAATGAAAACAATATGTGATCTTTGAATCTATTTTGTAGAAAAAATAATAATGCAGCGAGATGGTTAATGAATGCGTTTTTTATTATAATGTGAATATATGCCTCATACTTTGTACATATTAATTAATTGCTTACTTTTTAAAAAATAAATTGCATTCTTATTTTTAGCAATGGATAGCAGCTATATATATATATCACAATTTCACATTAAATAAAAAATTGAAATTATATGAATCTTATAAAACTAAATCCCATTTCAAAATATCAATGACAAATATGAAAATAAAATTCCAACTTTTTCAAACATTAAAAATTTGTAAAATAAAAATAGAGAATATACAAGCGCAACCTCGGACTTAGGACTGATAAGTGGATAAGTAAAAATCATTAATAAGTTAAACTGATAAGTTATACTAGTTTGATGGCACCAACCTTCCCCCTATTGCAACTTGGTTGGGCTGCTTTGCACCGACAAGTGTATAAATTAACTGGTATATAAGGTATATAATAACTTAATGATTCGAATATAAACTTAAAGACCAAATATATATATATATATATATATATATATATATATATATATATATATTACAATAATAAAAATATATTATATATATTAGCAGTATATAGCATAAATCATATAATATAGCAAATATATATAGATATTATATATAGATATATATAATATAGATAATATATATAATATATATACAATATATATATATATATATATATATAGTATATATATACATATATATATATATATATTATATATAGTATATATATATATATAATATATATATAATATATATATATAATATAATATATATATAAGTATATATTAATATATATATATATGAATAATATATATATATATATATATATATATATATATATACATATATATATATATATATATATCTGTAGTAGTTGTGTGTGTCCAGGTGTTGTGTGTGTGTGTAATTTTAGTTACTTTATCCATCTATTTTCTTTAAATAAATTTCTTAAATAAAGAAATTATAATTTATAATCTTGTTTTTCGCTGTTTTTAGCTGATATTTTGAAAACTTAATTTTTTTTTTCTTTAGAGGAATATGGCAGTTCTTTATTTTAAAGTTCAAAAAAGAAAATGTATAGTTTAATTTTTAAAATTTATGTATGTTACTTAAAACAGATTTATGTATCATCATATTTGTAATAGTTTAAATTTTAAGTAATTTCTTTTCTTTTTCTCTTTTGTATAATTTGTCCGACGTTATGTTTTTGCATTATGGTCCCTTTAAAAAATCATATTGAGATTTTGAAATGAATTAAATTTTCTATATTTTCGTACTAAAGCGATTGTGTTAATTGCTCAAATTAAATCAAAACAATTTATATTGGATACGGATTTTCTCAATATTTTGCTACAATATTTTCTATTTAGAATTCAAACTGTTTGTAAGAGTTTAATTATTACTCGTTATACCGAAAAAGTTCTCTTGTTTACTATTATTCATTTTCATAATTATAAGCAATATTCTTGAAACCAATTATTTGAAACTTGAAACTAAATTATGCTTCTTCAATGAGAGATTTCAAACAAACAAAAAAAATACAAAAGAAATGTTCAAATATATATATATATATACTTCAATAGTAAAATTGGTGCAAGAAACAAATGCTAATTAGTATGCTAATATAATTACATCTAATTACAAGTGATACATATTATTTTATTTACTTTTAAAAATAGTGCAAATATACTATTATACAATGTTGAAACTTTTCTTATTGTAGTTCTAATTTTCTTAACCGTGCTAATTATAGAACTAATGATTTTGAATTCGTAGTTTTAGGAATACTGTATTGCCTCTGAATGTTGATTAAAACATTTATTTTTTGTTTCAATTCAAAATCTTTCAATAATAGTTTCCGGTATATATAACAAATTATATTAAAATGTTATATATTATATAATATATATATATATATATATATATATATATATATATATATATATAAACAGTTTTACATCTAACTACAACAAAGTATATTAAGATATTTAAAACCCTCGTAACATTTTTTTAAAAGATTTTCTAACATATTACCATAAAAAAACTGTTAACACATAGTAGAAGTTAAGCTAAAATGTATACTTCTGTTTACATTTTACAAAGAAAAATCTATCGTATTCATTGGAAGGTTAAGCAGAATTATTGTTATTACTATTGTTAAGGAAAATTAGAAGACGTATTTTTTTTTAAATGCGTTAGTCACTGTTATATGCCCAATTTCATTTCTTCCGAAAAAGTCCATTATTAGAAGTTTATACTTGAAATGTTAAGTATTATTTTCTTATTAGTAAAATGATTATTTTCTGGATTTTGAATGATTTCTTTATATTTGAAAAAACTTATATTCCATTTTCTTTAATTTTCTCTAATTTAATATTCTTAACCAACTTCTTAATATTCTGAATTGCATATTATACCACAAATATATATAATTTTACTGAAGTTTAGGTACAGTAAATATTTTAGATGATGACATTGAAAAGATTAGTCTATCTAAGAACAGCACTTATAAACCGTGTTTAATTTTATTGAAATTAAAATTGTCAATATTTTAACCCAATTATTATCATTAAAAAATAGTTGTATGAGCATGACATTTTACAGAAATTTAAAAGTGCATACGAGGTTGATGACGCCCTGTCTTCCTTATGCAAGACACTTTTTGTTTTCATTGAACAAAACTGTAAATAGTATTTTATTAATTCATTCCGCACATCAAAATAAAATCATTTGTATATTAATGATGTTCTTTAAAAAAATTTATTTTTAATGGCAAAACGAAGATTAAATAAATAATAACATATATACATTGCTAAGAAATTAGATTCCATACCCAGTCTAAGAAATTTTAATAAAGAATAGTTTATTTCAATTAAGTGAGCTTGATCGCTTGTAATCTCTATAATTATGTTAAATACAACTACAACTAGTCACTTTCACGTTTCAATGAATAAACCCATGGCGATATTTAACTACTTTATTAATTACCTATTATCTCTTAAAGTATATTCAACCACATACATAGCCAAAGGCAAAATTCTGCGAATGTGATGGTTTTAGATAGTTCAACCTCATAAAGAAGAAACTTTTTTCCAACGTAAATCGCTTGGTTGAATAAGCAGCCATGCATGAAAATCAAACTTTCTCTTCTGTACGTGTGGTAGTGAAATTCCATTTAAAAATTTCACTAGAAGTTTCGTGTTCCCGAAAGAGTCCATAAAAAATGTAATTGAAAGTAGTTTTCAATTTTTTCCATCAGAAGTCAATTAATCAAAGTTTTTATGACTCATTAGTGTCTGGCTACTCAAAACTAGGAAAACATTGAATTATTTAAGCATTTCTTCTAATGGAATGAAAAAAAAATGCAATGAGAGAAACAGAGAGAGAAAAAAAAAAGATTAAAAGCTATAAAAAAATTATTTACAAATAAATAAACATTTTAAAATCATTAAAAAATTAATTCTTGTTAAATGATAAAAACTAACTTAAAAAGTATTTTTTATAAACTACTATAGCTTGTATTAATGTATTTTCAAGTTTCCATTTGATGATAATGAATATCTTGGAATATAGAATATATTAAAATATATTTTTTAAAGCAAAGCAATCAAAATGGTTAATTATAAAATAAAAATTTACAAATAAATCAAATAAATAATTATATTAATTAAAAACAATTTATCTACTGCATGAACTCAGGCTTTAAATATTTTTGTATTTCTTTTTACAATATTATAATACCTGATTTTTATAAGTATAATAGAATGTGTTCTCAAAAAACATTAAAAACAAACTGAAGTCAAATAAAACATTATTTGAATAATAAGAAAAATCAAAACAATTTCTTTTATGAATCAAGGAAACATTGATTATTATATAATTAACATAATTTTCAATTAAAAATTCATGTTAAGGGGAAAAAATGAAAATTAATCTATTTAAAAGCGCAATTGGTGAAGAAAAAGTATCAAAAATAAACAAATATAATTAAGCTTTTTACATAAATGAATTTGTAATTGATACTTCCAATGATTGATTGCTATCTACTGAAACTAGGAGAGTAAAAAGATCTAATAAGGATACAAAAAAGGTACTTACGTATTATTGCATTAATACCTACTCTCAAAATAACTCACCAAGTTGGCAACCCTGATTTCGCATGTGTGATACTCACTGAATTAGCAACCATATGCTTTAATTCATATAATGTCGACAATACAGTTATGGTAATACGTAAGTACCAAAAATTACTGATTAATGATATTTTTAAAAGAATAAGTGTTACGTATTTTGAAAAACTACTAATTCAAAAAAGATTGCTATCCCTCACTTTATGCAACCGTAGAAAAAAAAGATTTTTTTTTCTTTGAAAAAAACAGCAAATGGCAAAATAAATTTTAAATATTTCAATAATTTCTTAATTTTTAATAAAAATGAATTTAAAAAACATTACTACATGCATGGGGATCAAATAGCCATAGAGTAGATATAGCGGAGAAGATACTTTATTATCGCTTGTGCAAAATTCCAAATTGTGAATGAAAAATAATAGGAAATGGTGCCTCAATTCGATTGAATTACTATTTACGAATGCAGTGTATCATTATTTATAAATAGTATGCTGAATAAAAACATCTAAAACTATTCAATATATGATAAGTATGATATTTTGATAAGTTTCTGTTACATGCAAATCTCTGTTAACTGAGCCACCAAGTTTTTCATTCTAGTCTAAGGTTTGACGTATTTCACCTTCCGTAAGGTAAATTAGTATTTTAAGAAAAAAATATATTTGTGTTGGTTTAATTAAAAATAAATGTTCCAAATTTTATTTTATTTCTTGCAATTTGTTTGTAAAAACATGAATTATCCGTTGCAGCTTTTAAGATAAATAGTTTTCAAATGAATACAGCAATAATTCTGCTGACAATTTATAATAGAATGTTTTAAATTAATCATAAAATAATATTTTTCAGAAAAAAATAGCATGAATGAAACTATTAATGAAATATTTTTGTATAAATACTTTTCCTGATGCAGATTTAGACGATGAATATATATGAATTTAAACGATAAAAATAATATAAAATATTGTTTAAACTAATACATTTTTTACAACAGTTTTAGAAATTTTCTCTAAGTTTTGATGATAGTTATTTTTTATAGTTTAGCAACTGTTGCTAGAAAGCTTATAAATTTAGATTTTTTTATTTGTAATAATTTATTTACTATTATTTTTATTATTATTTTGCACTATTGCATTTTTTATGCTTTCAACTTTCATTTATGTATTTTTAACAGAAAAATAACCTTAGGGTATAAATTAATTAAGATTACTAAATCGATTTTTAACATGATACTTAACAAGCATACACACTTTGTACATGATCAGTTCCCCAGTAATTAGAATCATTTTAAAAATACACCTAGAATTCAAATACTTATAATCTTTGTTTACATATTATTTCTTTCATCATATCCCAGAAAGGTTAAATATTCACTCATTATTTTCGAAGTAAGATTATTATTGTTTTTAAACGATATTGGATATAAATGGCTTCATTAATTTACGTCTTTTTTTCTGGAAATCTGATAAATGTATTATTGCCTGAAAATCTAGCATCATTTATTTTCAACATTAATTTTCGAGGAAAAATATCTAGAAGTGTAATTTTAAGAACATTTTTTAATAATTAAGCTACAAAAAAAATTTATCAGAAATAAATTTATTTTCAGATTATATCACATAATACATATATCATATATATCATACATCAAGAATTATTCTTTTGTAAGCTGAATATGGCATGCAAATCCATACCATTAATCATTTTTCATGTGATTAAAAGAAAAATAAATTAATGCCGGAAGATTGCGAAATTAATAGCCAAAATTATTCAACATTATGCATACATAAAAAAAACGCCGAAATGAAGACTAATTTTTACATGTTAAATATGCTTGATGTAAATATTTAGCCCCAGACAGTCTTCATATAAATAAAATAAAGTGTAATCCGTAATACTAGAAAGTAGAAATTTTATTCAAGATTCCTCCTCATTACATAAGAACGTACCAAATCAAACATTATATTCTAGAAACTAAATATTATCCAATTTAAGCTAGAATATACGATTAATTTAAGTTATAAAGTTCAATATAGTTTACTACATTATTATTTGTATTTCAGTCAATTTTCTTAATTCATGAAACTCTAGATGTAGAATTAAATGTCATGAGAAATTTTAATGAGAAATCTCATGTAGCAGAATTAATAATAGCGTAATACAGTTAATGTTTAAATTAACTTGAAAAATTAAGATATGGGAGAAGCAAAGTAAGGATATTAGTTTTAACACCTTTAGTGATAAATTAAAATGATATTTTGCGAATATCGTGTGTATATAGAATACATATAATCTAAACATAATCACTCTTTGAAAATTTTTATAAATGGAGCATATTGGCTCGAGGCCACATTGCAAAATGGCGTTAAAGCAAGTCTGAAAATGATCACTGGATGGGGATGATGAATGCTAGATATTTGAAAAATAACCGTCTGGAAATTCCCCCGTCCTCTACAGATACGGAGGGTGGTTTCATGCTAATCACTTCTTGCTCCTGAGGAGGAAAGTGGCACACATGATTCATTTCCTCCTTAAAAATTTGGAGTTGTGTAGGAAATTGTTTTAAATAATAGCCCAAAAACATAAATGTAATTTTTTTGGTAAATGTTTCAAAGTAATTTTGGTTACATACTTTTTTCTTATGTTTTGGGGATGCAAAATTACCGTTAATAATGTTAATTTAATCTATATATTTAGTTGTTCACATGAAAATTGTTAATTCATTTTTGTTTTTTTTATTCTACTATATAATAATGAATGCATAGGAATATTTTATGTATTCAATTTTTTTTAATAAATTATATATATTCCTATGAATTTTTATTTTTAAGTGCATATACGAAAATAAAATTTAATATTTCATTTAATGAAAATTTTTAATTTTCATAAAATTTAAAGAAAAAAAAACGTGTCTGCATTTTGAGTGCAAAATTTCACTAATTGTCTATTTAAGTTCACTTTTATTCAGACGTGATTGTATTTATAAATGATAAAAGTGAAATTTAAAACATTGTTAATAGTAATACTGGATAAGCAATAGTGATTACATTTGAAATCTGCCTGTCCTTTTTGCTCCCTTAATAATTTAGTGCAGCATTTAATGAAAAAATGCATAAATTATGAAGTTATTACTATAATTAAGGGAAAGGTTAAAATTCTTGAAGAATTTTACATTTAAAAGAAGTGCTTTTTTTTAATCCTTTTGCTTTGCAAAGTTAAAACTAAAAAGTACTTAAAGGGAAATTAAACATTTACTTTTAAGTTAACATTACTAAAATTAAATTTACTTAGTAGCTAAAGATACGGTCAAAACTGGAAAAATACTATGCTAAACTAGACTAACTAGAAAAATAAATATGTAATTTTACATCTTAAAGGAAGATGCTAAAATAGGTAAAGTAAAGTTTAGTTTACTAGAATAGAGTACGTTCAAGCCACGACACAAGCAAACTTATGCAATATAATAATATGCATACAATAATATAGATCTATTAATCTTTATATGCATAGATATCTCTTTCTGTATAGTATTATATATATATATATATATATATAAATATATAGTTAATTACATATATTATATACTCTCTTTCTCTCCTATTTTAAGCATTTATTATTTAATATCTTATAATAAATGTATAAAAAGCGATAATAGCAAAAATACATCAATATAGTGGTACTATTTCTTTTCCCATGTAATGGCCGTATTCTAAAAAAAGGAATTAAAACAAATTTATATGCCATGATGTATAGAAAACTAAAATGCAACTAAACGTAAATTTCTCTGATATTGTACAAATTACTAACCAATAACTGAATTAAATTCCATATCAATGAAAAAATATTTATAATAAATTTAATATAATATTGTTTTCTTAAATTTTTTAAAGTATAGACAGTTTGAAAACTTTCAGATGTCCTGCATTTTTTAAAATTTATGAAATTAAATCATTTGTTATCTATAAGATATTTAGATCCTTTAAGTAATTTCATTCGTTTTAGGTTTTAGAGTTAATTCTGATTCCCCATATATAAAACTTTACTTTTTTTAAAGAAAATAAATAAATTTAACTATATAATTTCTTAATGTACCCAGAAAGTATTATCTCAGAAGCTCGTTGTGTTCCTTCAGGGTTGAGGAAAGATTTCTACTTGGAAGAGCCATTGAATAATTATCGATGAAACACTCATAGATTCAAATATTATTGTTTATGATAACTCGTAGACTCAAATATTATCATTTATGTTAAGACTCAAACATTATTATTTATATGATAACTTATAGACACAAATATTATCATTTATGATAACAAGATTTAATCAGATACTATGCATACTACTTTAATTGGTTTTGTGTTAGTTTCTCTGCAAAGAATTTCTAATGAACATTATATTTTTAGTCCAATGCTCCCTACAATTAATTCTAGATTTTGGAAGAAAACTCATGATATACGCGAAACAATTAAATCTAGTGTGAGAAATTCCTAATACTGTTACACTGATAATATTTAATACTCTTTTAATTTTCATTCTATGTAATTATTGTAAAAAAAAATCTATGGTACATATAGAAATATATTTTAACTATGCATACATTAATTTAAAATTAGTATTAAACATTGATGGACATTGTTGTGTATGATATCCAGTTCCTCAGTTTATTTTTAGTGTGAATATTAGTTATTATATATTCACCAAGCACCTCATATCCAATACTACAAATCTTTGGAGCATGCATTGCAGAAAGAAGTTTGAGTGACAGGTGTTTTACAGGTTGTTCGTACCGAAGAGACCATTTTGCCGAAAAGGCTGATTTTTTTTTATTCCTTTTTTCTTTCCGTAAAATATTTGAATGGGGTTTTATCCAATGAATATTAAATAAGTAATGTTTTCAGGTATTTTTCTCTATTTGATTTAAGTAATGGGATTTCTTTATTGCATTAGTTGTAAATTTTATGTAAGATATTCTAGCTACATAATGACATTTGTTTGTATTATCTACACTACAAAGTTTGTTGACAAACAAACGTATCTATTTATCTACTTATCAATCTATTTGACGTTATGTTCTCACGAACCGCTGAACGCAAGAACATGCCAAAGGTACCAAAAAAGGGGAAATGATCCGAGGAAGTCATTTTGACGATTTAATTTTCAATATTGTAATTAGATAAAAAAATATTAATTAATTTTTTTTAAATGCATGATTGATTTACCTCTGTGTACTGTTTACAGGGCTAAGACACGAAACAAATGCAACGGGAAGATTTTTGATTTGTCCGTTGTTTTTAAAACGATCATCTCATTCTATTTTTCCGCAAACCGACAGAAAATAATCGAAAATTTGTATTACTTCGCTATAATACAGTACATATATATATATTTGCAAGATAACGATGTTTCGCATTTCTTACGATTTTTTCTGAATTGCGTCAATTTTGATGCGTTTTTATGAAAAAAGATTTTTCAATCGTTCTGTATGGATTTCTTATATTTGTAACGGATCATCTTTCTGTGCTAAAACTTACCTTCTTTGCTCTTTTAGAATCAGTGATTTAAAAAAATAATAACCAATTTTTTTTTTTTTTCTTTTACGAATTTTCAAAAAAATACTCAAAATTCTAATTAAGCATTCAATAACTTCGTCACTTACAAACATAATCACACTAAACTTTTTTCCGTGAGTCAAACATTTTTATCACTGCTTTTGTGTTTTTCATCTAATAGATTTTTTTCGAGACTTCATGAATGCAATATTTTTGTTACATTTTTTGATAAAAAAATTACCGTTATCTGTTATCGATGTGAGAACTTTGGAAACTTCGACATAAGAACATAAGCCCTAAATCAATGAAACATTTTTTTAAAAAATACATTTGAAATCTACGTTTATGTAAAGCGAATGCATAATAGGCGTCGAAAACAAGTTTTATTACCAAACTTCATGACTTAGCTCTTTTAACTTTTAAACTGAAATGAGATGTAGTAAAATTCCTTTAAGAAAGTTATGAAATTTTGTAATTCTTCCGTCTTTTTTTTTTTAAAATACATATTTGGGGGTGCAAAGAAAAATACATTGAAAAAATTTCTAAAATTGTCAAATGCCAATAATATTTAATTCTGGTAGACCTAACATAGAATTTAAGATTTTGAGTGCTTAAGCATATGCAAAGAAAGACCAATTCGATAACCTTACTCTTCTTTATCCCTCTTTTTTTCCGCATTTGTGAGGAATTACAAATGAAACATTTTTATTTTTCGTGTTATTTTTTAAGCAAATGGTGTGTAATAATTAATTGGTAAATGAACAATTCTAATCAATTTTTTTATTTAAATTCTAAGAAGGAATTTATTGATAAAATAATGAACTTGTTACTTTTGTGTAATACAGTAGAATCTGCTTCTGTAAGGTAGATAGGGACCGCAAAATAAAAATAAAAAACGCATAAAAATTACCCCAAAAAATCGAAAATTTCATAAATTATTATATGTAACAAACAAATTTGTGTAAATACAGCAGAAATTTTTTTTTATGCGGTGGAGAGGGACCGCAGAAAAAATATTGCAATACGCCGATCATTTACCAAATTTATTATTTTTATTAGTTATAAAATTACACATAGAATTATTTTAAAAACATTTAGTTTGCCAATGGAGAAGTTTTCCACATGCACATACACAATTCACTGCTACTCATTGTGATCCGAAGCGCTCATCTTCCTGTGATGAAGAAGTTCAAAATCACTTTCATCACTTGAAGATACAATTTCAATTGAATTATTTTTGCACCATTGTGTAAGAGATAAGTTTTTGCGAGGAGGTTGGTTGGTCAGTTGCGTTGTAAATGTCATGATAACCAGATATGCATAATCGAAACGCTTTTTGAAATTTCATACTGCTTTAAGAATCAGAAAGAAAGAAAGAAAATACTTTTTCAGTTTTTTGGAAAGCAGTATACTTGCATATATTTTATCTACTTTCAAAGAACCCGGTTCTTCTTCGCCATCTTCTTAATATATCAAATTATTGTTAATGCCACTGTCATTGAAAATGTTTCGTCTTCAATAAAATATGGGATGTTGGCCCGTTGAGAAAAACAATTGAACCTGCATTGTCAGAAGACTGTTTATAACACATGAACAAAGAGTCTTAAAGCGTACATATATACATTGTAAAGGCGTAACGTACACCCCAGTTTCGAGAAGGGGGGGCATGACTTACGCCAGGACCGTATTTACTTAAGGGTAGTCGGAAACCTCTATACCGACAATGTTAAATTGGCTGTTTTCGAGGTACATTTTCTCAAAATCTGTTATATGTGCATGCTTGAAATTTTTCATACAATTATAATACACATTTCTCATTATACTCAAATGAGCTTTTAGCTAATTTTGAATTTTCATAATTTATAAAATATTTTATCAAACATAGTTTAAGTTGACCGTTTTCACATAAAAATTTGTAAAAATAAATTTTTGAGTTTTAAAAAGCTCATTTCAGTATATATTAGCCATCATTATAAATATATCATAAAAATTTACATACCTTTGAACAATAGTTTCAAGAAAAACATCGAACATCAAAATTGACATTTTGAGAAAAATTGTTTTTTAATGTATAATTACTTTTTTTAAAAAACATTCCTGCTCTATAATTTAAATTATCAGCTTTTTTTAGTATCTCATCATCTTCTCTCTTCCTTTTAAGTCTTTTTTTTTCCTAACTTCCTTTTTTTTCTGAACAAGAGTATTTTGCTCGTAACAGCCTCAGTTTGTCGAGGCGCTCCATTGCCTGTATCGTGTAATCACCAGGCTCAATGTATAGTTTCCTCAATATTTGTAGTTTTGATACATTTCCCATGTTAAATGAGGAAACTGCATCATATGTACCCAATGATAGAACTTCTATTTGGACAAATGTTTTCTTCGGTACACGAGACCATATTACATTATTTACACTTTCTTTTGGGATTTTGCGTACCTCCATGTAAACACTTTTTAGCAATTCTGGATTGGCTAAATCCTAAAACAGGTCGCATGGCCTCCACAACAACAAAAAGGTAAACTTTTTTTGTGATGATAAATCTCCCAAGCAATTCTGCCTTTTAAATTTGCACCATGTCCCATCAGGGGGACAAAATCCATGCTGAGGTTTTCATTGGTCGATAGCTTGTGTAAAAATATTGCATATATGGCTTGTTTCATGTCCTCCACGCTAGACAAATTTCTGCGGATGGCTAGAACATAATATGATTGCAGACGGACGATTTCTGCCTCTGTCAATATTTTCCGCATAAAAAGGGTTTCCGTCAGAAAGTTTTTTGGCCTCATCTTAGTCTTCAACGTCGAAGACGTGTCCCATTCTTTTCGCACATGACCTATGCATTCTAATTTCTCGACAGAGCAATGGTCACCATATACATTGTTCTCGACAATAGAAGTAAAAGCCTTATAGTCCCCATCTCCTAAATATTTTGAATAGCGAACATTGCAGAGAGACTGGGAACGCTGAAAAATGGATAGAGAGCTCCAGCTACTTCCATCTTACCGCTATAGCCTTCAAAATTTCTCTTACAATTTTGAAGGTGCTTGGTTTTGTTCGGACAAATACAATGTTTTGAAAACACTTCAACATCAATAGCTTTGCCGGTATCAACACTCGTGAGTGTCACCAAGCCATTATTCGAAGAAAAATCTCGCTTCTGCCATTTACCATCAACAGCAATGTCCCTTTTCAAAACATTTTCATCAACTGCTTCACGAACAGCTTCTGCCATCTGTCTTCACAGGTTTCTCTTGTTGCCTGCAGTAAAATGTTGTTGTACTTCGAGAATTTTGTGGGTGGTGGGGGAGATTCATGACACCGCAAAACATCCTAGCAGACTCAGCGCCTTTACCTATGCATTTCATAGCATACACAAGCCGGGTATTGAGTTCATAGTTTTCGGAACTATCACATTTCATTGAATATAAAAAAGTGTAATTATATTTGCAAGAAGGACATTTTAAGAGAAACTTCACAGCTTCTCCAGTTTCTTTCATTGAGGTGCAATCTGAGTACTGTTTTTTCACACTTTAAACATTTCATAGCTTCAGAAAACACACAAGCTAAAAGGTTAATGTCCATAATAACATTTCTGAAACCAGAAAAAGCCTCATCCGAATATGAAATATCCATATTTACAAATTTTTTCTCACTGGCAGATGGTTCCCGTTTCATTATAAAAGCTTTTTCACCATCAGCAAAATTCTTTTCATCAGCATAGTTGTTTTTGGGAAAAGTAGAAATGCCTTCTACACAACCATCATTAATTTTTTTTTCATCTTTCTTTATTAAAAACTCCTCTTCGTTTCTTAAATACTTTAGTTGATGCTCTAGGCATGGTAAAGTTGATATATTAAAGCAAATTTTATGAAAGTTTAAGCAATTAATTTTTTAACGAATACTGGCGAATTCAAAAAAAAACAACGCAGTTTTGCAATGTAAACAAACATTTATTTGGCCGTTAAAAATACAGTGAGGCTTCTAATGAGCTAGAAATAAAAAATAAAAAGGGTTTAATTTACAATAAAAGATAAATGTTTTGATTTATACCAGACGCTCAACTTTTAAGCAAAAACAAAAAACTTTGTTTACTTTTTTCGCTTGTCAAATGGGCGTGACCCAGTTTCAACGATTAATTAAAAATAGGTTTTTAGGGCTTTTAATTACCCTAGAGGTTAAAGTAAGGTATTTTTAGAAAGGTTAAAATATGTACAATTTGAAAATGTAACAATCTCACATTGTCAAAAAAATCAGATTTTACCTTTCCGACTGCCCTTAATTTATAAAATATTAAAGGCAAAACCTGACTTTTCAGGGGCCTAACATTCTCTGTTACGCCACTGGTTCATTGAAAGAAAGTGGTGGACGACAGTGGCGCCAAAGCCGTTGAAATTCATATATCGTATAAAAAATCACACAGAAAAATCACACAAAAATAACATCGCATTAAAAAGGACCGCACAAAACAAGTTCTACTGAATACATTTTAAGTCAGATAAATTTAAATTATTTTATAAAAATGTGTCTTCCTATTTCTAATTCATTTGTAATAAATTTCTAAAAATGTGTCTATATCTTAAATCATTGCCTTAAAAATGATACTGTAACTACTTAGTTAAAATTAAAACATATTAAACAATTGTTTAATTTTAGTTGGGACTTGCCTGTGTAGATTCTATTAAAATTAATAATATGTAATACATTAATAATATGTGACTAAGTTAAGTATATGTAAAAAATTGCATAAGTTTTAATACAGACTAATTTATTTTAGCATTTTTTCGAGATAAAGGTCTAAGTTGCAGAAATATTTTTAATTTAAGTCTCTTATATAATGGTGTAATATAATGATTTATTACTGTTGAAATTTCTTAGCACCTGATAAAGTTTGAAATACTTATAACTTTATCTCGCTCTATCTATGGATTATTATTTTTTTCTATCTCTAATTACACGATTTCATTCAATAAATTGAATTAAATTATTCCTGAAAGTGTATATGTTAAGTAAAAAAAAGAGATGCTTTGATATATATGTCTGTAGTTAAATTGCTTAAAATATGTTTACACAATTTATGTGTAAATATAGTAACATTTTCTATACTACTGCTTATATATTCACCGAATTAAAGTAAATCATTTTATGTCAATTTTTACTCGGATACTTTAGAAATACTTATTATAGATACGATATATAAACGTCTTTTTTTCCGTGTTAAATTCGTATTATCTTTTATTGTTGTGTATGTTACCAGGAAATATATTTCCTCAATTTGATTTATGTAAGTAAATATAAATCAGTAATCTTTATATTTAGATAGGTGAAAAAATATTAAACATTTAACTAATGCTAAAAATGATACACGTATCCCGTACTTGTGACTTCAAAATTCCTATTTAAAATTTAAATTAATCTAGAGTTTGAACCTGATAAATTTTGTAAACATTATTGCTTTCTGAATGAAATTCTGCTTAGAAAATAATGTAAAAATGTAAAGCATAATGTAATATAGTTCTTTTACTGCTTATTGCTCTTTTAAATAAAGCGTTGATTACTAAAATATTATAAACTAAAGTATAGTTTAATTAGTTAAAACTTTTGTTTTCAGAAATAAGATAATTTATTTGAAAACATCTAAAGTCATTCAGGCATATATTTCTCCCCGTATACAATTTTCTGAAAAGGTTTTTAAAAATAAATATCTAATCAGAACTGATCCATATATCCTTTACAAAATCAGATTTTTATTATAGAATCTGACAAAAATTGTATAAAATAAAAACGAAAATGCATGAATTGTTTGGCACGTCTACGTAGTAAACTATGTTCATTTTCATTACATTTAAATTTAACTGAGATGAAGATTGTTTGAATGTCAAAGATTATCCTCATTTTTAGGATTATATTTTAATTTCTTATATTACATATTTGTACAGTAGCGTATTACGTAAAATATTATTTTTATATACCTAAACAGGATATCCATATGTTTTTAAAATAAAATGTGTACCTTTGCATATAATAATACTATTTTAAAAGAATTTATGAAAAATAAAAGTGAATTAATTTTAAAATGCACTTAAAGCATGCAGTTTTAAAAATTAGGCTATTTGGATTACTCCTGAATGTTTTAATACTAGTAATTTGCTTACAGTCTTAAAATTGTAATAATTATTCTTCAATGAAGTTATATTTAATTCGACAAGAAGGATTCAACATTGAGATTCTAAAGTTTGTTACAAATGAAAAGAACAATTAAGGAATTTAGAAAGAAAAGAAAACTCGAATGCAAATCAAAAATCGTTTCTATATTTAGCTTTTCTAATCGTGCTACATGTTTAAGGACAAGATTTTTTTTATAAGTTATGTGTTTTAAATGTACAGTGGGTGATCGGTTAACGAACAGATCGGTTAACGAAAACTTTCACAGAAGATTTTTATGATCGGATAACGAACACTTTCAAGAAAGAATTTTTGTGTTTGGACAACGAACACATATTCGGATAATGAACAAAACGAATTCTAACGAACACTTCTCGGCTCTGAAAAAAAATTAATATTAAACATTTGTTATCATTTTGCTTACAAAATAAGATCACTGAAAGTAGAAATGTTTAAAGCAAGCTTAGTACTGATAATTACTAAATGAAACAACTTGAATTAACAAGGAATTTAAAGGTCATTCAATAATTATTATTATGACTATAATCAATACACACTTGAATACTTGAATTTCAATATGAATATCAATATTTTCTGACAGCTGATAAGTTATGGGCGAGTGGATTTGCTGACATGGCAAATAAATTAAGCGAATTCTTAATTTTTTCAAACAGTGCAGACTATAAAATATAAAGGTGCCGATGACGCGCTACCGCCGTAAAAATATGTGAAATATGAGAAACGGACTAAAAATCGTTTTTCATCTCTCCTAAATTATGCTGCTTACCTATTAAACTTCAAAGTTATATTGAAAAAAATCCAATAGAATATTCATACACATTAGACCATCAGTTTCGGTTTTGATTTCATTTTTTAGGGTCTCCAGAACGAATTAATCGATTTCACATAGAAGTCTATGGTGAATCGATGATCGGTTAACGAACAATTCGGATAGCGAACATAGTCTTGGAACGGATTATGTTCGTTAACCGATCACCACTGTATTGCATATTCTACGAGAGCATTGTGAAAGAAATATAGGCAAATTTGAGACTCTTTGTTTGGAAAATAGTGTTAAATTTCCATTAATTATATTCCTAGTGTAATATATAGTACAAAAAGCACCAATAAGTATTTAGTTTTTATTATGAAATTTAATTAATTACATTAATATACTTTATTAAAAATTAACGAAGTAAATTTTAAAATTCAAAAACTTTCTAAGTTCTGCTATACATTCAATTAAAAGCTTTTCATATGTAAAATTCCTCATGATGAAACCTAAAGTCATTTTTTTAATAAGTGGCAAATGGCTGCAACTAATATTGAAAATTTTGGATATTTCCTCACATGAAATACCATACTGTTTTCTTTTTGACGCCAAATATTTAAAGAATGTAGAATATCAAAACTAACAAATGCATGGATGTTAAATCTTATACACCACAACTAAACCATAATAAAATAATGTACTATAAGGAGAACAAGAGCATATTTAGTATTTTATTTCAATTTTTAAGTAAAATATATATACCTGAAATAAATTTTTACAGAAAAATAGAATGATTTCCAATCGGAAACTAAAAACATTTTCTATTTCAACTTTTTAATAAGACTTCTATAATGAATAAAAAGCACGAATTTATTTTGAAAACATTATTTTTAACACATTTTGAAATTAATTAATTATAACTTAGCCATTTTTTTGCTTATACTATGCTTATGATAAATTTTAACGGAAATTCGTACCTGCAGGTATAATGTTGAAAATGCATGGCACTTGCTGATCTCCAACTTTATTCTTGGCCCAACAATACAATTTCCCAAAATCTTTTAATGATCTTGGAATATAAGTTGCTACACTCGTTGGACCGGAGCTTGTGAATGAAAGAATATCATGTTGTTCTACAGTGTTATTGAAGTTCCACCTAAAACTGACATCTGAAGGCTCAGCGTCCACGCTGCATTCAACTCTTGCAGGTTCTCCTTTAGCCACTCCATACACTATTTTCTGACCAGCTTGACAAACAGGGGAATCTATAATAATCATGCTTAAATCAATGATTTTACCTTTTCAAATATCTTAGTTGATGTGCATATTATATCACTTTCTGCAGAAAGTTGTTCTTGTCCAACTTCCCTTCTACACCGAAGTGAAGAAAGTTTGGTAAAGTTTTGTATGTATGATAGTTTATAATGGGTATAAGAATTTTTTACAGTTATTTTAGTGATGCTTTTAAAACCTATACCTGAATTCAAATATTTAAATTGAGTTTGTGCAGAATAAATTTGAACCAAGGTTTTCATATGCAGACTTTTCGATAAAAGAACAGTTTTAATTGAAAAAAAAATAGAGTTGTTTATAGTAAGGAAAGGAATTCTAAAATCTTACTGTTTTTCCTGTCATTTAGTGCATTTTCAATACATATTAATTAGTGTTTTTATGTAAATTTCATTTTAATTACAATCAAATTTACAAAATGAATTATTTCAAACGTATTGTTCCATTCAAAGTATGCATTGAGATTCAAATTCAGCTTGATAAACGAAAGGTGTGCGTGTCTTATTACGAAATAAAAATATTTTTCCATATAATATTTATTATTTATATCCTTTTATAAATATTTTTTAAGAATTTTAAAAGTAAAAACTATTTTTATGAACTTTTCACAAGGAAAAAAATTTACTTTTTTCTGTATCATTTTTAGGCCCCTAGGTAATTCAATATTTAATATCCGGATATAAATGCAATTTTTACAAACAAACAGTATTTGTAATTTGAGTTATAAAAAATTTAATTATATGCAGAAAATAGAGAAGATATTCCATATCTTAAATAATTATTTAAAGTATCAAATAAAATTGCAAGTTTTATAAACATGCATCAAATAGTTAAAAGAAATGGATATTTAAGGATTTTGAGTATCATGTCCTCTTGTTTCGTTATATCGAAATGTATTCTTTTAAAAACAATTTTCATTAAAGAGAATTATATAGCTTGAGAATTAAAGTTAGAAACAGAAAGCTCTTCTTCGAATGATGTATAAGTTTATTTCAATTCACCAAAGTAAAGCCTTAACATAGGCCCATTAAACGCATTCCAATTACCTCTTATCTTCTTTTTTTTCTTCTTGAGATCGTCATATTTATAGAATAAATTAATTTCTTGTCATTCATTAAAATAAATACCATTATCTTTATGACTGCAACTGCTCATTTAATTTTATTTCAAAACAGAAGAATTTCATTACGTTTCGAACAGTAGAAGCTATTTGATATTTTTTTTGAGTTTCCTTTCTTTGAAATTGGAAACATGTTTATCGAAACAAAAAAAAAGTTCTGTCCTTAAAAAGTGAGCTCAAAAGAAATATTAAGTAAAAAACAAAACAAAAAAAATGAAAGAATTAAAGAAGAATCAAATAAAAAAAATGTAATTGTAAATATTTGTATTATTTTAAACAAGCTTTCAGGAAAAGGAATGCGTACAAATGATTATGTTCGACGTAAGCAAAACAAAAAATCCAGCTATCTTTTTATTTTTTTTTTCATTTTCTTATTCTACAATTGATTTACCGATTAACTTAAGGAACAAAAGGTAAATTCATTTCCATTATTCAGTTATACAAAATATTTCAGTATCTATTCCATTGAAAAATATTCCTTTCATGTAAAAATGATATCCCTTTCATTTATTTTTTTCTATGATGTAAAGTAACAAATTGAAACAAAGGCTTATTTAAGTAAAATTTGTTTTAAAAACATTCAACCTATATTCAAAAGTATTAATTTATATTTATAAAAATGACACACTGAATTATATAACTAAATAGATAAAGAGTATTGCTACTCGGAACACATTTATTATGTTTATTATTAAAATGTTTATATATTATTATTATTTATTACATTCTTCCAAAGAATAGTTTTAATTCACTTAAACTGTTGTATATGTCAATGTTGTTTTATTTTTATACGTTTTTTCTTATTATCATTTAATGACACGTAGACAATAATAAGTACCATTGTCAAAAAATATTCATCACAATTTGAAATTTTACTTCTCAGTATTATTTAACAACGAGCTAAATTTTTATTTTCCTGCCAATTGTATAAATCGAAATTCGTACAACACATTAAAATATTAAATGATATTTATAAGTGTAAATAATTAACATTTATTTCGAACACCTTATAAATTATATATAAACTTAATGCATTCTTTGATTGTTTAAATATTTTCGAAAATTCTTTTTTTCTTTTTAAACGAAAACACGAATATGAAACTTAGATTTTGAAACTGTTATACATGCATATATTAAAAACAACGGAATGAAAAATACATTTTACTATAAAAATTCATAAAATATACCTTTACAAATAGCTCTACAAAAATTAGTACGTTATTTTTAAATTTATTATACTTAATAGCAAATAGTCAAACATTAAGAGTTTCATTTTTTTCATCTAATTTCGGATATAATGAATTCTAGTTTTGTTTGTTTTACTAATATTTTTTTTTTCAATTATTGTATTTTACATCGATATTTTTTTCGATTATTATAATCTATGAAATTCATTTCGTTTAACATATTGTGACATTGTATCTGATTAAAGGTGAATGTTTTTTTTTCTAAGAACACAGAAGTTTATCTCAAAAAATAAATTAGAATTGTAAAACATTGGAAATTAAAAATTTATAATGGTTAATTATAGTAATTTTAAAGCATATATGTTATCGTTTTCTACAGTGGTATGAATATTAGAATTAGTTATTGCGTTATTTCATTTTAAACAGCATTTGAAATTTTTTTAAAAACATTAGATAATGCAGAAATTTTAGTTATTACTGAATAAAAAAAAAACATATTTTTACATAAAAAATTTTATTCATCACAATATTTATCTTCCTACTAGGAAATCCTTTCTAAGAGAGAAACTTATTAATTCCCTTTTTACACAATTGATAGAAGCTATTTAAAAAGTATGTCGGCATATCTCATTTCAATTCTTTCTCAGTATTGAACTGTTTACAACGTATATATGTATCGAATATAAAAATAGGTACTGACTCGATTAAGGTATGTCGTTGGAATAAGGAGGATTGGAGATGATTTTTAATATTACGTATATAATTGTTTTCTTGATGGTTAATGCAACGTACCGTCCTTTAATTATTTGTTAAACCTCCACATCCTTCCTATCTCATGTAAATGCTTTTGTATTATTCCATCACATAATATGAACACTTCTTAAATCTGCTAACACATTAAACTGTATTTGAATTCCAAATTTGCCTTCTTTTCATTAATATTTAAATTTCATGTTTGTATAATCTGATGTCGTTTACCAGGGATGCAAGCTAAGTAGAATATTTTGGGCCGCTCTTCATATAACTATTTTTCTCTTGGCGCATTCAATTTTGTTTTTACAACTCAACTTATGCAGTATTTTAATGTAGTTTTAAATTCACTAAGCAAATACGCATGTATTGCACTAAAAGGGGCTGGTATTTAGAGATAAAAACTATGCTTTAAATTTTAAAAAGTTAATATTATTCGCGATTTATTCAAATATTGAATCAAATCATATGCTAAAGTATGTTTTATTAATGATTGGATTTATTCCCAATAAATAGTTTGAATCCATGGAATAATTCTACATTATAGGAATGAAAAAAAAACTTCTTTGGTTACCTGATAAATATCATTAGTTTATATAATGCTGATAAAACAACACTAATTTTCGCATCTGAAATTAGGTTGAACCATTCGTTAATAAATGAACTTTAATAGTTAAAATATTATTTTTCATAAATGTGTATGGAAGTTTAATTACACGTATTATTATTTATTTTTGTCTAAAAAATGGTATGTGGAAAGTTGCTCAAAACATATTTGTCTTGCAACATAATCCTTGACAAAACTATTCTACCAAATACTTAATTGCTTTTAAATGATTATCACTATAGACAAGCAAATCTGAAATTATAATAACATTCAACGACAGCATTAAAAGTAATCTAAAATGAATTTCCAAAACATACGTAAATGTATATTACATGCAATCAAGTTGTTGATAGTTTATATATTTACCATTACCTCTAGATTTTCAACACAATTATGATTTATTTATTATTTTATTCATGACTTTTAAGCCCACTGTATTAAAAAAGAAACTCATAATATCTTAACCCAGCGTTTCTCAACCTGTAGGGCACTCCACTCCCCCCCCCCTTGAGGGTCGTGACAACTCTACGAGAGGGGCGCGAGCATATTGAAAAGTTGAAAACAAAACATTATTTAAAGATTATTAAATTATTAATTTACTGAAAGTAAGCAAACAAAATACATTCTGACATAGTAAAAAATAAAATACACATTTTACACTTATAATTGTATCAGGTGTTACAGAATGTATTTTATTATTAATTTAACAATATTAAGTTAAGAACAAGTTTAATAATTACCAATTACCTCATTTCATTGTCAGATATAGAAATATACACAAAAATTAACACTTAGCTTGATGATTTGTATGATTTACAAATAATTTTTAACTACTGAGATTAAAAGTTACGCTATTCGCTTCCCAAATACCAAACGTTTTCCACGTAGGCGCACGTATGTGATGTATTGGGGGAGGGGGGTATAGGGATAAGAAAACAAAAATAATATCTAAAATAAGTAAACGCTTTGCAAAGATTGCAAAGTTACTTTTACTGCATTCAAAAGCCTTCGGAATAATTTTATGGGTTGCAGTGCACAGAAAAGATCGTATTTCGGAAAGACGTATACATACGTCCACTAAAATTAACGCATTCCGGTGGCATTTAAGAGGTTAAAGTCGTATCGTAGTTTAAGCACCAAAGCAGAGTATTA